>MU222974.1:1066459-1163658 GCA_018584345.1 Thuja plicata
ATCTTCTCCCTAATCACAATTGTAATACACAATCAATACAATTCAAGTAAATATGAAGTAGGGTTAAGGAATTCAACATACTCTAAGCTAATCAAACAACAATTAACAAATAATCTCCTAAACCCCAAATCATATATTACACCATCAGGCAGGGGTGCCCCCTTGCCCCATCCCTCTTTGTTATTGTTGTAGATTCCCTACACTATCTCCTGAGGGATGAATCCTTGTCCCCCAAATTTATTGGAATATCCCTCCCTAATGGTATGGAAGTCTCAAACATCTAATTTCCAGATGATACTACAATCCTCATGAACCTTGAGGAAGACAACATGAATAGACTCATGACCAAATTAGACCTATTATGCCAGGTATCAAGAAGTAAGATATCTATTGCTAAATCTATCATGCTAGGGTGGAAGGAACAACCTCCATACTGGTGGAACAGATTTGGAATAGAATGGGGAGGGCCTAATCACATTGTTAAATACTTGGGCATTCCTTTTGCTGTGGAACCTAATATCAATAACATGTGGAGCTAGATTAAAGATAGGATACACCTAAAGTTAACCAAATGGGGAAGAAACCTCCTTTCCTTTCCGTGTAGAATAAAAGTTTGCTAGAAGATTCTATCCTCTTATCATATATACTACTCCTCTTCTTCACTCTTCAATTAGAACCAGTTTACTCAGATTCAGAAGATTGTCAAAAATTTCCTCTAGTCAGACAGTATGGGGAATAGGAAAACACATGTAGTGTCCTGGGAGTGGTGCACCAGAGATAAAGTGTGGGGAGGCATTGGCCTCAAAGACCTCAGGACCCAAGGGATTTCCCTAGTAGTTAAATGGATTGTTAAAGCTGTTGTAGGGGAAGAGCCTTGGAAAATTCTTGTCAGAAATAACTTGTACAGAAGCCATCCCTCCATGCCTAAACACTAGACTAATATGGCATACCCAGATTTGCTAGGGTTGAAGTACAAGGTGAAAGTTGAATGATCTAATGTCTTCAAAGCTATCTGTAAGGGATGGATGTATGTTAGAAGATTTCTTTCTAGCACTAGTCCACTGGAAGGTAATGGGGTAATCTGTGGTGATAGGTCTATTTGGTGGAATATTGAACAAAACAAAAAACTCCTAGCACTCCTACAAGGATGCTCCGCTAAAAAGTGGACAGATTATGGCATCAAATGCTTTCGAGATGTGATACCTAATGACAATCTAATACCTTGGGACAAGTTGACTGCAGAATTTTGCGTTCCTCAATCTCATAAGAGAACCTATGTTATTCTCAATGCTGCCCTCAAATCCTTAGGGAGAGTGGAGACCTGTTGCTCCCCCAATACCTACTCCTCCCATCTAGCCTAGAATGACATCACCCCCCTTCACCTGGTCAAAAGCAAATATCTTTACCAAAAACTAACCTTCAACCCTGCTATCATCTCACACACTAACTCCAAGGGGAACCTTGATACACCTCCTCCTGAGTGGAACAAGTACTTTGCCTCCTTGTGGTCAAGACCTTTGGAACCTAAGATTATCTGCTTCCTATGGAAACTTATCCTTCACAAACTGCCCTTCAAGAAACCCGGGGGGAACCAAACCTTTGTACTGTCTGTAAACACCCAGAATTAGTACTGCATGTGTTTTTTGAGTGTTTGTTTGCTTTAGAAATCTATAGAATATTTGGGCTAACCTTCAAAACACACTTCCAAGTTATTAACATCATTTCTGGATGCATTAACAACATCAAATTTTGCAACTCTTTTTGGACTATTCTTTCTTCTGTTATATTATGGATAATTTGGAAGACTAGGAATGATGATGTTTTGGCAAGGAAAGGAAGGAATCTTAATGAGTCTCTAAGGAGACTCATATATATCAAGGTTTCTCTGCAGGTCACTACCATAATAAAGCTTAAGGAGGGCAGATTTATTAAGATTATGAAGGAAGGCAAGGGAACCATAGATAAAAGAGACATTGCCCATGGCTACACTACAAAATAGTCTGGGGCATAATTCAACAGCCTCCTTGTAGACTTCCTCCAGCAAGTGAAAGTGAGCAATCCAGGTGGGAATAGAGATGCAGATCCAATCTTTCGAGAACATGAGATAGCTGGATATAATGCAGTCTCCCTGACTCAAATGAATCTGATGCTGACCATGGAGATCCCCTAGAGTAATCTTGTTGTATCTTTTAACTAATGGTATAAAATGTAATAGTGTAATGTAAATGAAACTGTAATTTTGAGGCCTTTTTGATTTGGCTATGGCTATATGCCATGCCCCAATGTAATGATTTGACTACTCTGTAAACTCTCTGATACTTTAAATATATGCAATAGAAAAAATAAAACTAATTGCACACAATTATCAAAAAATCTTCCTTGTTTCTCTCTTTCTCAATGCAATTTAGGCTCTCAAATTTTCTCTTAATGTGACAATACGAGAATCCAAGAATTATGGTTGTAGAAATTGTGAGGAATACCCTCTTTTTTATAGAATCCTAAATTTCAATGAACGGTTCAGATTGAGGGGTGTTCACTGATAATGAAGGGTTAGGATTAATTTAGATTAGACTGATTGGACAAATGACTAAGATATATTGATAGTTTCCTAGTTGCCTGATAGAGTTGATTAAATAGATAACTTGGCTAATTGAAAGTGAACTGATTGCATGATTGAAGATTGAAAATGTAACTAATTGCATTGATAAGAAGACTGAATTGATTGAAAAGAAGAAGTGTTAGTCAATGACAGTTAGAGGGGTGGAACTGAAGAATATAATTAGAAATAAATATTTAAATAAATGATTTAATTGTGCACGAGAGGGAATAAATAAATTAACTAATTTATTTATTTTTAGAAGAATGAGATAGCATTGGCGAAATAGAATAATTAAATAAATTAATCATTTATTTAATTTTAGAAGACATAGTTAGTTAATTAAATTATTTAAATAATTATTTATTAAAGTGACAGAAACAAGAAGAATATATTTCATAATACAATTATTTAATAAAATTTTAGAGGAAGAGATTAATTCAATAAACAATTATTTAATTAATTTTTAGAAGAATAATTAAAGAGTCTAGAAGGAATACTAAATAAAAGTTAAATAGTTAAAATTAACATTATTCAATTATTGTAATTAGAGGGAAATAATGATTTTAAAATTTAAATTTAGGAAGAATGACATTAATTAATTGGATAATATATATTATTTAATTACTTTAGATGAATGTTAGTAAAAATGTCATGTGCAAGCGACAAAACAATTTTTAGTGTCTATAGATACATACAAATGGAAGGATTGTCTTGCTTATGTTTGTTATTTTTTTATTTGTTTTTCAAAGGAAGCGTAATCAAGTTGGCATTGAAAAGCTCAAACAAAATATTCTATTGGTTTCATGAGAAATTAAGAGAAGAATTTATAGATTGATTGAACAAATGGGGAGGTTGGGAACCTAGAGCTTCTTTGGACGAGTGTGATGTAGATTTTGTTGATGGGACTTTGTGACCGGGTCCGCCAACAGAGGTAAGTTGTCACCGGGTACCGGGGTAGCGGCCAACTTTGCTTGTAAAGGTTGTACGGGGAAATGAGATTCCCCATGCCTCCAAGCACGTGAGAGCCGGGTCTCGACAGTGTGGGGCTCGATTAAGAGATGTGACTATTTTCGAGGGGGATAGCTGGTTATCTTCAACTCATCCACTCCGGGGATTCAGATAAGTGGGGTTTCCTCCAAGCATGCATTCACTTAGCAAATAAACTTAAAAATATATTACAGAGTTAGAAGTATTTCATCTACCTATAGTTATGCTAAACATTCAAAACATCAACAATGTTCTAACACACTACACTAAATACCGAAGAAATACACAACCACCAGTTCATATTTTATCAGTAGCAAAAGAAAGGAGGTCGTTGATCTACTTTAAGCATTAGAGAAAAGGACATGAAGAACACAAAGCATAAAATACCATTAACCCAGAAGACAGTGCCAACAACATCATTGAGAGGACCCTTCCTTCTTCATTAACATCTTTCCACCAAGCACTGGTGCGTGATACAATGGTGGCTCCAAGGGAGCATTTAACTACTGAACTTAAGACTATTGAACATTGAGCTCTGCAACTAAGAACTAAGAAAACCAGATTGCTATTAGGTATGGACTGCAAAATCATCAATTTCACCGACCCTTGGAATGAGGTCAGACTTATTATTTATACACATCACTTGACCTAAACCTTACCCTAAATTATTTTACACTTTACAATATAATACATTATCCAGTGGCCGGTACTACCTGCACCACGCTACAAAAGACCTCGAGATGGAAAAGGCCTGACATGTCAAAATAATAAGACAAGAAAGGTAGAGCGAAAGAATTAGCCTCGAGAAGAGAGCCAGAAGGAGAAGGAAGAAATCTGATCCCCCAGGGATCGAGGCTACATGCCTCATAAATGGGAGGGTGGCTCACTATCTCTGATGCGCCAAGTGTAACGTTGAAATGACACCTCAAGAAGACCATCTTTCAGAAAACCTCTTGTCGAGCCGACGTGCCTTGTTGCAGTTATCCATCTTCTGACAACCTTCATCAACTACCCTGAAAGTGACCGGTTAGCATTGGGAAACGATACATGGGTGACGTAAAGAATTCAAAAATGTAGGATTCAGAACTCTGGAATCTGAGAACTCATGTTCCAAAAGAATAAAGAATACAAAATATGGTGCTGGCTAGATTCTCTGAAATCTAGAGAATTTTATTACTTCATGATTTTTCCCAAGCTTCCAATACTTGGCTTAGGCCTTCCTTGTCTATGCCCCAGATGCTTTCCCACTCGCTGCGGATAGCCTTGAACGCTTCCTCAACTTCTCCAGCCTTGTTCCAAAATTTTTCCACCATTTTGATGGCATCATGTGACCAGATCATGGTCTTTGACAATCTGGACAACCTGCCTTGGTCAAAATCTCTAGCTGGTGGATACAGGGATTCCATCCACTCATCGAACTTACTGAGGACATAGTCCTCTGGGGTACATGTTCCAGTGGTGAAGGGATCAACTTGTGATACCCCGACCACAAATGTCTTGAATAAACCCAAGGGCTATTGGGCATCTGTCAACTTCTCTTTTAAGGTCTTTGCCAGTTCCTTGCAAACCTCAATTTTGAGGGAAAGTCTGGAGTACTAGACCTAGAGGGAATCATATGATTCATCTCCAAAAATACCAGACTCTATGGAAACCTCCTTGCCTAGGCTGCGGATCTCTTCTAACCTAGCTTTCTGCTTCTCATATTTTTCCAAGTCTAGCTCCCATATTTGAGCGGAGCTTCTTGCATGGCTGAGGACAAGATCAACCCTGTATAGGTCTGGGAGGGACACCGCTGGAAATTCTCTCATCACTGCTACTTGCTCGGCTACCCACCCATCCACTTCTTGCGCCTTCTTCTTCATCATGCATAGAGAGTCCACATCACCCTGTGCAAGCGACAATCTGGAAGAGGGGGTTCTGGGGTGGACTTTGGCTAAGGGCCATGTTAGTTCTGCCATAAGCACAAGGAGATTGGCATTTTTTAATCTTTCCTCTTGCATCTTCTGGCCTTGCTTCATGTACCGGGCCTCTATCTCCTTGGTAGCCTCTTTTAGCGAGTCCAATTCGCCTTGCTTGTCTCTCTTCCCCAATTCTACCTCTATTATATTGTAGTCTTCAGGCCTTACGGCTGCTGTATCTATGTTTGCAGGGGGTGTTGCAATATCACAATGGTACTTCCTGTTGGGTTGGTCCGGAGAGTATGGACAACCTGCACCCTCTTGGGCTTCTTTACTTTGGCATTCCTGGCCATCATCTCGGCCAATGAGAGTGGAGCGCTTGTGGCTACCGCCTGGGCTTTCCTCTTCTTAGATTCTACCAACCATTGGGGCAGCTAGGATAGCCTTGCTACCAATACTTATTCATTAGGATCCCTTTTAGAATCGAGTGGTGCATTCCTAGAGTGTATGTTATCTTCGGGCTCCTTTTCTTTCTCCTATTTTGGCTCTCCTTGTTCTTGTTCTTTTCTTATTTCCTATTCTCCAAAATCCTCAATGTTTTCCACCATGCTGGTGTCCTCTACACTATCACACGGGATCTTTTCCCTGGTCTTAGTCTCTGTATTTTCAGGGACTTCATCTTCCTTGGTGGTATCAACAGCTTCTTCCTTCTCCCCATCCGAGACCTCTTGGTCCATTTGTTGATATTGTTCTTGTGCCTTATTGACCTCATCTACTGCAATATTTTCCTCCACTGGGACGTCTTTTGGAGGTGGGTGAGGTCGTTGGCCAAATTTTAACAAGGCGGTCGTCGTTACTACCTCACTGAAAGTGCTCTGGGGCACTTGGTCATTCAGAGTTACCAAAGGCACCTGAAGCATGATGGTTGAAGGTACGGTTGTTCCCTCAGGTTTGGGTTCTCCGACCATCGGTTTCTCATTTGTGGTCTGCCTTGGTGTATCCTTGGTCTCCTGGACTGGTATTCTTTCTTGCTCAGGTTCTATTTGAATTTCTTCCTGAGTCCCTTTCTCTGATGTATCTTTTTCTATGGGAATCTCTTCTTCTGCGGGGATTTCTTCTTCGTCCCGAGGTTCAATTTCTTCCACCGCATGACTAACACCTTGTTGAATTTCTAGTAGCTCCTCCACTGAGAAGGTATCATCAAAATCATCATGCAGTGGAGAGGATTCTAAAATATCTTCTAGCTCAGGAGAGTCTAAACTTACATCTACTAGGAGCTTCTCTGGCATACCCGGGGTGGCGCTTGGTATAGGGGTCACAACCATTTTATTTCTCCTTGTGAGTGAAGCTCCTGTATCCAGAATGCTGGTAGACTCCACCTCAGTGAAAGTCTATTTGTTCATCATTGTTTCCAATGAAGGGGGTCCTTCCAGGTGAGCAGATGTAGTTGGAGTGATCGACAGACCGGTGGAAACTTGCATGCTAATTTGTTGGCTAGCCAGCTTTGCCGAATCCATTTGATTGTGTAGCTGGGCCATCAAAAGGCTGGGAATTTGAGGAGGTGACTTAGGCACCTGGACTCCCTCTTTCTATTTCCCTTTACTTACACTTACTTTAGCGGTTGTGGTAGACGAAGAAGGTCCGGTGCCGGATGAAGAGGGAATGGTCTTCTTAACCATTGATTTCATTCAAGTGCTCTTGGGGCACACCTGGGAAAAGTATTTGTTACTTTCTTCTATGATGGGGCAGCATACCCCTTCAATCGTTAAATCCTCCAGAGTGGCCCAATCCATTGGAGGGAGGTCTAATTTTTCTAGCCCCTGTCCTTTGTATTCTGGATCCTCCAGAGGCCCGCCATCTTTGAAACCCTTCAGGAAAGTCTAAAGGTCCAGCGTTTCCATGAGCCCTTTGCTCATCCTTGTATGTTGTCGGGCCCTGAGATCAAAACTATCCTGGCAATCCACCTATAAGTCTTCAACATCTTCCTTATGCGGTGGGGGCGCCCGAGGTAGTGCTGCGGCAATCTTGCTGCGGGGATCATAATTTCTCTAGGCATGGTTGAATTCAACCAGCCCCAAGCTCTTCAATTCATTATCTGCCTCCCGAGCTACGGCGAGGCTGCATGTGTAATTCCTACAAGAGAAAGGGAATGGTACATTGATGACCTTGTTCAATGTGAAGAAGGCGTGCAGATCCATCATCTGCCTGCAAAACTCCAAGAGAATAATTCTATCCCCACAGTACCAGGGAAGAAGATAGGGCTTCCCATTGAAGCATGTCACCCTGATGTAGGTGTGATGCTGGAATTGAATGAAGTACTAGCCATAGGAGTTAACTAGCATCATTTCCAAGTGTGAGAGATAGTGCCCAAAATCTTGGGTAATTGTTAGATTATTATGGTAAACGAAGGCGTCGTTTACCTAGTAGAAGTTCAAGAAACTGAGCTCCCACTGCAATTGGGGATAATGATCCCATGGTGTAACTTGTCCTGGGTTGTTCTCAAGCTCTCCGGTTGTTCCCAGACCTTGAGAAGCCAACCTTTGCTACACTAATTCCCACAACACATACGATGTCATATAAAATTGTGAATTCTGGGTGACGGTCCGCATTTGTGTATCCACATGGTTTGATATAATGGCCGCCCAGTTGAAAGTCTTGTTGTGTGTTGTGATGCAGTATAGGAAATAATATATCCATGCCAAGAATTCCCAGGCATGGGGCCATCTGAAAATCCTACATAAAAATATGATGCCTGCCTGAATGGGCTCCTTGAAATCCCCGCAGGGAATTTCCAACTTCATTCTTTTGTAGTCTCACTTTGGAGACTTCAACCACTGACTGTTAAGGTGTTTCTGGGAAATAATTTTGGCTTCACCAAATTCCTTTAATGATTTGGCCCTGGTGATGACGGTGGACCCTTTGAACTAAGGGATTCCCAACCCGGAAGAAAAGGTGGGAGCATCCAATGTGACAATTGTGGTGGGATATTATGGTGGTCGGGGATCCGAGAGCATAACTGAGTGAGTGTTTGTATTGTATAGTACTGCTAGATTCATTATTAGTTTGGGTGATTGCACCGAACATGGGTAGTTTGCAGCCTTTATGATGCCGGAGGTAGCTAAGCAAGTGGCTATCTTATCCCCCTCAGCCTTTAACCTGTAAATGGCCTGGATTAAAATTTGTAATTCGGCCCAAGTCCCAGGATCTGGATCCGTTATTTCTTGAACCTTGGAGTCTATCTTGGACCCTGCAATACCTCTTTCCTTTGGATACTTGGAGGTCAAAGGTAGCTTTGCTAACATTCTCTCCATTTTTGACTTTGTAGCTGCCCGGGTAGAGGTGGTAGGGAGTTCCGGACTATCAGGAGGAGCGAAATCGTCAGACATCTTCAATTAATCTATCCGCAACCTGCAAGACCAGAAAACTGTCAGGACATATATAAACATAAATTGTAATTCTGGGAGATTCTTCACCAACCAACACCTGTCAAACAAGCTTTAGTCCCTATATCAAAAGTTTTGGCGTATCTAGAAGGAACATGACTTAGCATTCTAGAGCTTTGCTAGCAAGGTGATAAGGAGAAGTGGAAGACAAGGTCCCGCTAAAGGTATGGAGTCCATACAAACTAGCCATTGTTGATGTGACTGGAAATAGGTCATACTTTGGTAAACATGCGTTTGCACGTGGTAAGATGGCAGACGGCATAAAGACGCTTATGGAATTAATTAGGACAAGTGGGTTGACACAGGGCAAAAATGAATGCCAGACTGGACAAATTTAAATGCCCATACATGGGAAATTAATCCCACCATCAATGCGATGAGATAGAAGAGAGAGAAAGATGCCATGGTTCAAACCAGCGAGGTGCCAAGTTCACACCGTGGCGACCTCGTCTCGACGAGCTCGACCTCACGAAGCCAAAATACATGATAGAGCGTGAAGAACTCGCGAGCTCTAAGAGATATACAAAACATATATACATAAAGTACAGGGGGCCTGAGGGCTGAAGCATATATACATGCAATATACAAAAATATACATCATTCGCAGCATAAATAGAATAAACATGATGTACATCGACTACCTTAAAACAAAAATACAGAATGTACATTATCCTACAGCTGTACAAAGGATGGACAACCCTCTAGTAGAGCCGACCTACCAACGGGTGGCAAACCAGAAGCAAAAAACACCAAAAACCAGAACAAAACAAACTGAAACCAAAACCAAAACCAAAACAAACAAAATGAAAGCAGGAACCAGAAAACCCACCTAGGAATCTGAAGAATGGCAAAGAGAAGAGGTGTTAAGACCGCTCTGCAACTGCTTCAACCTCCAACTCTCACGAATAGCTACCAACAATTGACTTGTAGTTATCCACTAAGCTTAGAACAATTCACACTTAATCGCACTCAAATTGCCAAGGAATCACTCTGAAACTCTAAGTGTTTTAATCGCGGTAACTACAAAAGTGACATGTAAATCTTATTTATACCCAAGGTAAAAAGAAAGTTACCCTCTTTCCCACAAACTCCATAATAGGTGATCCTCTGAACTCCAGGCCCAGGGATTCCAAACAACCATGTCTTCTTGTGAGAAGTAGACATCATGGTAGAGAATCCTGGAGTCCAGAATCCGTCTCTGGAAAGGAAACAACCAACTCTGAGACTGGGTCCCGGAGACACGAGAGACAAAAGCAAAAAAAAAACAAACCTCGCGGGAAGAAAAACTCAAAGAGGAAAACAAAAAGAAACAAAGGCAAAGAAAACAAGGCAAGAGCCAAAAGCGAAAAAGGGGGACCCAACATTTTGCACACAAAATGTAGGGACGGGTATGCAGGGCATAAAAAATTTCTCATGGGTCTTAATGCTTGGTTCCAAACATCCTATAAAATTTCCATCATCAAGATTTAAAATATCAAAAAGATAAGGGTTACTCTTAGGTAGAATTGGACTAAAATTTAAAGAGGCTCAATCAATATCTATACTAGTGCCAAAGTGGCGGGTTTGAGTCTCAAATGCAAGGATTTTATTTTTACTACGGAAGGTGAGGGTAGATTCTAAAGTTCCTCAACCATTCTCTTGAAGAGTTTATTGTGTGCTTGTCTGTATTGAATAAATAATTGAAGGAGGAGGTGGAGATTTCATATGAATGGTGTTCAACTTATTAGGATCTTTATTTGATAAGGTTTCATTTGTATAAGGGAGGGCTACCAAGTATGTTCATGAATAGAGGAGACTTTAGGAGAGCGACAAACATCACTCATTAATTCATCATCTCTAGAGGGAAGGTTATTGAAATGTATAGGAGGTAAAGTGTCATTAAGGGAATTATCAATCATATCAACCTCTTCCACAATATCACCCTCTTTGGCCAAGGTACTCTCATCAGTGAGGTGAAAATCATGTGAATAATCAACATCGCTCTCCAATGGCTCATCCCAAAGAGGGAGATCATTGAGGGAAGTGTTAAAAGTATCTTCTTGCATCAATATGATATCATGAGGGAGAGTAACTTTGGGAGAAGAATCATTGATAGGTTCATAAAGGGGATTGTTATAGATCTTAAATCCTTGGATCATATTAAACAATTTTTTGGCAAAAGGATGGTTTAGGAGGCATAGAGGAAGACTTAATAGAGATGAAGTCATCAAGGGTTCATCCACATATTAAAGTCATCACTACAAACCTGCTTATCAAAGGTAGTAAAACTTTGTAAAAAGAAATCTGTTTTGTAATGAAATAAGCTAATGTAATGAAATTAAGCATAAAGGGACTGATTTAAAATACAAAATAATGCACGAAAATAAATTTTTTTGTATTTTTATTTTTTTAATATGCAAATGCAATGCAAGAATGAACTAGATCTATGGAACAAGGGATAATGGTATGCAATTTTTATGTTCTCTGAAATTACCAATGAATGTAAAAGTAAAACTAGAACTGAAGATATAAAATGGAACAATACAATGCATAAAAATTAAATATAAACACTAAATAAAGAATGGAAATTTTATGAGTTGGGTTCACCAAAATGTACAATAATAAAAAAAAGGGGATTAAGGGGGATCAGTCCTATTTCCTATTACACATTATGAAGGAAAGATAACCCAATAGGCTTAGAAGGGTCCAAGTGTTGAATGGGTATTGATATTCCTTCACTAATATGGAAAATTGATAAGGATATATGAGAACTAAGATGAAATGGAGGAAATGATTGACTTTCTATGTACATAGATTTACATGAAACATACAACTCCATGCAGATACCAAAAATATAAACCATAGGATGCAATTGACTTGTGATTTCAATTTTGTGTTGTTTTGGAGGGAAGAGGTCACTTGGGTCATCCTGTTCTCAGGAAGAGGTCACCCGAGATGACTTGTTCCCCGCACTTTTGATTGAACCCAATTGCAAACTATCCACAAGGTCCTGAACTTCCCAGATTTGAGCTAGTGTGAATTTCACTTATACCTTGGAAATGTAAATTCTTCTTTTAATGTGATCAAGTGTGTTGATTCAATATCTTTGAATCCACACAAAAACCCAAAAGGAAATCATGAAAGACAAAAAATTACATAATGGATGTTGTAGTTTTTCATAATATTTTATGGAGAGAGAGAAAGATGACTTGAAAATTCAAAGACTTGATTGCTTGAATGAATGTGGATGCTCAAATTTATGTAGGTGGATGCTTGTACTATGATCTTCTTCCTTGATGGTGGACTCATTTTCTCGACCTTTAATGAGAGAAAGAAGCTTGATCCATGGAGAAGATTGTCTTGAAAAAACCTTGGAATGCTTGAGATCTTTCTTGAGAATGCTTGGATGCAAAATTGTATGAGACTCTTGAATTTCCACTTGCCTTGTGCCCAAATGAGGAGAATTGGTTATATTTAATACCTCTCACAATATTTTGGAGCTTAAAACTCAAAGGAATCCAACGAGAATATGTAAATCCCACTTAACTAATGAGACAAGCCCTCAATTTGAATTTTGGAGAAAAACCTAGGGAAGAGGTCATCCTGGGCTACCTCTTCCAGAGAATAGGTTGGCTGGGGTGACCTATTCCCACAAAAATGTGGTGAAAAATTCTTTAAGAGTTGGGGCTACAAAGAGAAAGCTAAAAATATAAGCGATGTAGGGATGGAGTACCAAAAATCAATGTGAGAATCCATACATGCTAAAATGAGGCAAAATTAAGCATACAATTATAGGTGCTTATAATTTAGGATGGTACAGGATGGTATTGGAAGGACTTTGGTTCCTTTCGTTTGCCAACAATATGAATAAATAGAGTTAAGGAGGTTTTTTCCAAGAGAGAACTTGTGTTCCACAGAGGTCAAGATAGTTTGGTTTGGTGGGATTCAAAATAATTTTTGTATGTCTAAATTTGGGGTATTTGCATGGGCTTCCATCCAAGGGGAAATCCTAGCTACAATAAATTTATGGAATATGGGATATAGAGGCACTCAAAGTATGTACTATACAAGACAAATGAAGAATATGTCAATAATTTTATTCTAGGTTGTTCATTTCAAAAAACATGTTGGAAATGGTTATATGCCAAACTTAGGTGGATTACAGCTCTACCCCATGACATCATTGAGTATTTTCAATTCATGGACAATAAGAATAGGATCAAGCTTATTTGGTTCTCTATGGATTATATGAACATCATGACTAACATGGGAAATTTGGAAAGAACATTATAGAATAATCTTTTTGGACAAAGAAATCTCTTTGCCCTCTTTTTTGAATGAGGTAGAAAATACAATTATGGAAGTTACCAATAACAAAATTTCAATGTATCTCATTGAAAATGCCAAAGTTATAGATTGGGATGGAAAGATGAGATTGTGATGGTAGGGAATAAAAATTCCTTTTCTCTTTGGATTAGGTGGGTCTTAGAAAAAAAAAATATCAGAGAATAAGATGTATGGATGCCACCGTCTCAAGGATGGCTCAAAATAAATTTTGATAGTGTTTCTCGAGGGAATCTTGACCCCTCTAGTGTTGGATTAATTTTTAGATTATGAGATGGTGAAATTGTAGGTAAAATAGGTGTTCCATTGGATGAAGACATGAATAATATTGTAGAGTTAAAAGCACTTTCTCAAGGACTTCTATTTTTCAAAGATTTGTAATTTTCAAAGTTATAAATTGAATGAGACTTGACTTTGGTAGTTAATTCTATAAGAAGGGACAACAAAAAATTAGATATTGGGAGGTCTAGTTTATAGAATTGTGGAGTTGCTAAATTTTTTTTATGCCTATATGATCAATCACACTTATCGAGAAGCTAATTTGAGGTAGATATTCTTACCAACTTGATTGTTAATAGTTGTGAAGCGGGTAACAATTATCTCAAGGTAACCAAGGGATAAATAAATTATAAGGTGTACATATGACATCACTTTTCCTTTCTACCATTGGAGACTCAATTGGATTTTAAATTGACTAAACACAATGTCATTTCAACTACACGACATCACAAATTTTATTAACTTCATATTTATTTGGAAAAGATGTGGAATTCCCTTTGGATGTTTCTAGAGACAACATTTATTGCACATTCCATTTAGGTAATAAAGCTACATTGACAGGATTGCAAATTTTGTTTATAGGTTGATAGTTTAGGTATAACTAATCATAGAATCTTCGATATGGATACACCTATCTACCTAAGGTGCTTGAAAAGGAAAATATCATTCTTGAGTTTTTATTTCAAATCAAAGGCTTCATTCTAGTTGTAATTCTCCATCTTTGTTGACTATGGAGGCCATTAGAATTATTTTAGGTAAATAATTCTTAACCTCTTCTAATAAACATAGGAAAACACAAATATTTCTTCACATTAATGTATTCCTTGCTTAACCTTGGAGAACTCAAGGTCTGATCTTTGTTGTTTTCATGTTTGATATTCAAGGAGGATTTCTTGGTTGATGACATCGACATATTGGTGCTAGAAAAACCAAAGGAGGGGATTCTATAAGTAGATGACATACCAAATATGTTTGAGAAAAATTTAGAGGTGAATAAACAAATATTCTTTCTCAATCTAAATAAAAAATATTTAGAGCATCATTGCCTCTAGAAAACCATTGGGAAAAATCTCCTTCGACATGTGATGGGGATGGATGTGGAGAATAATGATGCCTAGAAGGATGAATTTGCCAAATTAATCTATACTAAAATATTCTACAAGGACAATCAAGGGTGAGTGGGTGATTTGGATATCTTTTGTATATTTTTCTATCCTAGTCCATGTGAATAAGTTTTTTAGGGATTGATCTTTGGAGTTTTTCCAATGGGTGTTCTAGATTTCATCATGGTAATAGGTTTTTGGGGTCTAAAACTCATGTTTTGTCTGGTTATAAGGTGATCCTACCATGGATAGATCCACCATTCATATATGACCCTTCTTTTTTATATTTTTGAGATTGGTTCATCATATTTTGGAAGGTATCATGGAGCTCATGCTCAAACTTCTATGAATTTCTAGTGTAAAATATTTTTAAATTTTAATATATATCTATAGTTTGGTTGCACAATACTGATCAAAAAATGCCCATTCAAGGTAAAATATTACATAATTACCTTGACAATATTTTCCCAACAAGGCTTGATAAAGTCTCAGTTGTAGCCACCAACAGTGGTCCTAACCAACTTGTCACACTCCCTCTTCCTAAGGAACCTATTTAGAGAATTACAAAAGGGCTTTACAGTCTCTGAAATTTATCTTGCCTTTAGTGGGAAGGCTAGTGATCTAGGTAATAAAGTCCTTGCTAATTAGTAAGTCCATAATGAACACATACTATTTTATCATTCCAATCAGAAAAAAAATCCTTAGTTGGTTGATGGTCAACACCATAGGGATGATCCAAGTACTAGGTCACACCACCCTCCTTCAATTTATCCCACATCTCAGTGTCATTTATCCTTTTTTTTTGTAGCTAGAGGGCTCAACCCTACTCCTTTTACCCCCCATATTGTTATTAGAATGAGAAGAATTCAATGAACTACAAGAGTCAAAGGCACCAAGTAAACCAAAGAAGAGCCATAAGAAAACTAGATGTATACACAAAAAAAACCTAGAGTTCATGGGAGATTAATGTTGAAATGACAAGTAGTCACGATAGCTAAGTAACAAGGTGTTGTCTTAATAATTTATCCTTTTATTATTAATAATAAAACAAGCTTCCATAGGTAGTAGATCATCTAGCCCCCATGTACACTACTAATCAAACAAGACACCAAGGTTGCCAAAAAATTCTATAACCTCATTCCCTTCCCTTAGAATATAGGTGATGTGGCAATCATGAAAGGATTGAATAAAAGAAAGATAGACAGATATAATACCTTGGATCATCCAACTTGGAGGATGGGTCCCTTAAAGATAATTAATAAAATTTAATGAATCTCCCTTAAGAAAAAATATCTCGTACCCCTAAGATTGGGTGAGCTTCAAACCAATGTAAGTAGATTTAGCTTTGGAAAAGTGGTTTGACTGGGTACCATTTATTTTATGTTATCATGTATTTCAACTTTCTATATTTTTAAAAAATAAAATTTAAACATTGCTCTCTTCATTAGATTGGTGTAACAAAAATTTTATCATGATCTTGCTTTCATTAGCACTTCTAGAAAGACTTGTTTAAGTTACAAGGAACTAAACTAAATTTCAATTTATCCCATCATTTAAATACTAATTGTAAAATTGAGGTTGTCAACAAACTTTGAAATTACATTCATTATTTTATGTCTAAGCAATAGATAAAATGGATAGGTGACTACCCCTTATTGAGTGAGTGTAATGCCACTTATCACAATGCCTCCAAGATGATCCCATGTGAATCCATCTATGGTCATCCCCTACCTATGGATACTTATATTCCAAGTTCTGCCAAGGTCAAAATAGTTGACAATTACCTTACCAAATGTAAGGAAATTCTCAAGGCATTTAAGGAAAACATGTTGCAAGCATCGAGCGATATGAAATATTTAGTGGTTCAACATGCCAAATATAGCACATCTTTCAAGTAGGTTTTGGATTATTTCATAACTCTACCTTTACAAGTAATCATACTTACATAACAAGATAGCTCCCAATCCAAAATTTAGATCCCTTATTAGGTAGTGCAACAAACTAGTGAGGTGGTGTACAAAATTTTATGCCCAGCTCCTTAAAACTTTTTCCCAATTTTTCCTTTTTTATTGCCTCAATAAAGCTATTAAATTTTAAAATATCCCCAAATGGTAAATTATAATAAGTATTGATACCACATGCATCATGATAGTAGTAATTGTCTTTAACAAGACCCTTACATTTTAATAACCCCTCAATTGGAAGATATCTTGGATACTTGAAATTAGATTTTATGTTATTGTTAACAATCATTATTTATTATTATACTGGATCTATATGCTTTGTAACTTACCCAAAAAGTAAATTAGAACAAGTACATGCATCAAGGTAATAGTAATCGTCTTTACTTTTTCAATCTCTTAGTTTAAATTTATTTTAGATAAATTTCAAATATAAAGTCTTTCCCAAACCACCTTATCTTGATTCCACATCTAAGTAGTTAATCATTATAGACAATTATACAACTAACACCTAGCTCCCTTATATTTTCTCTAATCAATTTTTGGGATATTAGACACGAGTAAATTCACATGAATCAACATTAATTGGAAGGACATATTATGATCATTCATTCATCAAGAATCCTACTTACTTGTGCATTAGAAACTATTAACAACATAATAAATACACGGGGCATGATGCATGAGATGAATTAAACATGAAGTTTAATGTTCACTTTTTATGTGGAATGTGGCTATAAAAAATATTTAATGGCGTCGGTGAGAAAACCTCTATATACATTTGAATAAAATTTGGTTTTCATTATGAGCATGTTTGACTTTTGTTTTGTGCATTTTTTAAATAATTTTTGTATCATTATATGTACAAATGCGAGTGAATAAAATTTGGCATTCATTTCTCACGTGTGCACATGTATACATTTGTATGGATGAACTTTGAACTTTAGATTCACGATTTGAATGTGTGTTTGCATGAATGAAATTTAAACTTTAGATTGACTATTCCAATGCTTTATAATTAACTATGACATTCACTTCATGCAAAGTGGATGCTTGTGCACATTTGAAAATTAATATTGTCATTCACTTTGTGTGAAATTTTTTAAATCTATTTTTTAACTTTGGTATTCATTTTGTTGATGGATGTATTTCAACTAAATTTTGTGTCATGTGTGTGTACAAAGATTGATATTCACTTTATGTGAAGTGTATGCAAAAAATACTTCAAACTTTGATGATGTTCACTGTGTACTCATGTAATGAATTTAGGGTGAGACAACAAGCTCAGTGAGGTTTGAAAATTACCTTTTATGTGGACTTAGGGTGAGACACCAAGTGGGGTGTATGAATGTACTTCAAATATCATTTTATGTGAAACATATGTACAAATATGCATGAAAAAAACTTGGCATTCATTGTACATGTGTGCACATGTATGTGTTTGTATGAATAATATTTGAACTTTAGCTTCACTATTTGAATGTGTGTTTTTATGAATGAAATTTAAACTTTAGATTCACTATTTGAATGTTTTATAATTAACTATGAATTGCAATTCATGAAAAGTGGATGTATGTGTGTGTGTGTTTGAAAGCTAATATTTCCATTCACTTTGTGTGAATTTTTTACCTCTATTTTTTAACTTTGACTTTCATTTTGTTGATGGATGTATTTCAACTAAATTTTGTGTCGTGTGTATGTATAAAAATTGATATTAAATTTATGTGGAGTCTATGTAAAAAATACTTCAGACTTTCATGATGTTCACTATGTACTCATATAATGGACTTAGGATGAGACACAAGTGAAGTTTGAAAGTTACCTTTTATGGACTCAGGGTAAGACTTAACTACAACTATAATTTTATGTGAAACATATGTACAAAATACTTTTACACTCAGTTTTATGTGAAGTATGTGTGAAAAACATTCACTAAATTTTGACTACGCCGCACAAATTTCTCAACCTGATTTAAGGCGAGTGTGCCTCAATGGCACTCAAATAGTTGTTTGAAAAAGAATATTTCAAATTGTTTGAGAAAGAAGATTTAAAAATATTTGAGTGTGCCTCAATAGTACGCCATTGAAAAATAAAATTCCACCTCTTCTATTTATGGGAAGTTTGATTGAGAAGCAAGGCAGATTGTTCACTAAATTCTTTTTGATTTGTTTCCTTTGGCATGGCAATGCCTCTTTTTTTATTGTCTGAGCTTAGGTTCTAATTTTTTTGTTGTATTTTTGTTTGTATTATGTGTGTGGATGATGATATGTTAATGAGAAAGTGGTGAGGAGAATTACACATCCCAACAAGTGACTGATTGGAGATGAAACAAGGAAAACAATGTAAGAGATCATTACCCCTCACTTGATTTCATTCTAATAAGTTTTTTTACTTGTGAATCATTTTTTTCATTTGTCTGAAAATGTAACCATTATTATGTTAGTCTAATTTTGAGTAATGCCTAACCTAATTTTGTTTGGTATAATGTTAAGAACATATACATTTCTTACTCCTCTTACTCCCTTCATGATCTCGCTACCAATTTATTTATCTTACATAATCATTTTCTTTGTATAGGTAGCTAAAAACCAATGCATTTTAAAGATTGTAGAGGGTATTCATCATTAGCATTGCACATAAGGTGTCATGGTTCATTTTTTGGTTTCCTCAAGGTGCATATAGTAGGTTGATCATCTATCTACTTTGATTTCATGTTTTTTTGTGCATGATCTAGCTACCTATCTCCCCTTGATTTGACATCTATCTTATCTTCTTGGCTCCCCATTTGAATTTTGGTGTTTTTTCCTAAGGACATAACACCCTGGGATCTATGTTCCCCTAGGTTTGGGCCCAAAATTGATTCAGGGTTCCGTTGGGGTGTTTAAGTGGAAAATTAGATCCCGTGGTCAGCCTAGCTTATTTTTGAATCTTAAAATGTGTGATTAGGTATATATAAACACCCCATCTCTCCTCATTTTGGAATCCATCCATCCATGCATTATTGAGAGCCAATAAGCAATCGATAAATCAAGTGAATTCAAGATTTGAAGGCAAGCATCCAAGATCTAACATTTATCCAAGCATACAAGACATTTTGAAGGAAATATTCTCCATTGTAGAAAGCTTCTCTCCCCTGATGGCCAAGTAGAAGATTTCTCAAGCAAGAAAGATTTTTTTTGTCCATCCATATACATTCTTCCTACATAACAAGTGTTCAATCAAGCATAACATCATTGAAGATATAGGAGTGGTATTCATATATCCATGCATTTTTAAAGGCATCCTTGATTCCTTTCTATGTTCCAAGGTCAACAACTGCAATTCAAGAAACATTCAAGAATCTTCATGAATATGTGCAATCTCAATATCCGTTCATGAATGTATTTACAAGGTAGATCTAATATTTACCTTTAATTGTGCTTTCCTTTATGCTATTTCATTTTATTTTTAAGGTTGATTCATAAACAAGGGTTCGACCAAGGAAAACCCCTTTCCACAACCTTTTGATCATTTTTCTGTGTGCAAGAACAAGTGGCGCAACTATCGAGACTTAATCCAAAAAGTTTGAGATTTGCAGAATCGACTGTCAAAGTTTTAGGCAAAACCCCTAGGTACAGAATGCCCCAACCTTTATGTTCCTAGGAACAAAATTCCTAAGGAATTTTATACCTATAAAATCTACTTAAAATTCATATTACAATTTGGTACAGTTTTTAGATTCCCGTTTCACACCATTTCAATTTCATGTCTATTTTTTGTTAGTCAGCCTTTTTTGAAACTACTTATTTTTTCTTATTTAGTATTTTATATTTCATTATTAGATCATTTTCCCTAAATACATTTAATTCTTAATCATAATCAACATGTAAATCCATTGTCCCACTTAGTGCTTGAAACTAACTTTGAGCCTAGTGGGGCATCTCCCTTCCAAATTGTGCATTAAGAAAAGGTGGACAATCCCTTGCATTTTGTTCCCCCCACTTAACCATATTTTCTTTATGTACATATAGAAGTTTCAATCATGGAACTTACCAATAGAATAATGATAATGTATCCTATAAAAAATGCCAAATTTACAAAATGGGATGGCAAGATCATATTTTGATGGTAGGGACTCAATATTCCTTCTTTCTTTGGATTAGACTAATCTCAAGCAAAGAATATCATAGCACAAGTTGTATGGATGCAAACAGGTTAGTGATGAATTAAATTAAAATTTGACAATTCTTCTAGAGGGAATCCCAACCCCTCTAGTGCTAGTTGCATTATTATATTATGAGATGGTGCAATTCTAGGTAAACTTATTTTTCTATTGGATGAAGACATGAATAATGTTATAGAGCAAAAAAAACTTAGGGACTTTTACTTTGCAAAGATTAAAAAATTTCCATGTTAGAAATTGAAGGAGACTAAACATTGGTAGTTAGTGCTATAAGAGAAATGAAAACAATAAATTGGAGATTGGGAACTCTAGTTGTTAGAATCACAAAGTTGCTATTTTTTTTTATGCCAATACGATCAAACACATTTACCAAGAAGCTACTTCTGAGGTAGATATTCTAGCTAACTTGGCTGTTGATGGTTGTAAAGTGGGTACGATTAGTTCAGGGTGATCAAGGAAAAATACATTATAAGGTGTTCTAATGACGTTAGTTTTCCTTTCCACCATTGGAGTCTTATTAGGGTTTTAAATCAACTAAACACAATGTCATTTCAACTGCATAAAATTAAAATTTTTCCTAACTTCAAATCTATTTGGAAAAGATGTGGAATTCCCTTTGGATAGTTATGGACATTGTATTTATTACACATTCCACTTTGGTAATAAAGTCACATTGAGAGGATGATAAATTCATGGGGTCTTAAATGAAGGGTCAATACAATACCACATGTGTTCATATTGGGGGGTTTAAAATGAGTTTAAAAAAGGGGCAATATATTGCATACATAGGGGGAAGGGGGGTTTTATATAAGAAAACATGTGTGGGGGGTATTAAAGGGGGTGACAAAAAAGGAGTTTGGGGCAATATTTTTTGAAAATAGGGGGATTATTTAGTATGCCATGAATGCATGTGTTATGATTTAGGTTCACTAAGTGAAGCCCCCATGGGTAAATTTTGTTTATAAGTTGATAGTCAAGGAATAACTAATCACAAAATTTTCAAGATGGATACACCTATCCACCTAAAGTGCTTGAAAATGAAAATTTCATTATTGGGTTATATTTCTATTGTGAAATATGGCATTTTGATTGTCATTAATGTCAAACTTGTTGGAAGAAGTATCGATGGCAGACTTTTTAGAAGGATTATGCATTGGAAGTTTTTTTGGTATCTTGTTTATGTTATTGCATTCACGCTAGTCAATTAAGTATGGGTAACATGAATCATGATTGTAATTACTTGAATATGATACATATTTTACATATGTATTCCTTGGGTTTAAAAGATGTTCCTAAAATCTTTTTTTTTGTTGTGACGATGGATTCTTTGGCTACCTCTTTTTGTTCTCTGGTCTTTATACAATTGCTAATTTGACTTGGTGTACCTTCAAGGTAATATCACTCATTGTTGAGTGATGTTTAGTTTTGTTTTGAAGAAGTTTGTTGGTCTGCTACTAATAAAAAATTTCTTTATTGATGTATTTCATCCCTCAGGTATAACATTAATGTTTGGTTGTTTTAATCATAGAAGACTAAGGTGGTGATTGATGAAGAAGATTTAAAAATATTCAAGTGTGTAGATTGTTGATCCATCAAAACTATATCTTAGTATGCTCTGTCATATTGGTCTGAAGCATTACTAGTTTCCTCTAGATGTGATTGATTACAATATTGATGAATGATAATCATGCTTACTCATACAATATGGTTTCTATTGGTATTGGTGGTTCACAAGTAATCTTTAATGTTCTATACTCAATATTTTTAGTTATGTTATGTTTCTATGTATCCGGACATGCTACCTCATTTGGGATCATTCTCTTGGTTTGGATATACTTCACAATTAAGGATGAAATGTTGATTTGGGTCTCACCTTGGTGTGTGGATATTTTCATGCTTCAAAAGTAGTTTGGAAGATGTTCTTGGCCAACTGGTTCTAGAAGATTCAATTTCCTATTCACACATTACATTTTGGTGATGTTCTTGGTTATTGTGCAAACTGTTGGATCTAGCTTAGAAGAGTGCGTTGAGATATATTTGGGTCCTCTCTTTATCCTAGACTAGACCGGTTTATGTATCTTGCGTTCAAATGACCTACTTCAAATGTAATAGTGTTTATCTTCGTTGAGGTTGACTTATAGTAGAGATTTTAATGATTTATCTTATAAGGAATGTAGTTCAAGGGTATAAGGTTTATGTGTGGAGTTGTGTTATGGATATGTGAAAGACGAGAATTGTGTGATGTTAATTAGAAGTCTAAGCCTAAACAAATTTATTTAAAGACAGTGTGTTTCTGATCAAAAGAATGAGCCTAAAGAAATAAATTCAAAGATAGTGTGTTATCGATCAAAAGTCTAAGCCTAAATAAATATATTAAAAGACTTTGCATTGTTGATCAGAAGTTTGAACCTAAAAGAAATATATTCCTGGAAGACCAAGTGTTTCTAATTCATGTTCAAGGGATTCTCCTCAAATCTATTTTGAGATTCATGCTACTGGATGATAGTGAGTTTTCTGCCAGATCTTTTTGTATCTTGTCCTGAAATAATGAGTTTTAGTTGTACAAGTCTTTTGTATCTTTCCCTAAGGGAATTATCCCTAGTTGTTCAAGTATGAGTAGTGAGCCTAATCATTTTAATATAAATTATTCCTATAATGAGTTAGATTCTCACCATGGTTTTTTCCATCCTTCAGTTTTTGGTGCAGAGCACCTCTCACATTTTGGTTTGATGATTTTTTAGATGTTGTTTAAGGTTGTTTAGGGGTTGTTAGTGTGTTTTTAATAAGATCCAAAGGAAATTGGATCCAAGCATGTCTCATTTTGTTTGTAAGAGCACATGTTGCTCATGGGTCCTAAAAGTCGTCAAAAGGTCTAAAAGTTGCTAATTGTGAGGAAAATGGGAAATAGTCTCATATAGGGTCCTATGTGGAATAAATAGGGTCATAGGATAGGTCAAGGAGCATAGAGTTGGCCACAATCATCAACAAGGCAAGAAAATGCAAAATTGCATAGCAACTTTTAAAAATTGCTTAGCAACTTTCAAAAGTTGCTCAAGCAACTTTTGCAACTTTTGCAATTTTGCAAAAGTTGCTTGCAAGAAGTTGCAAATGGAGTGAAGAACGGTTGTAACCACCTATGATCAGGTATTTGAGCATGGGATGAATATTTTTGAAGATTAATGAATTTTTGGTTGCATACACATGTGTTAGTACAGACTGCACTATTGTTTTATGTGTTTTTAATCATTTCTCTATGTTTTTCCAGACTTGTACGACCATGTTTGGATTGGTCTGACTCACTGATGTGCATGATAGTTTAGATTTGTGTTTTAGCTTCCCATAATAGGTTTTATTTTTCTTGGAAGTTGCGTGGTTGCAGAGATATTCATTGTTTACTATGACTAGTCTTTGCAAACCCCATTGACAGGGTTTTGGACAAAAATGGCTCTAACCTGATCATCCACGGTTTGAAATAAATGAGACCTTGTGGAATGATACATTAGACTTTGTACATAGTGTTTTTGTTTCAATTTTGATTCTTGCAACTGAACTCCTAATTTTGGAGTGATGCCCTAGGCTGACTGCTTGGAGTAGGTGAGCCATGACAGTGTGAAGATTGAATTGAATGAGCACACTCACGACCCTATACAGACATCTAAGTGGCATGTGTGGAAGCCCTAGAGTGTCCCCTAGAATGAAAAACTAGTTTCAAGAGTTGGCATGAAGTTTGAAGACCTATTAGATGCATTTGCATAGACTGGTCCATAGGCCTAAAACATAGCCTAAAAACTAGGGCCTATTTAAAATTAGGGCTGTGGGTGACTTAAAGACTTGTAGCTTTGGATGTTTGAAGGCCTAGGTGATATATTTTAGAATCATATATCCTTCCATAGGGTTGTATGGAAGAATTTGCAGTACTTGGTCAAAAATAGTGAAAATAGACCTAATACAATTAGGCCTAATTAGGACTACTTATGAGTACCGATAACAAAGGGATTGGTAAGGTGACTAGAAGTGTTTGAAACATCTCCCATGGGCATGTAAGGTCCCATGAACATAGGATAGAGCTTGAGGTGTGTTTGGGGAAGATCCTAAGAAAGGGCTTGGAGTTCTAGGGGAAACAGAGAGAGAAGACAAGGTAAATAAAGGGCTAGTTGGACTAGTTCAAGTTAGATTGGCATTGTTCCTTCATCACTTCAACTATACCTAGGAGGCAAGTTGGATTAAGAGAATTGGAGGCCAAGTTTGGTGAAGAAAACATTGGAGGTTGAAACCATTGGATAGTTCAAGGAAGTAGATTCTAACTTGGGGAAAAGAAAACACCTAGAAGCCAAGGCCCTCTGCAACAGAGTGGTATCAGAGCTAAAACTATAGTAAGTTTGGTGTATGTTAGAAGGGGAGGAGAGTCATGAGGTTGATAGCATTCCACCCAAGGAAATGAGAAATGATTCTATAATGGACTTGGTCCAAGATATATTGGCAAAGGCCAATCTATCAGAATCAAAGAGTAAAAGGAGAGTCACTAAATGAGGAGATGAAATTGAGGAAGAGGATGAAAGCCAGATAAGAGAGACATCTGGAAAAGGAAAAGAAGTGGAGATGGATAAGGAACATAGATTTTTCTTTGATGCCTTCAAATCAATCAATAAATATATCATGGAACACATTCATTACTATAGTGGTAGTTTGAATGGAGAAGAGTTGCTAGATTGGCTAGAGGACATAGATAATCAATTTGATTATAAAGAAGTATCAGAGGAGAAGAGAGTCAGTTATGGAAAGGCTAGGCTCAAGGGATCAACTTTGGTTTGGTGGAATATGATGCAAGATGATAGGGTAAAAATCGAGAAGAAGAAAATAGTCTCTTGGGATAGGATGAAGATCAGATTGAGGGCACAATTCTTACCAACTGGCTATGATATAAAAATGTATCAGAGGTTACAAAACCTAAGGCAAAAATAATTGACAGTAAGTGCTTATACTGAGGAATTTAATAGGTTGAGTCTAAGGGCCAGGAGGCATGAAGAAGAGGTAGAAATGGTAGCAAAGTATCCCAATTGATTAAGGTAAGGAATCCAAGATGAGATTAGTATGATGGCCCCTGACAGTATGCATAAATGCTTTCAACTAGCATTGAGAGCAGAAGAGAAGGCTAAAAGGAGGAGTGATTTCCAACAAAGAGGTAGGGACAATAGAGGATTCAGAGGTAGGAATAACTTTGGAAGAGGCAAAAGCTCAAATAGGCTAGAAGAAACTCAGCCCATAGACAACAATGGAGGCAATCAATATAGAGGATCATTTCAGAGAGGAGGATACAGAGGAAGAGGACCTCCAAGAGGTAGGTTTTAGTCACAAGGTAGAGCTAACACTGTCTTCATAGGTAGGTGCTACAATTGCAACTAAGTAGGCCATACTATGGGAAGATGTCCTAATAAAGCTTCAACCTCATCCATGGGAGAGAGAAGAACCCAGTTAGTACAAGAAGAGGACACACAAAGTGTCACCTCACCAATCTCCAAGGTAGGGCGAGTGTTGGATGAGGAAAATCTTATGTTGAGAAGGACTTTACTAAAGGTTCCTAGCACTGCAGAACCACCTCAAAGGAATAGTTTGTTTAAAACTACATGTAGGTCATATGAGAAGATCTGTAAGGTGATAGTGAATTATGGCTCTACAAAGAACACAGTTTCAACTGAGATGGTGGAAAAACTAAAACTTAGAAGAATATTGCACACCACACCCTACAAGGTGTCATGGCTAAACAAGGGTCAACAGATAGTGGTGGATTAACAAACTTTAGTGGAGTTTGAAATACAAGAGTACAAAGACAAAGTGTTATGTGACATATTTCCTATGGATGCATGTCACCTCCTATTGGGACATCCATGGAAGTATGATGTAAAGGCCATTCATGATGGGGAGAAGAACAATTATGTAATTACCAAGCAAGGTAAGAAGTTTCAAATGGATCCTTTGATAGAACCTAATGAAGAGAAGCATGTGGGGACTAGTGTAATTCTCATGAGTCGAAAGGAGTTTCTTAAAGTCATGAAGAAGGAAAGAGGGGTATGTTGTGTAGTGATAGTGAAGCCAAGAGAAGAGACTAAGGAGAAAGTCAACATGCCTCAAGAAGTACAACAATTGTTGGAGAAATACCATGATATAGTGGATAATGGATTGCCTAGTGCTTTGTCACCTATGAGGGATGTGAGTCATTAGATAGACCTAATACTAGGAACTACTCTACCTAACAAGGCAACATATAAAATGACTCCAAGTTAGAATGTAGAGATTGCTAAACAGATACAAGATTTGCTAGAGAAAGGGCTTATAAGGAAACTTTTAAGTCCTTGTGCCGTGCCAACTGTCCTTGCACCTAAGAAGGATGGAAAATAGAGGATGTGTATTGAATCCATGGCTATTAACAAGATTACAATTAGGTACAAATTTCCAATGCCCTGGATTGAGGACTTGTTGGACAACTTAGAGGGTTTTTGCTATTTTTCCAAGGTGGACTTGAAATCAAGGTACCATAAAATCAAAGTTAGGCTTGGTGATGAGTGGAAAAAAACCTTCAAGACAAATGAAGGGTTGTATGAGTGGCTTGTAATGCCCTTTGGCCTTAAAAATGCACCTAGTACATTCTTGAGGCTCATGAATGAAGCACTAGCTGACTTTATAGGTAAATTTGTAATTGTTTACCTTGATGACATTTTGATCTTTAGCAGGTATAAGGAGGAGCACATGAAGCACTTGGAAATGGTTTTTAGGAGGCTACACCAAGAGAAACTGATGATCAACCAAGAAAAATGTGAGTTTTTGAAAACTGAATTAGTATACCTTGGATTTGTTGTTTCTAATAGATGCATGAAGATGGATCTTGATAAGGTCTAGTCTATATTGGAATGGCCAACACCTAGATCCATAGGAGATGTTAGGAGTTTCCATGGATTAGTCTCTTATTATAGGAATTTTGTGAGAAACTTTAGCCATGTATGTGTACCAATACTAAATACTATTAAGGGAGGAATTAAATGTCACTTTAAGTGGAGAGAAGTAGCAGATAAAGGCTTTGAAATGTTGAAGAAGAAGATAGCAGAACTACCTACTCTTAGGTTCCCAAACTTCAATCAGTTATTTGTGGTGGAGTGTGATGCTATTAAACTAGCCATTGGGGTAGTATTGAGTCAAGAGGGGCACCCTGTGGCTTTCTTTTTAGATAAATTGAATGAAGCCAAGAAAAATTACTCTACCTATGATTTGGATTTGTATGCAATGGTAAAAGCACTCAAAAAGTGGAGAAATTATCTCCTACCAAGGGAATTTGTATTTTATACAGATAATCATGCTCTTAGGTTTTTTAATGGGCAAGAGAAGTTGAGCCAAAGACACCTAAAGTGGGTAGAATCCTTGCAGGAATATACTTTTGTCATAAAACACAACAAAGGTGTTAGAAACAAAGTTGTATATGCTCTGAGTAGGAGAGTATTGACTATTTAGGAAATACAGTTACAAAGTGTGGGAATGAGTGACCTTAAAGACCTCTACAAAGAAGACAAAGATTTCAAGAATGTCAATGAAGGATGTGAGAAGTTTAAACGGGGCTTCAAGGTGGATTTTACTAACTATATGTTGCAGGAACGAATATTGTTCAAGGGACAATTGTTGTGTATACCTCAATGCTCAATGAGGGAGAACATAGTCAAGGAAAAAAACCAAGGTAGTTTGGGAGGCCACTTTGGAGTGAACAAGACACTTGAGCAGGTGAATAGGCACTATTATTGGCCTAAATTACAGTCAGATGTCAGAAAGTTTGTGGAACAATGTCAAATATGCCAGAGAGCCAAAGGACATAGTAGAAACATTGAATTGTATCAGCCTCTATCCATACCATAGAGACCTTGGGAGTGCTTGAGCATGGACTTTGTTTTGGGACTACCTAAGACACCAAGAGGACATGACAGTGTGTTTGTAGTGATGGAAAGGTTTAGAAAGATGGCACACTTCATTCCTTGTAGACAAACCAATGATTCTTCCCACATTGCAGACCTTTTCTTCAGAGAAATAGTGAGGATCCATGGATTTCCAATCAACATAGTAAGTGATAGGGACACTAAGTTTGTGGGTCACTTCTGGCGAACCCTTTGGAAAATGCTAGGTACAAACTTATCTTTCTCTTCATCCTATCACTCTCATTCAGATGGACAAACTGAGGTAGTAAATAGGTCTCTAGGTAACCTATTAAGAAGCTTGACTAAGTAGCATGGACAGTCATGGGATCTCATTATAGGACAGGAAGAATATGCCTATAATGAATCCATCAATAGGAGCACTGGCAAGAGCCCGTTTGAGATAGTTTATGGGGATAATCCAAGAGGGACCTTGTAGTTGAGATATATAAGTTTGCAGGACAGAAGGAGTGCCCAAGGATAATCCTTTGCTGAGCAGATGAAAGAGCTTCATGACCAAGTTAAGAAGACCTTACAACAACAAGTGGACAAGTATAAGACCAAGGCATATAAGACAAGGAGGGATTTTCAATTCAAGGTGGGTGATCTGGTCCTTGCCTACCTTAGAAAGGAGAGATTGCCTAAAGGTAGGCCAAAAAATCTTCTGATGAAGAAGATTTGACCACTCAAGGTATTGCATAAGTATGGTAATAATGTATATGAGGTGGAGTTACCTCCTGATTTAGGAATCTCACCTATTTTCAATGTGTGTGATATGTATCCCTATAAGTGTCTTCCCTCAGGCACTAGTCAACACACTCTTTCATACTTGGTAGAAGAAGATTGGATCATAGATTTACCCACTCCTCAACCTCTGTAATTGGACGGTGTATTGGACTCCAAGGTGATCAAGAAGACTACGAAAGGTAATTACAAAGAGCATCTTGTGAAGTGGCAAGGAATACCATATGATGAAGCCACTTGGATGACTGAAGCAGACATACTGAAGCATGGAGTCATCATTGAAGACCTCCTAACTCAAGGGACTTGAGTTCTTTGTCCCAAGGGAGTATGGTGCAGAGCACCTCCCACATTTTGGTTTGATGATTTGTTAGATGTTGTTTAAGGTTTTTTAGGGGTTTTTAGTGTGTTTGTAATAAGATCCAAAGGACATTGGATCCAAGCATGTCTCATTTTGTTTGTAAGAGCACAAGTTGCTCATAGGTCCTGAAATTTGCCAAAAGGTCTAAAAGTTGCTAATTGTGAGGAAAATGGGAAATATTCTCATCTAGGGTCCTATGTGTAATAACTAGGGTCATAGGATAGGTCAAGGAGCATCGAGTTGGCCACAATCATTAAAAAGGCAAGAAAATGCAAAATTGCTTAGCAACTTTCAAACGTTGCTTGCAAGATGTTACAAATGGAGTGAAGAAAGGTTGTAACCACCTATGCTCAGGTATTTGAGAATGAGATGAAGATTTTTTAAGGTTAATGAAGTTTTGGTTGCAGACACATGTGTTAGTACGGACTCTACTATTGTTTTTCTGTGTTTTTAATCATTTCTCTATGTTTTTCTAGACTTGTACGACCGTGTATGGATTGGTCTGACTCACTGATGTGCATGATAGTTTATCTTTATGTTTTATCTTTCCATAACAGGTTTTAGTTTTCTTGGAAGTTGTGTGGTTGCAGAGATATTCATTGTTTACTATAACTGGTCTTTGCAAACCCCATTGACAAGGTTTTGGACAAAAATGGTTCTAACCTGATCATCCATGGTTGAAAATGAATGAGACCTTGTGGAATGATAGGTTAGAGTCTGTACATAGTTTTTTTGTTTCAATTTTGATTCTTGCAACTTAAATCCTAATTTTGGAGTGATGCCCTAGCCTGACTGCTTGGAGTAGGTGAGTCAGGACAATGTGAAGATTGAATTAAAAGAGCACACTCACGAACCTATACAGACCTCTAAGTGGCATGTGTGGAAGCCCTAGAGTGTCCCCTAGAATGAAAAACTAGTTTCAAGAGTTGACATGAAGTTTTAAGACCTATTAGATGCATTTTGCATAGACTGGTCCAAAGGCCTAAAACATAGCCTAAAAATTAGGGCCTGATGAAAATTAGGGTTGTGGGTGACTTGAAGACTTGTAGCTTTGGATTCTTGAAGGCCTAGGTGATAGCTTTCAAAATCATATAGCCTTCTATAGGGTTGTATGGAATAATTTGCAGTACTTGGTCAAAAATAGTGAAAATAGACCTAATACAATTAGGCCTAATTAGGACTACCTATGAGTAGCGATAACAAAGGGATTGGTAAGGTGACCAAAAGTGTTTGAAACATCTCCCATGGGCATGTAAGGTCCCCTAAAAATAGGCTAGAGCCCGAGGTGTGTTTAGGGAAGATCCTAAGCAAGATCTTGGAGTTCTAGGGGAAACAAAGAGAGAAGACAAGGTAAACAAAGGGCTAGTTGGACTAGTTCAAGTTAGATTGGCATTGTTCCTTCATCACTTCAACTATACCTAGGAGGCAAGTTGGATTAAGAGCCTTGGAGGCCAAGTTTGGTGAAGAAAACATTGGAGGTTGAAACCATTGGATGGTTCAAGGAAGTAGATTCTAACTTGGGGGAAAGAAAACACCTAGAAGCCAAGGCCCTCTGCAACAATTTTCCACTTAAATCTCATGTTCTTGTGTTGATCCTATTTTTCTGCTTTATTGATTCATATGTGGTAATTGCTTAAGGTGATTTTAAGTTTATCAATATTTAAATTGAAGATGATATTAAGGTTCAAATTTATTCACCCCCTTCTCTCAATTCCATTACATGTTCAACAGTTTTAATTGAAGGCTTTAGTCTTCTTGTAATTCTCTATGTATGTTGACTACCGAGGGCATTAGAATTTTTTTAGGTAGAGAATTATTAGCCTCTTCAAATTGACATAGGTAAACACAAATATATTTTCATATTTTATGGATTCCCTACTTGACCTTGGAGAACCTAAGGTCCAATCTTTATTTTTACTGCATTTGGTATTCAAGGAGAATATCTTGGTTGATGACATCGACATAGTGGTGCTAGAAAAACTAGGGGAGGGGATTTCATGGGTAGATGACATACCAAAGATGTTCGAGTCAAATGTGGAGGTGTCTATAAAACTAATCTTTCTCTATCTGAAAGAAAAATCCTTAGAGCACCATTGCCACTGGGCAACCATTGGGAAAAAAATTCTTCAGTGTGTGATGGGGATAAACGCCAAGAATAATGATGCTTGGAACGATAAATTTTCCAAATTCATCCATTTTGAAAGATTCTACAAGGAAAATCAAGGGTAACAAGGTGTTGCCTTAACAATTTATCCTTTCATTATTAAAATTAACATGAGCTTGCATAGGTAGCGGATCGTCTAGCCCCCACGCACATTGCTTCTCATACAAGACACCAAGGTTGGCAAAAAATATGCCCCCTCATTCTCTTCCCTTAGGGTGTGGATGATGTAGAAATTATATAAAAATTGAAGAGTAGAAATGCAATTGCATATAATTCCTTGGATCATCCAACTTGGAGGATGGGTCCCTTTAAGACATTTAACGAATCTCCCTCAAGCCAGACTCTCTTGCACCCCTAAGATTGGGTAAGCTTCAAACCAATGTAGGTCGATTAAGATTTTGAAAATTGGTTTGACTGGGTACCATTTATTTTATGTTCACATATATTTCAACTTTTTATATTTGTATAAATTAAAATTTAAACATTGTTCTCTTCATTATATTGGTGTAAGAAAAAAATGATCATAATTTTGCCTTCACTAGAAACTTCTAGCAAGAATTATTTAAGTTACAAGGAACTAAATTAAATTTCAATTTAGACCATCATTTAAATATTGATTGTCAAATTGAGGTTATCAACAAACTTCAAAAATTACTTACATCATTTTATGTCAAATCAATAAATAAAATGGGATAGGTGACTACCTCTTATTGAGCGAGTGTAATGCCACTTATCAAATGCCTCCAAGATGATCCCATATGAAGACATCTATGGTCATCCCCTACCTATTTCTATTTATATTCGATGTTCTTCCAAGGTCAAAATAGTGGACAATTCCCTTACCAAATGTAAGGAATTTTTCAAGGTATTTAAGGACAATGTGGCGCAAACATGGAACAACATGAAATGGCTAGTGAAGCAATATATGATATAACATATCTTTCAACTAGGTGATTGTTTAATTTTACAACTCTACCTTTACAAGAAACCATCCTTGCATAACAATGTGGCCTAATTTGGGTCCAAATTTTAGATCCCTTCTTAGGTGGTGCAACACACTAGCAAGGTGATTTACAAACTTTAACTCCCAACCCCTCCAAAAATCTGCCAATTTTCCTTTTTTCTTGCCTCAATAAAGTTGATCAATTTTTAAAATATTATGTATTTCTATTCTATTATTGGAAATAGTCATTGCTCATTATCATTTTGGGTACATGTGCTTTGTAAGTTTCCCAAATGGTAAATTATAACAAGTATTTATCCTACATGAATTATGATAGTAGTAATTGTCTTTAGCAAGACCCTTATATTTTAATGACCTCTCAATTGGAAGATATCTTGGATACTTGTAATTAGATTGTATGTTAATGGTAATAGTCATTGGTTATTATTATATTGGATACATATGCTTTGTAACTTACCCATATGGTAAATTAGAACAAGTACGTGCATCAAGATAATAGTAATTGTCTTTACTTTTTCAATTTCTTAGATTAAATTTATTTTACATAAATTTCAAATATAAAGTATTTTCCAAACCACTTTATCTTACTTCCACATCTAAGTAGTTAATCATTATAGACAACTAAAGAACTAATACCTATCTCCCTCACATTTTTTTCTAATTGAACTTGGTACATGAGATACTAGTAAATTCACATTAACCTACATTAATTGGAAGGGCATATTATGATAATTCATTCATCAAGACTCCTACTTACTTGTGCATTATTAAATATTAACAACATAAGCAATACATGAGACATGATGCATGAAATGAATTAAACATGAAGTGTGATGTTCACTTTTAGTGTGGAATGTGTTTATAAATAATCTTTAATGATGTTGGTGAGCAAACCTCTATGTGTTTGAATAAAATTTGGCTTTCATTATGTGCATGTTTGACTTTTATTGTGTGCATGTTTATTAAAATTATGGTATTTGTTATACATACAAATGTGTGTGAATAAAATTTGGCATTCATTGTGCACATGTATGTGTTTGTATGAATGAACTTTGAACTTTAGATTCACTATTTGAATGAAACATATGTACAAATGTGCATGAATAAAATTTGACATTAATCATGCACATGTCACATGTATGGATGAACTTTGAACTTTAGATTCACTATTTGACTGTGTGTTTATATGAATGAACTTTAAACTTTAGATTCAATGTTTGAATGTTTCATAATTAACTATGACATTCACTTCATGCAAAGTGGATGCGTGTGTTTGAAAATTAATATTGTCATTCACATTGTGTGAAATTTTTAACCCTTTATTTAAAACTTGGGCATTCATTTTGTTCATGGATGTATTTTGTCTAATTTTTATGTCGTGTGTATGTACAAAAATAGATAATCACTTTATGTAGAGTGTATGTAAAAAAATACTTCAAACTTTGATTGATGTACAATGTGTGCTCATGTAATGGACTTAGGGTGAGACACCAAGGAGAATGAGGTTTGAAAGTTACCTTTTATATGGACTTAGGGTGAAACACCTAGTGAAGTGTATGAATGTACTTCAAATATCATTTTATATAAAACATATTTACCAAAATACTTTCACATTCACTTTTATGTGAAAATACATCACAAATAACATTAACTTAATTAAAATTTAGAAGGTTCATTAAATTTTGACAAAGCCACACAAATTTTGACAAAGCATCTAATTGAGGGGAGCGTGCCTTAACGGCACTCAAACAGTCGTTTGAAAAAGCAGATTTAAAACCGTTTGAAAAAGCAAATTCCACCTCTTGTATTTATGGGCAGGTTGATTGAGAAGCAAGGCAAATTGTTCACGGTTTTCTTTTCGATTTATTTCCCTGGACGGCATGCCTCTTTTTTCCGTCTGAGTTTAGCTATTGAATTTGTGTATTCTTTGTTTTTGATGATGAATTTCAATTTATGGACAGTTTGATTGAGAAGCAGGCAGACCGTTCACTGTTTTCATTTTGCCATACCTCCGTTTTTTCTTTGTCCGAGTTTTGGTTTTGAATTTTGTTGTGTTTTTCTTTGTATTCTTGTAATTTTATTTGTTCCTGTTTGCAAATTTTTTTCCTTCAATTTTCATAGTACTTTTTGTAGATTTTGTCTGCGGACGGTGACATAAAGGAAGACAGTTGTAAGGAGAATTACACAGCCCAGCAACGAAAATACTGTAAGTAGAGCATTACTCTCCCCTTCATTTCAAATTATAATAATTTTTGTTTCTTATGAATCTTTTTCTGTTTGGAAATGTAATCATTATTGTGTTAATCTAATTTTGAGCCATGCCTAACCTAATTTTTTTGGGCAGAATGTTTAGAACATAGACATCTCTTACTCTGCCGATTTCTTTATTTTGCGTAATCATTTTCTTTGTATTTTAAAGATTGCAGAGGGTCTTCAAAATTAGCATTGCACATAAAGAGGTCTTGGTTTGGTTTGTTTTTTGGTTTATCTACTACTTTGATCTCATACTTTTATTCTTTCTTGCATTGAGTCCAAAACTTAGAAGATTAAAAGGCTTTATATAGTTGAATTCTTCCCGATTTGGTAATTCTTCCTATATTCATGCCCACAGCTGGTTTGGAGCGAGATGATTCTTTTGCTCATACCCTGCCTTAAATAATGCACACTTCTTGAATGGAAAATATATTTAATTTCAAGATTTATCTATTGTTTAGAGGATGCTTATGAGTTAAATTTAGAGGATCTGAGAAGTATTTCTTTACCTTGCTGTGAATTTCTTTCCAATAGCATTGTTAAAATCTATAAATATATAATCATTTTATTTGTTTAGGTAGCTAAAAACCATTGGTATATAATTATTGCAGAGGGAGGGTCTTCATGATTAGCATTGTACATAAGATGTCATTGTTTATTTTCTGGTTTCCTCAAGGTGCATTGGACGTTGAGCATGTAAAGTGCACTTTGATCTTACACTTTTATCCTTCCTTGCATGGTATATGCCCTTAATGTACATAAGTAGAAGATTGGAAGGCTTTATATACTTGAATTGAATTGAATTTTCTTTTAGTGCATTTCTTTGTAATAATTCTTGGTCTATGTGCATCCAAGGATCCTCTGTGTACTAGTTTTCTTCTGCCTGATTCTGTTTGTCATGTTTGCAATCACATTATGCGTTCCTTGTTTGGATCTTTGTATTTATTGGTCTGTTATTGAATGCTCTTATTCATCCATGTGAATAAAGACATGATATAGCTTGAAATGATTGCTTTGATTTTTCTTCAGGAGTCTTCATTTTGACCCTAGAATCAAACTGTCCCTGTCCCCTGTCTTCAACAACCCTTCAGACATGATCTGTTTGTAAACAATAGACAAAACAATGTTGACAGCTGCATGATCTGAATCTGCAGGCCTGTTAGAGTTTGATTTACCACAGAAAAAGAAAAAAAGCCAAGAATACAGATCTTGTCATGACTCTCAGACTGGCAAGGCAATCGGCTGTCTAATTTGTTTGATGTCATTTCTGAGCTTCTTGTAATTCACTTAAGCGTTTCTCCACTCTGTAACAAGCCGCGTTTCCAGCTGCTTCTGAAACTTCACCATTTCTCCACTCTGTACTCTATAGCAAGTGCTTGCTACACTTCTAGCTGCTTCTGAAGCTCCAGCACTTCCTCACTTCTGAACTAATAGTCTTGTAATCTCCAACTTCCTGCAAGACACATCAATCATTTAAAATTTTTAGATTTTTTTAAAATAGTTGAAATTCAAACAACAGGATTTATAAATTGTCAAATTGTTTTCTTTCGTGTGACTGTACCTCCTTTTTGTCTTTCATTTAAGTTATGGTTTTGAATTTTTGTTATGTGTTTCCTTTTGTATTCTTATAATCTTATTTGTTTCCTGTGTGTATGTTTTGACAAAGGCAGCAGTGTGGATAATTCATCTTAACAAGTGACTGATTGGAGATGAAGCAAAGAAAATGCTGTAAGTACATCATTACTCTCCACTTGATTTCAAATTATTATATGTATTATGTTTTGTGAATCTTTTTCCTTTTGTCTGAAAATGTGACCATTATTCTGTTAATTTGATTTTCAGCAATGACTAATGTAATTATTTTGGGCAAATTTTTTACAACATAGACATTTCTTACTCCTGTCTTTTTCTCGCCTTCAATTTCTTTCTTCTTGCATAATCATTTTCTTTGTGTAGGTAGTTAAATTTCAATGTTATTTTAAAGATTGCTGAGGGACCAGGGTCTTTATCATTAGCATCGTACATAAGAGGTCTAGGTTTGTTTTTTTGGTTTCCTCAAGGTGCATATTGCGGGGTTTTCTTCCATATGCCCATACATAAGAGGTCTTGGTTTCTTTTTTTGGTTTCCTTAAGGTGCATATTGCGGGGTTTTCTTCCATATGCCCATACTATTTGACAATTGTTTGAAAATCTTTTTTTGCTTGGAAGCATTTGTCAAACCTCTCTCTTCTAATTTTTATTGGATGTCTCTTGGAAGGGCCTAAAACACATAAATAACATTTGTTTCTTATATTTCAATGATGGTTGTTATAGCTTTTTCTAAACCAAAAGGGCCTTCTTGATTGTTGCACTGTATATCTCTACTATAAATTCTAAACTATTAAGGTCTTATTGCTCATTGTAATAGATATTGGACTCTAAACTAAACCAATCTGGTATTTCTTTTCTCTCTTACAATAAGCCAGATATATGGAGGTAATCAACTGTCAAAAACTCTGAAATTTTAGACTATAAGATTTACACTCAGACATGTGGCATTGCATAACATTTATTTTGGAATTCATAGACTAATTAATTTTATAAGAACTATAGCAGGGCTGTACTGTGCATATACTGCATTATTGAAATGTCTGAATTGTTCAGATTTCAGATCTATTATACAGAGAAAAGTCTATAGTTTTGCATCACTCCTTGATGGATGAGTAGAAGATGTCCCTTACAGCCTGCAGATTTATAATATGGTAGATCTAGGACGCAAATATACCCTTTCATAAGCTTCTTTCCTATTCTTTAATGATTACTAGAGTGCTTGCTTTAGCCTTGGTATTTCTATCTCCTACCTGTAGCATCTGTAATGAAAAAAAGCAGTATTACAGAGATTTTACATTATAATTTAGGACGGTTTTTGCAATGATTTTTAAATACCACTTTTGAAATTCTCTAAATGTAAGTCAACCATCCTCTAAATGATAGGTAAATATTGAAATTAATTCTACAATATATTTTCCATTAAAGAAGTATGCATTTCTTTGCTAAAATGATTTTACATTATAATTTTGGCCTTGATTTCTTGGCCTTTCTCTGTATTTTGAAACTCTTCCCTCTTGCAAATGAAGATTGGCATCATACAAAGTTCCTTTCTACTGTCGTATGTTCTATCAAACCGTTTCTGAACTCTGCAAAGTAATTTTTTTTTATTATGTTTGCCATTCAACAATGATTGGGTGATCTGATGACCATTTCTAAACTCTGCAAAGTAAATTTTGGCATGCACTGAACATATCAGTGTAGACACGTCTAGGTCATCTGAGGAGTATGACAACAGAATTTTAGAAAACTTGTCTAGTTTTTATCAGTCCATTCCAATGCAGCTAGCTTCATATGATGAAGAAAAGCCTTGAATATTTTGAAAGTGATTTTAATTTCTATTTTACTACTGGTTAGAGTTGATTTACTATATTGCATATCTGTTCTATTTTTTCCAGATTTCCAAAACATAATAGTGATATCCATGTGAAAATATCCATATCCATCCCCTTGTCTTAGATACAGGTCCATCTTAAAATTTATAAGATTGTCATCTGCCCATCATTCCACAGGTACGTTTGAATTTTGAATACAGGTCTGGATCTTAAAATTATTTGTAAAATTATTATTGATCTAGCCCAACCCAAACACCATCCACATTAGGCTGTTCATTTGAAGGATGGGGAATTTTGTTCAATGAGGGCTCCAATTTTGTCATTAAAAATAGAGTTGGTTGACCTAGTGTTGATGAGTGAGATAGAAGAGATATTTGACCTAGTGTTGATGAGTGAGATAGAAAAGATATTTGACCTGAACATATCATTAATAGATCATATGGGTATAGAATCTCTAGGCTGCACTTCTATTTAACTCAATGAACAAGGGAGGTGGACAACCAACTCTATTTTTTATGACAAAATTGGAGTCCTCGTTGAACAAGATTTCTAATGAGTGGGGAAGGTGGGCAAGCAACAAGATAGCTCCAGCTTTCAAGCCCCCCTGATGAGCATTTTCTGTAATGCAATGTTCTTCAAGCAATCTAGGGCCCTTTTGTGGAATAGAATTATCATCATCTTTCCTTATTGTGGAGGTGTTGTCAAGCAAGCTTTGTCAGCATTCTTTCTAGCATGGAGAATGCCTATGTTTGATTGGTTTTCATTTATACTTGCTAATTTGCTGTTATGTAAACAATGAATGCTTGAAATACATGTTTATATTTTTCTTGCTAGTAAATTTTTTAAATAGTTTTGAGTGAAATGCTTAAGTTTTGTATGAAAGTATTAGTTTTAGTCTCTACAGAGGCACCCACCTTATAAGCACCACTATAGAGGCTCTCTATCCCTTTATGCTATTCATTATAGTAAACTATAAGAGTTTTAGATCATAAACTATACGAGTTTTAGATCCAATACAGAGAATACAGTTATTCCACGAGGACCCTATCAAGAATTTTCTTGTGATGAGTCTTACTAAGCCTAGAATTAGCTAAGAACAAAGTAGAATTAACTATGAATAAAATTATGGATTAGTATCTGCCTTGCTGCATACAATTTAGTATATTTTTCTGTTTAGTATCTGTCTTCTTTAAACGATTTGGGGACATCCCCAGAATACTGCCATATTTTATATAGGACCATTATGAAGCTAAGAAACTGCTACCTATTCCCTTCTTTAAGTGCCATGTTTGATTGCAACTTTTGATAGCTACAATGTTATTAGCTACAATAGGGATTGGAATCGAAGGATAAGCTTGTCACTCATTTGCTATCATCTTTAGAAACATTCATAGAGTGACAAATGGAAGGTGATGTTCTAGGTGAATGGAATGGAGTGTGCTTCCAATGTAGGGGGATCAAGGAGGTTATTGTAGCTCTTGTTCAAAACAAGGCCATAGTACTCTACTGGCCGACCTTTCTGGAGGTAAGATATATAATTTTTATTCTCAACGTACTTGACAAATATTTTTCTGTTCAACTTCAACTTGTAAAAAAAGAAAAACCAAACTCTTATAAAAGGCATATAACTTTCATACATTAGTCTTGTCATGTTCAACTTCTTAGTCTTGTAGGTTGAGCACTATGGCAATCTGTGCATCAACAAATCTTGAGGTGCATGAATGTCCATTCAGGGCAGATTCAAAGACCCGAGGGTGTTCCGAGTTCCAAAGCATGTTTTCAACCCAGTCTCTTTCCCGTTTGGGTGCTGGAATACCAAATGCTGGATATGGTCAATTATGGAAGATGCTACAATTCTGGAAGATACATATCCTAGAAATGATTTCCGGAATATGGGCTGGACCCGTTTGGTTCACCCGGAAGATGACTGAGAAGATGCATAAATAATTTTAATTGTTTATTTCTTAATTTTTTTGAATATGGTGTGTATGTGTGTATATAGAGACACATGTGTATATATACACGTGTGTATATATACACATGTCTGTATATATACACATGTGTGTATACACACGTGTATATATACATATACACACACGTGTATATACTATATATACATATACATATATACGGTGTGTATGTGTGTATATATAGACACATGTGCGTATATATACACATGTGTATATATACACATGTTCATATATACACACATATACACATGTTCATATGGAATACCAAATGTTGGATATGGTCAATTTTGGAAGATGCTACAATTCTAGAAGATACATATCCTAGAAATGATTTCCGGAATATGGGCCGGACCCATTTGGTTCACCCGGAAGATGACTGAGAAGATGCATAAATAATTTTAATTGTTTATTTCTTAATTTTTTTGAATACAGTGTGTATGTGTGTATATAGAGACACATGTGTATATATACACGTGTGTATATATACACATTTGTATATATACACATGTGTGTATATATACATACATACATGTGTATGTATACACGTGTGTATATGTATATATAGTATATACATGTGTGTATATGTATATATACACGTGTGTATACACACATGTGTATATATACATATACACACGTGTATATATACATATACACGCGTGTATATACTATATATACATATACATATATACAGTGTGTATGTGTGTATATATATACACATGTGTGTGTATATACACACATATACACATATATACACATATATACACACATATACACATGTTCATATTTACACATATACACATGTTCATATTTACACATATATACACACATATACACATATATACACATTCATATTTACACACACATATATACACGTGTATATATATACATACACACACATGTGTATATATACATATACACACACGTGTATATATACACGTGTGTGTGTATATGTATATATACACATGTGTGTATATACATGTATGTGTATATATACATGTGTGTATATATACACGCATGTGTATATATACACATATACACACATATACACACATACACACATTTACACATCTATCATGTCATGGATCCAACGAGATATTAAATTTGCTTTTGTAAAAATTGGAATTGGAATTGAAATTCCAATTCCACCTATTTAGGTGGAAGATTGATATGCCCATTTTGGGGCAAAATGAGAATTTCGTAATTCCAATTCCATTTTTATTCATGGACCCAAACATGGAATTTGGCATTATCCGAAATTAGATAATGCCAATTCCAGTCTAATTCCAGCCCCCAAACGGGCCCTAGGGTCAGTATTTGATGTCGGTGAAGTTTTAGGCCTAGTTTTGTTTTCCTCTTCTTGGGGCTCCCACCCTTTATGGGCAGCTTCCTTCAAAATTCCATACAAAACCATGTCCTCTTTGAGAGGCATTGGGTAAGAGAAGGTGGGGTTATGCACACAAATCCAAATTGCCACATACATTTTTTGAATACTATTGGAGCTAGCCGCTGGTTTATGGATTGGATTGCCTGATTAGCATTGTTTTCTCCCGGGTTTGTAGTAGAACTGGTACTAAGATGTGGGGCTAAGTAATCTAGGGCTGTTCTCTCTTCATCTTTGTCTGCTAGCTAGATTTCAAGGGAATTGTGAAGTGGGATGTTGGTGCCTGACATTGAGGAAAATATTGGTTCTAGACTTACAAATTGAAAGGCCTAGAATAAGAGCTTAGATATGGAATGTTTCTATTTTGTAGTGATTGAGTACCATTGCATTATGCGATTGTAAATATTTCTAGGTTGACTTTGTGAGAAATTATGTTTTGTAACTCTGGTTTGATATAGACAAAGTGCCATTGCATTATGAAATGGATCCCCCATGATCAGATTCATGCTAATTACACCAGGGTTTCTATGCTTGCCAAGAACTAGGAAAACTAATTTTGGCTTTTGAAAGGCAGTCTACAAACAGTTTTTGTTCTCTACCTTTTTTGAGGAGAGAAGATTGGGAACAACAGAGAGGTTCTGATCATAATTCACAGTAGGAGGATCAAACATTTGGTAAAAATACTAGCTGTGTGTTGGGACTCAATCTTAAACTTCATCTCCTTGAAATATCTATCATTCTGATGATGATGGATCACAGGTGATTGAAAACATTGATGCTTAAAAATAGAAGTTAGGAATCAATCTTAAACTTCATCTCCTTGAGGTCTGTAACATTCTGATGATGGATCATGTAGTGTGATCCAAAAAGTTGATATTTTCTATCTTAAACTTTACCTCCTCGAGGTCTCTAACATTCTGATGATGGATCATGGAGTGTGATCCAAAATGTTGATGCTACAAAATTTTTACATAATTGAATTCAGAAACAACATCGACAACCACACGAATCGTGAAAATCTGATAACATTAATTCACCTCCCTCCTTCTTGCCTCATGTTTGATGATCTTAAGGTCCTTAACACTTCTTTATGTTCTGGTTGTGTAGATACAGTTAAAATCTTTGCATCTCTTATTCTTTTCAGACTTCTCCAACTAAAGCCTGAAATGAAACTAGATCATTCTAGAAACCATCTTTGCTTGAATCTCTAGTCATGTACGGTATAAATAGTTTCCACATTATTTTCATACTTGCAGCACAGTTCTTATTGCTAATCCTGTTCAGTTGAAGCAGTTTGTTTTTTACTTGAGGTCGCCTAGTTTTACATGTTTCTTTTTGAATTTTGTATTGTCAAGGCAATCCAACAGAGAAACATAACATTAACTTATGCCGAATAACCTTACATTTTGTTCTTTGGGTAACTGTAACAACAGTAAAAATGAAAAACCAAATTCTTCTAAAAGAAATAACTTTCATATATCAGTCTTGTCATGTTCAACCTCTTAGTCTTGTAGGTTGAGCACTATTGCAATTTGTGCATCAACAAATCTTGAGGTTTGGGCTAGTCCACTTGCCAACCGTTGTACAATATTGGGAATAATTGTAAAGACCTCATATGCTTCCATGTCTCTATTTCTTTGCATTTTCTCTCACATTCTTAAAGGATACCCAATACTTCAAAATTTTCTAGGCAGTCTGGTGATAATTGTTAGTTTCAATACATAAAATATTTATTTGTTACATTACAATCATATATTCACATTTTAATTTGGTGTATAGATTTCAGTGTTCCACTCAACTTTTGATTTCAATTTTCAATAGTAACTATTGAATGTAGTAATCAAACCTAACATAAAAAAATTAAATAGCAATTTCTTTTTTGCTCTTTGAATTTTATATTCTGGTAATGCATTTTTCTTTTGCCTAAAGTATCTTAATTTAAAATGTGTGTCCTGAGAGCCCAGTTACCTGTCATGACACTGGGAATGGCAGTATTTGATGCTAATTAAATTTCAACCCTATTTTTGTTTTCCTCTTCTTGGGGCTCCCACCCTTTGTGGGCAGCTTCCTTCAAAACTCCATACAAAACCATGTCCTTTGAATCATTCTCAATCAGGGGCAAAATTCTTTTAAGAGACACTTGGTAAGAGAAGATGGGGTTTTGCACATAGAATCCAAATTTCCCCATACATATGACAGTATTTGATGCTGATGAAGTTTCAATCCTATTTTTGTTTTCCTCTTCTTGGGGATCCCACCCTTTGTGGGCAGCTTCCTTCAAAACTCCATACAAAACCATGTCCTTTGAATCACTCTCATTCAGGGGAAAAATTCTTTTAAGAGACACTGGGTAAGAGAAGGTGGGGTTCTGCACACAGAATCCAAATTGCCCCATACATTTTTTTGAATACTCAGTTTCACAAGGCCATTTTAAATACTCAGTTTCACAAGAACTATTGGAGCTAGCCCATGTTTCTATGGATTGGATTTCCTGATTAGCGCTGGTTTCTCCTGGATTTTTAGTAGTGCTGGTACTAGGATATGAGGCTAAGTATTCTAGGGCTATGGTTCTATGGATTGGATTGCCAAAGAAAACTGATACACCATTTTTCGCTGCTGAATCACCCATTTTTCAATCATTTCCAACTGTATTCTTGCATTTGGCAGGGACTCCTGCTGCACTGCAGCCCTTGTTCATGATAGTTTGTATGCTTAGATAGCAATAGATGGCATATTTTGCATGAAAAGTTCAAGTTATGTGTAAGGTTTTCTTTCATAGTTTGTTTAAGATACCATCTTATATATAGCTTCTAAATTCTATTGATGCTTTACCAATCTTTTTGTTATATTAATCTTTATTCCTAGATGAAGATTCTAATGTATACGTAATGACTTTTAATTTGGAAAGGATTTATTTCTTTAAACATGGGATGGAGCAGTTATGCTTTTCCACGATGAGCTACAATTGTTTTTGCTAAGGTACGCCCTAATAATTCAAACTTAGGGAATTTTGGTTATTTAGTGTTTTATTACCCGATAGATAATGTTCAACAATTGTTTTTGCTAAGGTATGCCCAAATAATTCAAACTTAAGAAATTTTGGTTAATTTAGTGTTTTATTACCCGATAGATAATGTTCAAGAGTCAAGTCTGCGAGAACAGTGCACTACTCTACTTATAAGTTATTTGAATTTTACTTCCCTACCATCCCTTAGATGGCTAGTAAATCTACAAATCATTTGATGGTTTTTCATGATAAATTTTTTGATCAATGTTAGGTGTGAAATAAACATTGTGCAGCTTTCTTTTAGAAATAAATGTCAGAATACTATAATTCAAGAGATGTCAATACCTTAGTAGTTGGAAGTTAATGGTTGCTTAGTGATGAAAATGAAAAAAAGTTTGAAGACAAATTCTCTATAAGTATTAATTAACGATTATAATTAATAAAATGTATTATATTTTTTTTAAAGGAGGGGTAGTATTACCCCTCCATAAACTCTTAAGGATGGCCATGGACATTCTTCAAGAGGTGTTTCTTGTTCTTTTTTCTGCCATTTTTATTTTTATTTGTTTACAAAGTAAATTAAATTAAATTATTATGTTATTCAAATATATGTTTTAAAAGTTAATTTTGATATTTTATTTGTTGTTAATTAAACTATTGTATATACATATATTTAGGTATGATAAATGAAAATATAAAACAAGGACTGTTTTATTTTCACTCAAATTATATATTTTTATCATGAATGTGTTTTTTAATGTTTTATTTTTATGACATTTATTTGAATATAAATATATAAAAATATGGTATATGATTAGTATAGCTCGACAAAATGAGTAATTAATAAATAATAGAGGATAAAAAATGCATCTTATGACTATTTAATATTTAGTGTTCTTGTTTATTAGAATTGATGACATTGACTATGTGTAATTGATTATAAGACTTTTATATTGAGGTACATGTATGCAATTTAGTTTTATGTTGTGTAGTGTCAATGCCATAGGGCTTGAGTTGCTTACTAGTATGCTATGAGTTGCATGTATTTTGAGTGAAGGTTTCATCATGAGTAATGTGCATCAAAATCCTATAGTATGCTTAAATAGGTAACACACTTGGTTACATTTTCTTTCATAGTTCTAGTAGTGCTTATATCATTGAGTTGTATGGGTTTTGTTTGAATGTTGATCAAATTTCTATGCTATTCTAAGTACAACTGTTTATTCATCGTGGTTGAGTGACATTTACTCTCATGCATGATAATTGTATGGATCTGGCAAGAAGAGTTTAAGTCACATGCCATTGAGTTTTATGGGTTTTGTTTGAAGGTTTTATGAGTTGTGTATGATTTTTTGATGAAGGGTCTAATGACATACATGTCATTGAGTTTTAGAGGTTTTTTCTAAAGGTTGAATCAAACTCCTATATTGTACCTACTTTGATTGTTCATTCATCATGGTTGAATGATACTGAATCGTGTGCGTGATGATTGTATGCCTCTTGTTATTGTCAAGCTTAACACACAAGAACATTAAGCACTCCATAGTTGTTTGTTGCAAATTAGTTATGCATGATTATTGGTGTGCTTATTTATGCTCTATGGCTAGTGATATTCACTCTTTTTTACTATTACTATATAATTTTTGTGTAAAGGGTATGCTAATATCATAAGTTTTATGGATTATCCTACAATATGTCTACTGTGCTTATGCATGACAATTACATTTGATGATTCTAACCAAGTTATTAGTTATATAAGCTTTTTTTTCAAGGGTCCAACAACATGTATGAAGTTTTATAATGACTTTGAGTGTGCATATGTAGTAGGGTTAAATGGGATTTGATTAAATCACTATACAATTCTTAATGTGTATGTTTATACCTCATGGTTGAGTGACATTGACTTTAATGTTAAAGCTACATTGTGATTAGTGTTCATCAAAATCTATGGTGTATGTAGTGTTCTTATTCATGCATGTTGATTATGTGACTTTTTGAGTTAAGGTTTTAATGACATGTAAGTTGTATGTATTTTGATTAAGGATATAAATGAATTTGTATGGATTTTGATTGAAGATTTAAATGATTGTGTTTGGATTCTTTTTGGAAGCTAATTATTCATGCATCATGGTTGAGTGATATTGATGCTCCTAAATGATGATTGTACAACATTTACATGAAGGATCTAATGAAATCATTTAGTTGTATGGTAGGTTTTGTTTGCAAGTAATAATGACATTCAATTGAGTTTTAGGGGAGAGGACCCAATACCTAAACATGTTCTAATGGCTGTGATAGTAGTTATTGATTTAATACCCACACTGGCAATTTGAATATCCACAATTGTTAATTCAATGTCAATTATTTCTCACAACATTGAACCAATAGTTGTGACTTTAAAGTTGTTATTACTGATGATGACTACGCATAATTGATTGAAATGTATCCTTTGTTTTAAAAAGCAACCAATCATGTATGTATGCATGCATGTATAGATGTGTGGATGTATGGATGTATGTATGTATTATATACATGGATGTATGGATGCATGCATGTATAGATGGATGTAAGTATGTACACATATATGTATGCATGCATGTATAGATGGATGTAAGTATGTACACATATATGTATGCATGCATGTATTGATGAAGGGTCAAATGCCATACATGTCATTGAGTTTTAGAGGTTTTGTCTAAGGGTTGAATCAAACTCCTATATTGTACTTACTTTGATTGTTCATTCATCATGGTTGAGTGATAGTGAATCATGTGCGTGATGATCATATGCCTCTTGTTATTGTCAACCTTAACACACAAGAACATTAAGCACTCTATAGGTGTTAGTTGCAAATTAGCTATGCGTGATTATTGGTGTGCTTATTTATGCTCTATGGCTAGTGACATTCACTCTTTTTTACTTTTACTATATAGTTTTTGTGTAAATGGTATGCTAATTTCATAAGTTTTATGGATTATCCTACAATATGTCTAATGTGCTTATGCATGGCGATTACATTTGAAGGATTTGAGTCTCATGGGCTTTGTATGAACTTTGTGTAACTAATCTATGTATAACCATTATGGAGTGCTTGGTGTTCATGTGCATTAAGGTTGATGATTCTAACCAAGTGTTATTAATTATATAAGCTTTTTTTTCAAGGGTCCAACAACATGTATGCCATTAATAATGACTTTGAGTGTGCATATGTAGTAGGGTTAAATGGGATTTGATTAAATCACTATACAATTCTTAATGTGTATGTTTATGCCTCATGGTTGAGTGACATTGACTTTAATGTTAAAGCTACATTGTGATTAATGTTCATCAAAATCTATGGTGTATATAGTGATCTTATTCATACATGTTGATTATGTGACTTTTTGATTGAAGGTTTTAATGACATGTAATTTGTTTGTATTTTGATTGAGGATATAAATAATTTTGTATGGATTTTGATTGAAGATTTAAATGATTGTATTTGGATTCTTTTCGGAAGCTAATTATTCATGCATCATGGTTGAGTGATATTGATGCTCCTACATGATGATTGTATGGCATTTACATGAAGGATCTAATGACACCATTTAGTGGTATGGTAGGTTTTGTTTGCAAGTAATAATGACATTCAATTGAGTTTTAGGGGAGAGGACCCAATACCTAAACATGTTCCAATGGTTGTGATAGTAGTTGTTGATTTAATACCCACACTTGTAATTTTAATATCCACAATTGTTAGTTCAATGTCCAATATTTCTCACAACATTGAACCAATAGTTGTGACTTTAAAGCTGTTATTACTGATGATGACTACCCATTATTGATTGAAATGTATCCTTTGTTCTAAAAAGCAACCAATCACGTATGTACACATGCATGTATAGATGTATGGATGTATGTATGTATTATATACATGAATGTATGGATGCATGTATGTATAGATAGATGTAAGTATGTGTATGGATAAATGGATGCATGTGTGTATGGAATGGATGTGTGCATGGAAGTATGTATGTACGCATACATGCATGCATGTATTGATAAATGAACATATTATATATATATATGTGTGTGTGTGTGTGTGTGTGTGTGTGTGTGTGTGTGTGTGTGTGGATGTAGATGGATGTATGGATGCATGTATAGGTTTGTATAGATGTATGTATCGATGGATGCATGTATGTTTTGCATGAATGTATGTGTATGGATATATGGACACATGTATATATGTATGGAATGGATGTAAGGATGTATGTATGGATGCATGCATGGATTTATGAATGAATGGATGGGTGTATGTATGTTTGTATGCATATATGGATGTATGATGTATGTATGCATGCATGCATGTATGAATGAATATATGGTTACATATATGAATGTGTGTGTGTAATTTGAATACTAAAAACCTTCATAGAACATTAATATGATCTTTCAAATCATAATACAAAGACTAGTTTAAAGCAATGACATGAAAGCAATCATGCACATTCTATGGATCTCTAGTTCTAGGGACTTGAATTATGCTCCCAGATTTTGGTTCTCAAGTGACAACCTATGAAATGAGAATTATGATGAATTGAGGGATCTATGCTAGTATCAATGCAATTCTATGCCAAATTATGAAGAACACAAAGATGTTACAATTTTCCATTATAACAATGCTCAAAATGATGAATTAATATACAGACTAGCTTTGTGCCTATGCTTTGATTAAATCACTATACAATTCTTAATGTGTATGTTTATGCCTCATGGTTGAGTGACATTGACTTTAATGTTAAAACTACATTGTGATTAATGTTCATTAGTGACCTTAAAATTAATTCCAATAATCTAACCAAAAATTATTTCAGTCCATCAAGATGTATGCCATATGTAGTTCTAACAAATATAAGCTGCTCCGTAATATATATTGTTTATCTTTTCTAGACTTTACCGAGTAGCAGCAATTAAACTTAGTGTTTACCGACCAATCCAGTATCACTTAATGTGTAAAGAAAAATATCAAAGCAATGAAGCAAAACTAATTCCAATAATCCAACCAAAACTTATTTCTCATAAATAATACCCTCTAGTTATCTTTCAGTCCATCAAGATGTATGCCATATGTAATTCTAACAAATATAAGCTGCTTGGTAATATATATTGTTTATCTTTTCTAGACTTTACCGAGTAGGAACAATTAAACTTAGTGTTTACCAACCAATCTAGTATCACTTAATGTGTAAAGCAAAATATCAAAGCAATGAAAGAAATACACATTTGACACATATATTGTAACATGGAAACTTTGTTAAGGGAAAAACCACTTGGGACGGTAACCCAAAATTTTCACTCTTCTGAAGTGAGCTCAGTGAAGAGCCAACCATGTTAAAGGTTCCAAACACACTGTTAAGTGTGACCTTGTTAGAGGATTCAGTGACCTTAAAAATAATTCCAATAATCCAACCAAAACTCATTTCTCAAATATAATACCCTCTAGTTATCCTTCAGTCCATCAAGATGTATGCCATATGTAATTCTAACAAATATAAGCTGCTTGGTAATATATACTTTTTATCTTTTCTAGACTTTACCGAGTAGCAGAAATTAAACTTAGTGTTTATTGACCAATCCAGTATCACTTAATGTGTAAAACAAAATATCAAAGCAATGGACCAAAACTAATTCCAATAATCCAACCAAAATTATTTCTCAAATATAATACCCTCTAGTTATATTTCAGTCCATCAAGATGTATGCCACATGTAATTCTAACAAATATAAGTTGCTTGGTAATATATAGTGTTTATCTTTTCTAGACTTTATCGAGTAGCGACAATTAAACTTAGTGTTTATCGACCAATCCAATATCACTTAATGTGTAAAGAAAAATACCAAAACAATGAAATAAATACACATTTGACACATATTTTAACGTGGAAACCCTGTTAAGGGAAAAACCACTTAGGACGGTAACCCAAAATTTTCACTCTTCTGAAGTGAGCTCGGTGAAGAGCCAACCATGTTAAAGGTTACAAACACACTATTTTAAGTGTGACCTTGTTAGAGGATTCAAAACTAACAGTTTGTCTTTTGACCTAGCATCCACTATGTTGTCAACAAGAAAACCTTTTGATACTCTTGAGTATCTCAATACAATAAGGATGGTTAAATCCCACTCGGTTAAGAGATTTTTTGAATCAATGGTTAAACTGATACAGTAAATGATTTGTTCACAATACAACTTTAACTTGCAGATATTCAGATCTATTGTTAGTCCAATAATACCTCTCTGATCAATATACTCTTCAGTTCCTTTGCTCTCTTCTTTGTTCTGCTCGGTGAATGCTATGTCCTCTGTTGCTCGGTGTTTGCAGAATTTCTTAGCTTTGTTCTTCAGCCTGTATGATCAGATCTGCATGAAGAATTCTATCTTCACCAGAATATATTGAGCATTCCTTTTTTTCATAATGATTTACTTGTCTCTCTTTATAGACATGATTAGCCGCTCAATCTCCTTGTTTTTGACGTAGATCACTTCTTGAATCTGTAAATCTCGTCATGCTTTCTTTAATCCGTAAAGATCTCCCTCTATTTTATTCTACAAATCTCTCCATGATAGTTGTGAATAAAATGTGCTTTAAATCTTCTTCTTTGCTTTAGTTCAATTGATTGTTAAGAATAAAGCAATCAACCAGTCAATCTAAATATAGCTCCTGCTAGCTAAGTGTTTTCTTTTCGTTCTTTATCTTCAGTTTTGATTGGTCATCAACTTTAGTTAGTTCGGTCATTGAGTCCAGTTATGCTCGGTGATAACTTCAGTTATGCTCGGTAAATAGCTCTTACTCAGTAACCACTTGCTTGGTTATTGCGATGCTCGGTATACACTATGAACTTCTCGGTGTTCACTGTCTGTTAGTGTGCACTTTTCGTCGGTGTTTGCTGTCACTCGATATATATAAATTTTTATGTTTTACCGACTACATAAATTTTGTCTTTTCAGCTCTTCAAGTTTATGACAATATGTATATGACCAATCAAACCATATCAAGTTGACATCAATGACAATACAATACATTAACTGATTTAATGTCTTGCATTCACTTCTGCAACTCAGTGATTATCAACTTGTCATCTTCAAACATTCAATCAGTTATAGTTCATCAAAAACTTTATCGAACATTAATATGATCTTTCAAATCAAAATACAAAGACTAGTTTAAAGCAATGAAATGAAAGCAATCATGAGCATTCTATGGATCTCTAGTTATAGGGACTTGAATTATGCTCCCAAATTTTGGTTTTCAAGTGACAACTTATAAAATGAGAATTATGATGAATTGATGGATCTATGCTAGTATCAGTCCAAATTTTATGCCAAATTATGAAGAACACAAAGATGTTACAATTTTCCATTATAACAATGCTCAAAATGAAGAATTAATATACAAACCAACTTTGTGCCTATGCTTTGATGGAAGAGGACGTCCAAACCAACATTATGCAATTTTATTCTACATGAAGGTGGGTGATCTTACTCTAATTATGCATCCTGTTTATAGGATTTGCCAAGGTGTAGGGGGTGAATTTGATTAATCATGATCAAGTTATAGTTGAGGTTAGGGGTTGATGATGTTTCCCCTTTGGATGGACAAGATCCCCTTTTAAGATTGAATGGTCAAGATAGGAAAGCTTTGGAGTGATCCATGTGCACTTGGTTGTTGTTTCCTATTGGTTAATTTGATTTTTGTCCTATAGTGGTTGGTGAGACTTTTTAGGAAGAATTAATTAAATTATCCATGTATGATATTCGAATGAGTTAGAATTAATTAATTAATGAACTATGTAATCAAATGGCTAATTTAATTATATAATTAATTAGTGAACTATGTAATCAAATGGTTAATTTAATTATATAATTAATTAATTTTAATTCAATTAGTCTTAATGGCTTAAATTTAATTGCTTTTGCTCTTTGACCATCTTTATGTGTATACATTTGCCCCTCTTTGAATTAACGTGCATAGCGCGTTGATTTAAAAAATAATTGTTTTGATGCTGATTTGATGTTTTGATACTGTGATGTCGACTTGATAGATTAGAATGATTGATGTTTCCCTACTGATATGATGATGGTGATGATGACGCTTATTGATATGATATCTTTGATTTGAAATTATGATTGTTTTGATGCCCCAATTTGAAATTTTGAATATTCGATGTTCGATGTCCCCGGTTTTGAAAAGTGTTCCAGTTTTGAAAATATTACTTCCTAGTTATTGCATGTCCCCTCAAGAATTTTTATGATTTTTTTGAATATTTTTGCAATTTTTCAAATTTCTGATATGATTTTAGCATTTTGATTTATTTCCTGATGAAAATTAATGATAATGATGCCTCACAAAAAAATTGGTTTGAATCGACAAAGAAATGATGTGCCATTAGGTTTTCATGAAACACCCATTAGTAAAAAATGGACTATATAAGGGTGAAACGTCATTTTCAATTCTCATTTTAACTTTCACTATTCACCTTTTTATCATGGAGAGAAAGCTTGGAGACCATGGTGATCCTAGTGCATGAGCATCATTTTGACCACGTCTGACGACATTAGAGGCCACCACATTACGAACCACCAGGTACCCTGTTCTCGATCTTCATGTTTTTGTGATTTGACTAATTTGGTAGTGATTTTTGTGCTTTTTACATTATCAATCTCGCTAGTTTTCCCATTTTTTCGCATAGCGTCAATGTTTTTTCCATATACCCCTTCTTTTTTTGCGTATGATTTTGTAGATTTTAGTGATTTTGAATTTGTTTTTCGCATATGCTGTATAGATTTTGCATATAGAAAAAGTTTGCATAGGGGGGTGTCTTTTTTGCATATGTTGCTTTTTATTTCGCATTTGGTAAAAGCTCGCATACATAAAAACAATTTTGCAATTGCTAAAAAATGTTTTGATATGCTGAAACTTGGCATGTGAATAGGAAAAATTCGCATTTCAGTAGCAAAATATTGCATATGCTTGTTCTTCACATATAGGGTGAAACATTTCACATATAACTTGAAACATGATGATTTAGCTTGTCTGATAATGGTAGTCAACATTTGTCAATGTGAGTTTCGATGTTTGTTGATAGGTAGGATGATTTGACCTCAAGATATAGAGATTCAATGATTTGATGTACTCGACGAGATTGATAGAAATCTCATTAAGCAGATAGGGTGTGTGATAGTTGATTTTTATTTGATATATAATCGATAAATGTTGACTTGACTCTCTTTGTATGATAGGTTGATTTATTTATTCTGATGATGCGGGTTAGTACCCCAAGACATTTAGATTGAGAGAGATTATCACAGCCCGAGCATGCAATGATAGCTACATGTGGTTTAGTTTCATTACTTTATATGCCTCAGTATTGGGTGAATAGGGGTTTATTGACAGCCTTAGCAAAGTGGTAGTATAGAGACCACAACAGGTTCCACCTATCGACTGGCAAGATGACTGTGGCGCTAGAGGATGTATATCATATCCTTACAATACTGATGATTAGGGATGTGTGATATTATGATGTTGAGGAGGTTGGGGAGATTGTTGCATTGTAGAGAGTGTTTGGGGATCAATCAAGTGGTGGGTATGCTATTCAGTGGGCTACTATGAGGGATGAGGGTTACCTGATTTTTCCAGTAGTTTTGGCCAGTTTGATAGGAGGATTCATGTTATCGGATAGGAGAGGACATGGCTTCTTTGTGGGATGGGGTAGACTTCTAGAGAGATTATTGGCACAACCTCGTTGATTGGCATGGGGATCATGTATATTGGCTCATTTGTATCATGAGTTGCACTAGGTAGTATATGATGGATCACAGAGTTTATCAACTGGCGTGATGCTTTTGCAGATATGGGCCTTGGAGCATATCTAAGTCGCTCATCTGATTGCAGATAGAGATTGACCACAAACATGACCATATATTTTCAGTATCTATTGCATTGCAGAGAGTGTTTGGGGATCGATCGAGTGGCGGGTATGCTATTGAGTGGGCTGCTATGAGGGATGAGGGTTACCCATTTTGCCGGTAGTTTTGGCTAGTTTGATAGGAGGATTCATGTTACTAGATAGGAGAGGACATGGCTTCTTTGTGGGATGGGGTAGACTTCTAGAGGGCTTATTGGCACAAACTCGTCGATTGGCATGGGGATCATGTATATTGGCTCATTTGTATCATGAGCTGAACCATGTACTATATGGTGGATCACAAAGTTTATCAGCTGGGGTGATATTTTGCAGATACGGGCCTTGGGGCATATCTGAGTCACTCATCCGATTGCAGATAGATATCGACCACAAACACAACCACATATATTTAGCTATAGAGATAGTTGTTCAACACAAGACGAACAAGTTGGAGTATTGGCAACGAGTACTAGATGATATCGACACAGTCTATTGGAGACTTTACTTAGACTGTGATGGATGGGTAGAGGATGGAGTTGAGATGTCGTATGTGTTCATATCATGATGGTTGATAGGTCAGATTCCTTTTGTGATTGAGAGATTCATTTGCACTCTAGTACTGGGGCATTTTGGTCAGATTCAGAGTATGCCCAAGGTACATCGATATATACACAAACATATGAGGGTAGAACTTACTGAGGTCATACTATAGAGTTTGATACCGCCCTTGATGAGTACTAGAGATTAGCACCAGTTGACTGGGATTATATGGGTCATATGGTGGATGCCAAGGAGACACTCGATTTTGCACATTGGTTTTATATGCATCCATTTCCGAGGTTGGCAACATTAGAGGAGCCAGTTCCTCAATTAGAGAGTGATGATGGTGGAGCCCCTCGACGATAGAGAGGTAAGGCAAGGAGAAGGAAAGGGAGAGGAGGTGGGGGTGGTAGAGGAGGTGAAGGGGATGAAGGTGGAGGTAGAGGAGTCGAGCCCCAAGGTAGAGGTGGCCGAGAAAAAAGTAGATATAGGCAGTGATACAAATGATATTCTTGATTAGGGATGACTTATTTGTAGGAGTAGATCAGGTGTTCCTCGACAAGATGACCCATAGAATATGAGTACATAAGATGTATCCCAAGAGGATCCACAAGTTGTATCAGGTGGTCCACAGATTGATCCACGGGTTGCATCAAATCACCTTGGTTCATTTGGTCCTTGGGTATATATCAAAGTTCCGTCACATCAACAAGATGCACATATCAGGGCCCTGTAGGATTTAGTATATAGATTACAAGCCCAAGTGAGACAGGTGCAGAACGTATTTTGGAGTCACAACTAGCTATCTGCACTGCCGAGTGGGATGCGGTGATTGCGGGTCATGGTGTTGCTAAAGATCTGGCCAGGACTCTAGAGGGGATTGCTACCCATGGTGTCATTCAAGATGCTATGATGGATATTTCCCATTACAGTGCTAGAGAAAATTTGTATAGATCAGTGTATTTTGCAGTGGTCCCAGCAGAGAGATGAGTCTCTTAGTCTCAGGCTAGGCAGAGTCAGAGTTCATAGAGGGGACAGTCAAAGAGCCATGGGGTATCAAGTACACCTTTAAGCCTCCTGGTAGGCCAGATGAAGGTACATGTAGTACAGGGACTGGCGGGACATTGATGATTATACCCACAGCTTCGGGTGACAACCATATATATATCCCATTGATGATATATATTTTTGTTGATGTATTCTTGTAATGATCTCTGTGATTTTGGATATTGATATACCTTTGACGTATTTTGATATGGACTTTGTTGTATCTTGATGTATCTTATTGATACGAACATTGATGTACCTCTCCCCCTCTTTATTGATACTAATGATTTATTCTCCTTTGATGTCTTTATACATTGGACTTTATGATTTTGATGATATATATATATATATATATATATATATATGATGCAGTGAGACTTATGATGGATGCATGTCCATATGGTTCTATCATTTTATGCAGGGTGTATGGATGCATGTATTGACTTTGATTCTTATGTATGAATATTTATGGATGCTTTTCTTATACATATGCTTAGATGGATGCCTTAATTAGATGGATAATGTATGGAATGTGTTTATAGTATGCTTTCTTTCTGATGGATGCAATATATGGATGTGATGTAGATGTTGATTTTCTTATGCTATGGTTATATATGTTTATGCAATTTTTTATGATGATGGAATGTAGTGCATATTACTAAATGTACCTAGATGAATTTAACAATAAATGAAATGCAAACTTAGATACTCTTAATGCAATGTTGCTAAATGAACTAATGATTAATGATATGAAATGGTTTAATAAATGCACCTACATGAAAATGATGTGCAATGACTTAATGATTAATGATATGTAATGACCTAATGATTTCACCTAAATGATAATGACGTGCACTTGTTTTTATTAAAGTCTAATGTATTCTACCTAAAAGAAAAAATGTGTGATTCGATTTTGAGCGGCAACCCTTGAGAAATATCATAATGATTTAACAATACAAGATTTAAATCTACTCATGAATGCAAATGCAAATGCAACGGGAAAGTTGTCACATTTTATCGAATTTGCAATTTATCATCATTGAGCTGTTTGCAACGTTGTCATAGGTACAACCTCCACTAGTTTTGAATCCTGATGATATGAATACCATTATGCACAACCATAACTAATTCTGAATCATGGCGATATGAAACTGTTTTCATCGGTTTGTATGTTGTAAGTTGATCTCGGGATCGAGGTATGAAAAACCAATATGACCTATGAATCTTTTGCGTAAAAAACATAATTAATCCTTTTAATATGCAAATTAATTTGTGCACTAATACGAACTAACTCTACAAGCAAAAGATAAAGAAAAAATCATGCTTCATTATTGCTTCTCTAGTCCCTGACATCTTGGAGTTGCTAAAAAAACATGATTTCAAAAACCAAGAAACAAACACTTTGAACATATTTTTTCATTTGTAATTTGATCCATGTTTTCATAAGAATTCATCCTTTTTTTCAATTTGGTCTTGGTTTTGGTTTCTGTTAGAGTTGATATTCATGTTTTTTAATGTGATGCTTGGTTGTGGATGTTTAGATGTTTGAATTGTTCAAAAGGTCATGAATATTGATCTTGATGAGACATGTTTATGTCATGCTTGTGTCTGTTTTAATGAGCTTACTAAGTTTGGAGTTTGCCCCTTAGTTTGATTGACAATAATGATGGACCAAGACAAAATTTTAAACCATGATAAGAGATTTATTTGGACAATTGAGCTATGCAGGTAGGGGGTTTATTATGACTATGTACATGAATGGTGAAATACAAACAGATATATACAATGATGGTGGAAATGCAAATGTATACAAATGCAATGATACTTGATAGATAGAGAAGCTTAACTTGGAACAAGTAGCACATGTTTGCAAGGTTTTGAAACTACTTGGACTTATTGCATTTATTTTATTTTTTCTCTTTCTCATTTTTTTCTTTTTATTTTTTGTATTTTTTTAATTATCAAAGAACCTGTTTTCTAGGTCTTTTTCCATTGTTTTTTTCAGGATCTCTTTTTGTTGTACAAATTAATATTCTTTCAACTTATCAAGTATAAAACCTCTTAAGGTGGATACTATTGATAGGTTCCTATAGTTTATCTCCATCATATGTCGCTTGCTTGTAGGTCCCTGATCCATAAGATGATGTAATGACAAAAGGTACTAGCCAATTTGCTTCTAACTTGACTTTCTTTTCCCTATCTTGTTGATGTCGTGGATTTTCTCTTAGAACTAGATCTCCAACTTGAAATTTTCTAGGTTTGATCTTCTTATTGTAGTTTCTTGACATCCTCTTTTGATAAACCTTTAGGTGGTCATATGCTCTAGAGAAGCATATTAACAAATTGGAGAATTTCTTTTGATTTGGCATGTTAACAAAATGAAAAGCATCCTTCTCCATAGATAACCAATAATACCCCATTCTAATAAATTTCTTTGCCAAGGTTAAACCATTAGAATGCAAACCACAAATACCCTCATGAATCTCTCATAAAGAAGTGTTAGATTTCACACTCTCTAAACATCTAAGTAAGGTCCTGTCAAGACCTCTTCGATACAATGTATCATATAGTAATGTATATTGGGATGTTTGGCGTATGAAATTTCTCTTTTGGTTTCAGGATTGGTTTAAGGGTAGGATATTGTCTTTTAGGTAAGTATAAATAGGGCCATACCAAGTGGAGTCAGGACCTACAAGTAAGCATACAATTTGGGATTCAAGATCATCATAGGCAATTTTTACCAATTCTTCCACCAGGAAATCATATCTTTCATTTTGGTCTGGTAATTGAAGTAGTGAAGCCAAGGTAGCCATAGTATTTGCTTCTCTGTTCTCTACTCTTGGGATTTTTTCAGATGTGATTAGCACAAAATGCTTCTTGAGATCGTCAACCATTTTCTTGTAAGGTATGAGTTTATCATCCTTAGTTTTATATTCATCATTTATCTGGTTAATTACTAGCTGTGAATCCCCAAATATTTGTAATTTTGTGATCCTCCATTCTAAGGCCATTTTGATCCCAATCACTAGTGCCTCATATTCAACAATGTTGTTGGTACATGGAAACAAAAGCTTATAAGACTTTGGTATGGTATGATCTTGAGGTGTGATAAAAAAATTTTTTGCCCCCGAGCCATGTTGAGTAATGACCTGTCAAAATATAACTTCCATGTTTGAGGTATAATTGTAAGGATGTTTGCATCAAGAAACTCTATTTTCATTGGTTCTTTGCTTTATATGGGTGCTTCAACCATCTGGTCTACTATTACTTGCCCTTTATTTTCTCTTTGATCCACATACTCTATATCAAATTCACTTAGGATCATTACCCATTTAGCTAACCTTTATGTGAGAGTTGCTCTATTAAGAAGATATTTTAAAGGGCATATCTTAGCAATTAGTTTGACTTGATGTGCTAACATGTAATGCCTTGAATTTTGGGAAGAAAATACCATTGATAAACATTCTTTTTCTATGAAGGTGTAGTTGAGTTCATACTTGACCAAAGTTCTACTAATGTAGGAGATAGCCTTTTCTTTTCCTTTCTCATCTTGTTGTGCTAATAATACTCCTAATGAATTCTCCGTTGTTGAAATGTAGAGTAACAAAGGCTTGCTAGTATCAAAGCCATCAATATTGGAGGATTCATCAAATATTTCTTGAGTAGATCAAAGGCTTCATCACATTTGGTGTCCCACTTAAAAGAAGTGTCTCTATGGAGTAATTGAGTGAAAGAGTGACACTTTTCAACTAGTTGGGATATAATCTTCTTATTGATTGAAATATCCCTTGCAATGATCTTAATTGGCTCTAGTTCCTTGGAGGTCTCGTTTCCGTGATGTCCTTCACTTTTGTTGGATCAACTTCAATTCTCTTTTATGAAACAGTATATCCAAGAAGTTTCCCTCATTTTATGCCAAATACATAGTTTTTGGGGTTTAGCCTAACTTTTAAATTTTCAAGCCTTGTAAATATTTTATCAAGGATTGGTAAATGTTCCTCTCTGGTAGAGGAGCTTTCTAAAATAACATTTACATAATCTTCCATGAAGGTATGCATCATATCATGGAAAATTGTGGTCATTTCTCTTTGGTAAGTCGCTGCGATATTTTTGAGACCAAAGGGCATAACATTCCAACAGAAAGTACCCCATGCACATGTAAAGGTTGTCTTATCCTGATCTTTTGTGGAAATCTTTATTTGGTTATATCTGGAAAATCCGTCTATTAGTGATAACATAGAGTGTCCAGCTGTAAGGTCTACAATATTATCAATGCTTAGAAGTGGAAAGTCATCTTTTGGACATGCTTTGTTTAAGTCTCTGAAGTCTGTGCAAACTCTTATACTCTTGTCGGGATTAGAAAATGGTACAATGTTTGAAATCCATTCAGAATAAGAAATGGATTGAATGAAGTTGGTATCTAAGAGTTTCTTTAATTTTGCTTCTACTAGTAATGCCACATGTTGGTGCATTATCCTCAACTTTTATTTCATTGACTTTACTCCTGGAGCAATATTCAAATGGTGCGTTATCAAATTAGGATCTAACCCTGGCATGTCGACATATGCCAAGAAAAATTTATTTGCCTTTCCTTGAAGAAATCTATAAATTGTTGTCGTTCTTCTTTGGATAGGGATACTGCTAAATTGTGATCTTGGGGTCTTCTTCTATTCCAATATTCATTTTCTCTATTGGTTCTACCAAGATGGAAGATCTTTCTTCATAATGCCACATAAGTATGTCAAGTCTCTCATCCTCAGATGCCTCGATGAGGTTTTCATCTTCGGATTTGTCTTTTATTTTTACGTTTTTGTGATCTAGTACTACCACATGGTGGTTTTCACCACTAGATCTTTGATTTTGTTTTAATTTTTTTTTACTAAGAGACCTTACATCTCCCCTTGTTGATGCCTCTTGGAAAAAGTTTTATGGTGGAAGATGGTTCAACCACGTTAAGGTACAGGGCGATGGAGTAATCATTTTGAAAGGTGTTCATTTCAACTGATTCGGTTAGTTCCCAATCAATGTGTTCAAGATATAGCAAAGGTAAATAATCATTGGTTGGGTTTAGGTCTATTGCGGTTAAGGTCCTGATGGTATCATGGTCTACTTCACAAAATTTATCTTCAAGGTCACTAACGCGAGCTTCCTCGAGATGATCCATAGAGATTGGATCTTGTTCTTCTTCACTCGAGTATTCTTCTACGTATTGTGATCCGTTGTCTAGTAGGGTATACCTCGAACTTTGTTCTTCTAGAAATGAGGGTACATATCATTGTCTTTGATTTTATTTCACTTGACCTTAAGGTGACTTCTATTCTTTCATAGTTATAGGTGTATAGGAATGAATGACATCCACATCCTTGTCATGGAAATACACTTTAGACAATGAATCCCATTCCCATTGTGTAGAGTCGTCATCAACATATTATTGTAGGTTGAGAACATCTTCATGGATATGAGGGGAATCTTTCTTGGTATGACTAGCTTCAAGATATCCTACTCCAGTTTTCTCCTTGTTAGACTTGAAGGTGGCTTGTAGGGGTTCTACTATTCCTTCTTTTCTTTTTCCAAGAGGACCTGATCCTTGATACCTCATTTTCTACATGATTTCAAAGCCCTTCCCATATTGATGTGGGTGAATACTTATATGTTGCACTCTTTCATTTGATTTTGTTTCTTCATCTATGTACAACCACTTGAGGATTCATTATCATCTTGTTCTCCTACCAAGTATGTGCCAGGCCTTACAAAAGTGTCATTGTATTTTTGAGGAAGTGAAGGCTCTTTGATTTGTGGCGTTGAAGGCTTTCCATAAGTAAATTTATCATTGATAAGGAATATTCTCCTGCTCCTTTATGATAAAACTTCAAATTTTTCTCAAAATCCCTCATTAGTATGTTCATATTCAAACAATGCGCCTCTCTTTCTTTCCCCTTTTCTAATTTTGAAGGACTTGAATCTTTTTCTTTATCCTTGTTTGTTGTGTTTAGGCTAGAGGAACTAGACTTTTCACCATTTGAACTAGAGGAATTAACATTTTTACTCTCTTTCATTTCCCTTGGATGTTGAACTTGAATTAGGAACCTCTTCTCTGATTTGTTCATTTGAGGTATTAGGTATGTAGACTTCTCTATTATATGGCACCAACGAATCCGTGATAGGTTTTACATTGTTACAATATTGAAAAGGGTTGAGGTCACCATTGATGGTTATCTCTTGACCAAGATAGGGAAACTTCACACATTGGTGATATGTAAAAGGAATCGTTGCATCTTGTGAATCCATGGTCTATGCAGCAATATGTTTTTTATTAAGGTCAGTGCAAGTTTTGAAGGGGCCCTAAAACCCTATACAAAATAGTAACAAAAGATATTAAAAAATGCCCTCTAAACGAAACGGGTCAAGACCACAGTTAGGGTTTTACAACAGGCACCCACAACCTAGAAGAAACAATGCATGAAATATCCTTCATGCAAACCCAAGCTAAAGACAAATCTAATATGCAACAATATGTTGTAAGTGAAATCCAGATCTAATACTTGGCACACCGTTTCTTTTTGGATTGGACCAACTTAGATTGGTAGAATCACAAGGCCCTTGGATGACCTTTCTTCATCATCATAAGCTTTAATAGTGATTTTTCTCTTGGGATCAACAACATTTTCTCTCTAATTGATTCTCCGAATATGGGTGGGAATAGGTACCTAGTATCTAAGTCCTCTGATAGTGCTCTGGACTTCATCTCTGGGTGGGTGGTGCTGGTTTTTTTTTTTTTTTTTAAATCTCAGGGTGAGAATTTTCCATAGTTGGGCTCTTTGGATTGGCAAGATGCTCCTGCCAAGGTTGAAGATGGTTAGACGACTATAAAAGGAAAGAAACATAAGAATTCCTCAACCTCTTTTGATATGACTCTTCGTTCTCACAAGGGCAGGTCTAAAAGTAAATCTTAATTTGTCCTTTGTTTGTCTGGGCTGGAGTTTTCCTGGTCTTGCTGGTTGTAGGTTGGGCCTGCTGGTCTGGTTTCTCTCAGCAGTGTTTTGCTTTGTTGGTCTACTTTGGCGGTCAATGTTGAAAATATTTTTTAGATCTATGTAAGGGGTTTCAGGGTTCCCCTCAAAACCTATTTTTGCCTTAATCCAAAACAACATTTTGTTAATAGCCCAAATTTTTGACCAAGTTTAGAGTACATATGTTCAAGCCAGCCCCTCCATATATCAAGACTCTTTTAACTCTATACTTGTTGATAATAACTTGAATATGTAAGGGTGGATTTTGGGGGTGATTCAAAGACAAGTCATCTTTCTTGGAGAAGGATAAACAATGTGGTGCAATGAAATGAGCTACCATTGTCTGAAATTGGTCTACATCCAAGTTAATTGGAACTGTTGTATCAACCAAGTCTTTTTCCAAGATTTCCTTGTGAGATGGTGAGATTTTCAATAATTCTAATATTGAGATTTGTGCTAGTGTTGTTTTTAGAAGTTGATCAACTAAATTATATTGCTTTAATGAAGATGGGAGATCATTCATGATTATTTTGTTATATACTCCTTTTAAGGTCACTTTGGTTGCTTGCCCTTGTTACTCCTAAAGAGATTTTGTTGTCATTATTTTTTTGCTAAGTCATATAGGAAAGTCATATAATGAAGGAGACACGGTCGGTAAAGGAAACTAGGATAGCCATCGAGCACCGAGCAGTTATCAAGTACCAAGAAGTTATCATGCAACCATCGAGCTACATATATCGAGTCATGCAAAGATAGTTATCAAGCACTCATAGACACCGAGAAGAGAGTACAAAGTTACTGAGTAAGCACAAGCATGTTACCGAGTATTCCAGAGCTGACATTTCAATTGAATTTAGATACATTGGATTTGGACACAGAATAGGAAGCGTTGTACTAAATTCAAGGTAAGTGTTAGTTGAATCATTGGGATTCCAAACGCATGATTGAACATGATCACGAGGAAGATCCACCAATGAAGTTCTAGAAGGCATACGACATTGGAGATGTAACCAATGTTTAACTGCTTAATCTCTACCCTTGATTCATGTTGCCCTAGATCTGGTTAACAACCCAAGTTAGAGTTAACTGCCTGGAAATTGTATAAGAGATCAGTTCAAAGAATGAGAAAGTTGTCGTTGTTGATGATGTTGATGTTGATATTGTTGGTATTGAAGTTGAAGAGTTGATAAAGATGTTGCAAAGAGAAGCAAAGGAGACATATGCAGAATGAAGCAAAGCTTATACAACTAAGCTACCGAGTACAGAGTAAGGTAACAAAGTTATTGAGCACAATGAGTCTGGACAACATTTGATTGATGCATTTCTATCAGACATTTTGCACTGAGTTTTGTTGTAATTAGAGAAGTACAAATCCCATTTGTGGGTAGACCCTAACAAGTCTTTATATTTTGTAAATCCTTTAACCTGGTACATCTCTTAGATTAGAGATTGTAAAATCCTTTAACAAGGTAGACTGAATAAGTCTTTTGTACTCTTAATCAGGTATAATACTCCTAACACTGTAAGCTATCAGAAGTAGCTAAATTGTAGCTCTAATCGAGCAACCTTTATACTACAGTAGTGAAGGATTGTGGGTTTCATCCCCACTGTAGTTTTTCCTCTAACAAAGGATTTCTGCGTGACAAAAAATCTGTGTGATGTGTTGCATATTTTACGATTTGAGTTATTTACTTTATGTTCATATTATGCAATGTATTCAACTAGGTAAATGATCAACATTGTATGCTTAAAAGTTTCTAAGGGTACTAATTCACCCCTCCCATCTCAGTACCTAACTTTCCTAAGTTATTCCAACAATTGGTCAAGTCTCTTGAGTAAAGGGTTTAACCACTTGCGAGTAAAGATCCTGAGAGTAAAGATCATGGCTATGGAAAGTTACAAGCAATCTAAGAAAATTGAGAGTCTTGAGTTTGGTTAGAGGTGATTGAAGATCTAAAAAAAAAAGTTAGAAAAGTCCTTGAAAGTGAGAAAACAATTGTCTAGTGAACTAAAATCCACACAAGAGCATGTTGATACTCTTGAGACAACATCTAAAGGTGGTTTGAATGATGAAGCTGAATCAATCATTGCAAAACTCATGGAAAAGAACAAGACACTCGCTGAGCAACTGAACTCAGCAAAGAAAGATCAAGAAGCACATGAAATAAGAATGAATGAGATACTTGGCTCCAAGGGAGCAGTTGAAGATGCACTGAGATTAGTTGAAAAAGATAAAAGACAGTTTGAGACTAGAATAGCTGAGAAAGAATTTGAGAATCAAGCACTGAAGTGTGAAGTTGAAAGATTGGCCAGTGAACTAAAAATTGAAAACCAAGCCAATGAGGTACTATAGAGAAATGAAGAAGCACTAAGATCATTGGATGCACAAATTAAATGTCAGAAACAACTGAGAGACAAAACTGGACTTGGATTAAATAGTGAGGGCACTACTGAGAAAGGAGAGTCCTCTAATCATGCTGACAATCAAGACACTTCTGCCCCACCAAAGTTAAACAAGCCTAGTTGCTACCACTGTAGGAAACTTGGACATACTGCAAATGTCTACAGAAGCAAAAGGGGTAAGTCACCGAGTTCACCTAAGTTTGATGGATATTGCTATAACTGCAATACGTATGGGCACTGAGCACTTGAATGCAGATCAAGAACTGTAAACAACACAAGGAAGCCAAAGTTCAACGGCTATTGTAGTACTTGCAACAATTATGGTCATAAATATGAAGAATGCAGATCACCAAGGAGAAAAGACAAATGGGTACCGAATCGACATGATATGCATAGTAACCGACATAGCACATCTATACCATGGGACTACAATACAAGGAGATCATGTTTAATCTGTGGAAGGTATGGACATATTGCTGCAAACTTCATGTTACTACATGGCAGGAACAATAGGAGATCTTGGAGAAACCCTGGAATGACATGTTTCCATTGTTACAAGCTAGGTCACCTTGCCAAAGACTGCAGGTACCGAGGCAAAGCTCCTACCGAAGAAGAGACATCTGAGAACGTAAATCCTACCGAAGAAGAGACATCTGAGAAATTGAATAGGACATGGAAAAGGAAGACTATGGATGATGGAACATCATTTGAGACAGTTGAAGGCACCACATCCTCTAGATCGGGTGCAACCGAATCTGCCTAATCAATTATAAGGTATCTACAGGAACTGCAAAGCAAATCTTTAAATCTTAAATTGGTTCCTTGTACATGTGCAAAAATCCATAGTAGCATACTTAGATGCATTTGGATACATACTGTTGATTTTATGTTTCATACTTATTCGGTGAAAGGAATTATAATGTTGTATCATTCGGTAAAAGGAAATAGTAAAGGTAATTGGTAAAGTAAGTCGGTAAAGCATTAATTGTTACTTTATGACCGTTGGAAACCCTAAACCTAGAAAAATCTATAAAGAGACCGCATCGTCTATTATTGTTACTTATCATTTTCAAGAGCATTGTGAGCAAAGTTGCAGAATTGAGTCCTCAAGTGAATTTGAGTGATTGACAAAGGTATTCCTAAACTATTTCAATTTGTTGTAAGATTAGATAAGCACATTTGAATATCATTTGGTGTTTCCATATTTTTGTTTGTGCAACTGAGCTAAGAAAACCAAAGCCCTAAGTGAATCTAGTAGAGAAATTGGAAAGAATGGCACCTAAGCTTGAGAATCCAGTTGTTGTGGAGAATGTTGAACCTGTGAACCCTAAGTATAAATTACCTCTAGTGATAGCAACAGAACCTGATAAGACGGGAGCCCTAACATCAATTCCACCGAGGGTTATATTGATCAAAGATGTGCGAGCGTTCATCCATTGTAAAGTTGAGGATATATGCGTAGCTAAGATTGATTCGTCATTTCAAAAATTGTGTGTGAATGGAAAGTTGAAGGATGACTATGTTCATCTGGATTCAAAGAGTTTGACTCATGCCCTACATATTCCAAAAGATTTTAAAACAGAGTGGATAAGAATGGTTCTTAGCCACATTCATGACCAATTCATGTGGCTTGACCAACCAGTGAAGATAACAAAAGATGTTTTACACATTGTAACTGGTTACCCAATTGGAGATAAGCCAAAGGCTATAAGGCAAATTGAGAAGGATAAATTGAGTGAATTGACCAAGGCAAAATGAGATGGGAGAGGTCTAAAAATTCTAATATTGAAGACCCCGAGATGAAATTTGCGTGTAATGTCATATCCTACCGAGTGTTTCAATCTTCAAGAGTTGATAGTGTACCATGTGGAGCTGTAGATTTTGCGTACAATATTGTGAACACGAACATGCAGATTGATATTTGTGAGATTTTGTTGAAGCAATTAGAAGATAATATGAATACCGTAAGGAAAGAAAAGACAAACACCTTGAAGTTTGGATTATTACTGGTATGCATATTTTCTATTTTCTGAATTTCTTCCCATCTATTGGTGATGTTACATGGAGTATTGAGAAGCCTATGATATATCAAATAAATGATTACATCTTGAGCCTATGTGAAAATCTTGTCATCATAATGAATGATTACTTTTTCAAGTTTCAAGCTAAGATGCATAAGAAGTTCAGGATATCACTCCAATTGGTTGAGAAATATCATGACACTGTTTGTTTTGAAGTGGACACCAACACATGCATTATCAAGGCAATTGAGCCAAGAAGTATTTGGATACAGCCTATGGGATACGAAATGGATGTAGACATTGTATCTCAACAAATAGAAACTCTATTAGCAAAGCTTGTTGACAGGAAAGCCAAAAGATATGACACTTATGAAGAGGTTAAAGAGAAGAGAAAATAAGAAATCATAATATCTAAAGCTCAAAGGAGGACATATAGATTGGTTGAGAAATTGTCAAAAGATCTCAAAGTTGATGAAGAAGCAGATGAGGCTGGACGCTCTGACACAAAAGGAAATAAGCCACTAACAATGAAGGCCTCACCGAGTACTAAAACTACTAGACTGAACACAAGGACCACAACTACACCGAAAGAAAAAAGAAATCAGAAGAAGAACCAAAAGGTAAAGCATATATAAGAAGTAAGAAAGCTACAATTCGGACAAGGAGAAAATTGAAGTTAGAAGAAGACAGTGAGACCGACACTGAAGATCTCAGCAAGCATAAGAATATAAGCTTAGATCGATTGCAAATGACTCTAGATGAGTCACTTGAGTTACTTAAGAAGAATGAAGGAATTTTAGGAGTTAGATATTTGATGTATAACAAGCAAAATGAAGAAGATAAAACTAAAGTAGAAGAGGCAGTTGTGTTCACTTTGTACAAGTTCAAGCTCACACCGATTGAGGTTGTTAACCATCTACCTACTGAATTGTATAATAAAATTGATGCTAGATGGAAGTATGCATTGAATATTGAGAAGAAAATGAGGGAGAGATCCCTAATTCTAGCACAACCCACAATGTCTGTAACTGAGATATTTGAGACAATGCAGAACTTCTCTAACCAATTTCTTTTCAAAGGTAGATCTTTAAGGATCATGCTTTTAGAGTTAGAGAAAGTACAAAACAAGACCGATGTCCAATAGAGAAAAAATATCTCTATATAAATGGAAGATGAGACAAGAAAAGATCAAGCTACCAAAGAGCAAGGTAAGGATAATCCTATTGATCTTACATTGGATAAAAATGAAATATTGATTGAAGATGTTACAGAGAAGGACCCTAGCATCAAAATTTTTGAAGATGAAGATGTAATGATAGAAAATGAAACAAAGACTAAACAAATGGATACTATTGATTTTTCTGATCCAAAACTATTAGAGGGAGTTCTAGAACAAGTCAACAAGTATTTGGATGTTGATATTAGAATGTCTAATGTTAAAACCAATACTAAAGAGAAAGGCATCGAACCGCCTAAAGAAAAAGAACAAGGAGAAACTGAGAAACCTAAGGCCACCGAGCCCAACACAGAACATAACACTGAGGCACCTTCTATCGAGAACACCACACTACAACAAGAGCAAGTCAGTGAACTTCCAAAGGATCAAGAAAAGGACAAGACAGAGGAAAAGACAAAACAAAAGATAGAGGAAAAGATAGAAGAAAAAAGAAAGGAAAAGAAAGAGGAGTCACTGATAACTAAAGGAACACACAAGAAAGAAGAAATGAAAGTTAAAAGTGTATTTGATGCTACAGAGACTACATTCGATGCATTAAAGGCATCCCCTTCCACAAAATTATCTATTGGTGATAGTATGATAGCAAAGAAGAAGAAATCAAAGAAGAGAAAACATGTAGATATGAGTCAACCGATCATATTACCTCAAGTAGACCTATCTACTATGGACCCTGATGAAATGAAAGAATATGCAGAATTGGTGAGACTTCAGGCCATCCAAAATAAATCATTTTAGAAGAAAAGAGAAAACATTGTATTGGAAGATGTCAGACAACTATTATAGGAGATTGTGTTGGATGCTACTATAAGTGAGGAGGCAAGTCTTCTTAATCAAGTGGAATATCTAATTCAACAAGTGCGAGAACCAAACAAAGACACAATTGACTACATGATGAAATTTCATCAGAAGACCATGGAACTAAAACTGACCAAAAATATTTTGAAGAGCATTGAACTAGACAAGGTATCTCTTTTTGAAGCATGTACTGATATAGCAAACAAGTTGTCTGATATTCTTTTGCTATTTCAGCAATTTTGCTCCATTTCACAATTCCTTAAGGATATAAAGGAGAAAGATGAATCTATTGAATAAGAGTTGACCGAGTAGTTGAAGAGAATCTCAATCGAGCCTAGATCTCTACAAGCCTATTACTCAAAGGTCAAACAGTTAATGGGAAGGCAACAAGAGATAAGAAATGTAGAACACACACTAAGGTTAGAACTCTTGGAGCTACAAGCAACACTTATTCCCCACATGGAATCATGCAAAATCATTTGAAGAAAGCCAAGGATTTCATTGCTACTCCCGATGGAAATTCATTGGACACTATTACTGGTATGGCAACTGATGTTTCTACACAGATCTTTGTTATGTAAACACTGAAGGACACATGGGAAGAAACCCTAGCTGATGTGAAGGCTAAGTATAAACACATGTTTGACAGGATATCTCCGGAAGATAAGCATAAGTATTGTTTAGGAATGTTTATCAAAAAAGGGGATATAGATAAGGGAGATATAAGTGCTAAAATTTATGAACAAAACAATTACAAACAAAAATGGGGATATACATAAGGGAGATATAAGTATTAAAGTTTTGAGGAGCATTATCAAAGGGGGAGTCAACTTTTTGAAGTTTTGAAAATTTTGATGACTTTGATTTTTTTTTTCAAAATGCCAAACTAATGTGAAAGGGGGAGATAGTTACTCCTAAAGAGATTTTGTTGTCATTAGTTTTCTGCAAAGTCATATAGGGAAGTCATATAATGAAGAAGACACAGTCGGTAAAGGAAACCAAGATAGCCACTGAGCACAGAGCAGTTATCAAGCACCAAGTGAGATACATATACCAAGTCATGCAAAAACAATTACCGAGCACTCATAGACACCGAGAAGAGATTATATAGTTACTGAGTAGGCATAAGCATGTTATCGAGTATTCCAGTGCCAACATTTCAATTGATTTAGATACATTGGATTTGGACACAGAGCAGGAAGCGTTGCACTGAATGCAAGGTAAGCGTTAGTTGCATCATTCAGATACTAAACACATAATTGAACATGATCACGAGGCAGATCCACCAATGAAGTTTAAGAAGGCACACAATATTGGACATGTAACCAAAGTTTAACTACTTAATCTCCATCGTTGATTCATGTTGCGCTAGATTTAGTTAACCACCTGGAGATTGTATAAGAGATCAGTTTGAAGAATGAGCAATTTGTCATTGTTGATTATGTTGATGTTGTTGTTGTTGGTATTGAAGTTGAAGAGTTAATGAAGTTGTTGCGAAGAGAAGAAAAAGAGACATATGCAGAATGAAGTAGAGATTATACTACTAAGCTACCGAGTACAGAATAAGGTAACAGAGTTATTGAGCACAATGAGTCTGGACAAAATTTGTTTGATGCATTTCTATCAAACATTTTGTCCTGAATTTTGTTGTAATAAGAGAAGTACAAATCCCATTTGTGGGTAGGCCCTAACATGTCTCTATATTTGGTAAATCCTTTAAGCGGGTACATCTCTTAGATTAAATATTGTAAAATCCTTTAACAAGGTAGACTGAATAAGTCTTTTGTACTCTTAACCGAGTATAATACTCCTAGTAGGGTAAGTTATTAGAAGTAGCTAAATTTTAGCTCTAACTGAGAAACCTTTATACTGCAATAGTGAAGGATTGTGGGTGTCGTCCCCACTGCAGTAGTGAAAGATTGTGGGTGTCATCCGCACCTCATTTTTTCCTCTAACAAATGATTTTCGTGTAACCAAAAATCTTTGTGTTATGTGTTGCATATTTCACGATTTGAGTTATTTACTTTATGTTCATATTATGCAATGTATTCAACTTGGTAAATTGATCAACATTGTATGCTTAAAAGTTTCTAAGGGTACCGATTCACACCTCCCCTCTTAGTACTTAACTTTCCTAAGTTATTCCAACAACCCCCTAGTGATTACATTAGCGGGTTCTTTACCTTGTTTGCCTTTTATAACTATGACATTAATAGAGTTGTCAAAACGTGACAATGAGTTAATGATGTTGTCATAAGTATGAGCAAAGTTAACCTTATTTCCCCTGTTCTTGTTATTTTTGGTTGCATTTGAGGATTCTCCCTTTTCATGATTTAGGAAAGGAGTTTTTAATGTTGTGTGATCCTCATTGTTTTTGGGTCCATCTATCTCAATAATGTCATTATCGATTAGATCGTGTACAACATGTTTCAACCTCATGAAATTATTTGTCTTATGACCTTGTTTCGATGATACTCACAATGGTGGGAATCATTCCACAATGAAGGTTTAACTTGGGGTTCGTGACCTCTTGAATTGGGTAAGGTGATGATCTTGTTTGCAATAAGTTTTCTCAAAGCTATCTCAAGAGGTTCTCTCAACAGTGTGAACTTCCTTCTAGGTGAGGTGAATTGTGAAGTTCTTGGTCTATCATTGTTTTGGTTGTTGTTGTGAGTAAATGATGTATTATTTGGTTGTTTGACATTATTCACTTCATTGTTGGAATTTCTAGAAAGATAGAATGGTTTTGGTTTGATGTTATTAACTTTTACCACTCCATCGTTTACTAGGTGTTCAATGTTATTATTATTCAACCAAAATTTGGGTTTGTCATTATTGTTATTGTTATTGTTATTGTGATTGGTTGAAAATCATTTTTTGTCCTTGTACAATTTTAGCTCACCCTTCCTTATTAGAACATCCTCAATCTTAACACCATTCTCAATCACTTTATCAAATGATGGAGGACATTGCATTTGGAGACCGAAGTTCATCTCACTATTAAAATTATATATATAAATATTTATTTTCTCCTTCTTTGGTATACTTCTAGGATATTTAGCACAGATTCTCCTCCATCTTTGTAGGAAGTTTAGAATAGACTCTCCATTTATTTGTTTGGTTTTGCATAAATATAGCATAGTAACCTTGTGTTCTATGTTATATGAGTATTGTGATACAAACTTGGTTACTAGTTCTTCAAATGTATTGATTTCAGGTGGTAATTTGGAAAACCACTCCATCACTTGTCCACCTAGACTCCTACGAAATAATATCATTAGGTATGTTTGTTCTTCAAGGAATTCCATGCTTAGAGTCCAAAATTCTCTAATGTGATTTTGGGGATAAAAGGCACCATAGGTAGACTTTTGTCAAATGGAAAAGGATACATGCCTTTTAAGTTATACCTCTTTGTGGAGGTTCCTCTTTGCAAATCGTTGAGTTGTTGTTGAAGGGATTGAATGTGTTTGTTTAAAGCCCCTATATAATTTACCTTATATTCATCTCGTTTTAGTTTACTTGACTCCTAGTTGTGCTAAGGTCATGAAGAACCTTTCCTTGTCTGTTTCAAGTACTCTCTCCACAAGTTTTTGAAATTAAGGACTTTGTTGAGCTTCCTTTACCTTTTCTATTATTATCTCCTCATTTTCAATATCATTATGGTCATTGTTGTTGTCAGCCCTAGCCCATTCATTCTCTGGTTGCTCCATATTTGGTTGATTTCCTTGTGTTTGGTTTATGTGTTGGAGTTGGTCAACTTGTTGGCTTTGATTCTCGTGTGGTTGGGGTAGATTTATCTCTTGTGCTATTCCTTCTAATGTGACCTTACCATTAGATGTTTTGAAATGGTAAGACCTTGTCCTTGTAGGCATGAAATTAATTTTTGGGTCACTTCTTGAGCTAAAGTCTTCTTTATGGTATTGTTTATAAAAAAAAAATCTTGGTTGAGTTTACAAAAAAAGTGATTTGGTTAAGTTCTAGTGATGGTTTGACCAAAATAAAGTGTATCCTAGGATGAAGTCTAATAGAGAAAGATCTACCTCTATGATGAAGACTGAAGATGGAACTTGATTTTGTTGGTTCTAAGAAATAAGCCTATAATCCTTGATGATGAAATTTTCAAAATCGAAGATCGGGATGATTTGACGACAGTTGCAAATTGATGTGGTTTAAATCGAACAATGCGGATTACCAACTTGTTTGAAGTTATAACACTGATTTTTTTTTAAAACCTTTGATTGAGATGAACTCTACTTCAAAAAGATATCCAAAAGGTATTTTCAATTTGTGTTCTTCGTTTTAAATGATTGAATTATTTAGAATGACGGGATCATTAAAACATAACAAAAACACTCAAGCACTTGTTTTTTGCCCCAAAAAAATCTATAACATTAAGTGTATGTTCTTGAACCGTTTCCACAAGTCTTGTACAAAGAGAACAATTCAAAAAAGTTATCCAAGGACCTTTTTGTTTTTAATGGACAATGAGGTAGGCTTACTACTTAACCAGGTTGTATTTAGTATTCCGTTCGAAAAATCAAGGACTACCTAGAGGAGGGATATTGTTCAAAAAAATTTGTCACTCACCCCCTTAAGGATGAATTCATTTTATTTTAGAGTGGGTTGGATTACCATGGCTTGAATGTTTGTGTCCCACTTGGGTCGTTCTCTCTCACTAGCCTCATAAGGTAAATCTTGGGAGTCAGGACCACTATGGGTAAAAATCCACTACTTTGAAATTAAATGAAGTTAAAATAGGTCTGGTATTTTGATCATCTAAAAGGTGAGAGCATATCCCTACTACCTTTATCTTTCCATACACAAAGAGAACATGATTCATTTTTAGATCCTTACCTAACTAAGGGGACTTTGATAAGTTTGGCATTTTGGTCACCCAAGATAGGGGAGAGAATAGGCCTACTATCTCAAATCCACAAACAAAGGTCTTTTTAATTATTCTATATGTTTGAATTGAAATGCCACAATATTAATTCCAAATGAAGGTAACATAAAAAATTAAGAGTTTGAGAGCGTGCACCTTTTCCAATTTTTGCACTTTTTTGAGCTTTTAGCATTTTACTTTACCTTAGAAATAGTTCCATCTCCTTAGCATCCTCAACAAGTTCCACAAACGTTAGTATCAACACATACATCCAAGGTTAAGAAATCAATCAATGTTATTAAATCAATGAAATTCGCAAAGGATGACCATACAAATTGATTTCAACCCCATATTCAACTTGATATATGTTGATAATTTCAACAAATCTACCATAAGCTTTGTCGTCTTCACTAATTTTTACCATTCTAGTTGCCCATTGGATTGTTTTAGAGTTATTAAATGCACTCTTGTAAGCTTTATGAGCGTAATAACTTAATTTTCTGCATGTAACTTTCTTTGATTTAACAATAACTGCCATCTACAATTAACTAGCAAACTGATTAGACGAAAACATCTTATGTTTTTGCAATTTCAAAATTATAGAGAGCATCTGAAGCTTTTTTCTATAAATGTGAAATTATTTTCTATAAATGCGAAATTCTTTTATGTAAATGTGCAGTTATTTTAATTAAATACAAAATTATTTAACTCATATGCGAACTTATTTTGTGCAAATGCGAAAATATTCTACTCATATGCAAAAATATTTCATAGAAGACAAGAAATGATTGACAACAATATTCCTATCAAATACGAAATAATTCTAAGCAGATGCGGAATTATTCACAGTAAATGTGTAAAAATTTAAAGCATATGCGAAGAAATGTTAAGTATATGCAAAGTAATTTGTTGCATATGCGAAGTAATTTTCTTTGTATGCGAACAAAGTTTATGTATATGCTCTCTTCTGCTATACTTTCCTGAAGCCAGCAAAAAAATAGCTCATTAATTTATCAAAATCAGGGGCGTGGGGCCCACTATGGGCGCCATTTGTGTGTGTGTGTGTGTGTGTGTGTGTAATTTGAATAATACAAACCTTCATAGAACATTAATACAATCTTTCAAATCAAAATACAAAGACTAGTTTAAAGCAATGAATTGAAAGCGATCATGAGCATTCTATGGATCTCTAGTTCTCGGGACTTGAATTATGCTCACCTGCAATTTTGATCCTCAAGTGACAACTTGAAAATGAGAATTATGATGAATTGATGGATCTATGCTAGTATGAGTACAAATTCTATGCTAAATGATGAAGAACACAAAGACGTAAACAAATTTCCATTATAACATGCTCAAAATGAAGAATTGATATACAAACCAGTGTTGTGCCTATGCTTTGATGGAAGAGGACGTCCAAACCAACATTATCCAATTACTCTACATGAAGGTGGATAATCTTACTCTAATTATGTATCCTATTTATAGGATTTCCCAAGGTGTAGGGGGTGAGTTTGATTAACCATGATCAAGGTATAATTGAGGTTAGGGGTTGATGATGCGCCCCCTTTAGATGGACAAGATTCTCTTTTAAGATTGAATGGTCAAGATAGCAAAGCCTTGGAGTGATCCATGTGCATGTGATTCTTGTTTCTCATTGGTCAATTTGATTTTCCTCATATAGTGGTAGGTGCGAATTTTTAAGAGGAATTAATTAAATTAGCCATGTATGATATTTGAATGAATTAGAATTAATTAATTAATAAACTATGTAATCAAATGGTTGATTCAATTATATAATTAATTAATTATTCCAAATGGCTTAAATTTAATTGTACTTTCTCTTTGACCATTTTTAGGCCTATATAGAATGTATCAATGCATGCATGCATGTTTATATGCATAGTTGTATGTATGCTTGTATGGATGTATGAATTAATGTATGTGTTGACATATGCATGTATGGATTCATGGATGTATCTATGCATGGATGCATGAATGAATATATGTATGCATGTACAAATGGATGCATGTATGTATGCATGAATGTATGTATGATTGGATACATACAAGGACGTATGTATGTATGCATGCATGCATGGATGTATGGATGAGTGGATGTATGAATGAGTGTATGCATGTTTGGCTGTGTAATGTATGTATGATTTATGCATGTATAGATGTATGTATGCATGGATGTATGTATGAGTGAATACATGTATGCACATATGATAGATGTATGGATGCATGCACGAATGTATGTATGTATGAGTGAATGCATGTATGTACATATGTGCATGCCCAAAAATTGGGCAAAAACACACCAACATTTTTTTTTTAAAAGATCTTAAAGTATCTATGTTTGCACATGTACTTGTCTCTAAGGATAACTAGTTAGGTGTAGTGTTACAGTTGCAATGTCGGTTAAGGACACTAAACAAATTTGAGGGACATCATGACCATCGTGACCTATTCCACCTCCCTCAAGGATGATTAAAGTCACTCATTGTTTAACTACTAGACGTGTTTTAGCAGACAAGTAGGCTTGACTAAGTTTCACCATCATTAGTTCACTAAGCGATTATAAAGTAATTGACCCTTAATTGAAATCCTATAACATTAACTCTTCTGATAGTTTCCAGTTGAATAGGTTCAATCTTGGTATAGAGATGAGTGGATAATAAATTAGTTTACAAATTACTCTTACTAAATTTATTGCATTTAAAGTTCCCTTAAATGATAGTATTGACGCAACAATTTCAATAAATTGTCAATAGAAATGCAATAGTATTAAAGTTCTGATTAATTAAAAGCAGGATTTGAAAGGTCCCGAAACCTTGTACAAAAAGATCAGAAGATAAACTTGGCTGATTAGTCCTCAAGGAAGTTCAAAACAAAGGAGGAACAGAGGCCCACGACCTTACAACCGAAAATACTAGCAACAGTAAACAGAGAAAGATAGCATAACAAAAAAGGACAGCAGAAAGACAGCAAAAAGGAAAGAGGCATCAACTAGAAATTGTCCCTCAAATCTTTATCCCGCTCCACTAGAAGCTCCATGTTTCCCACTGTTATCTTCAAGTCTTCCAAATCAGCATCATTTTTCTTTGCATTGGCACAAGTTCTGACACTAGTTCTCGTACCCTCTTTGGTCTCTTTGCTTTCCTCCCCTTGTTAATCTCCAGCTTCTCGACAAGGTTCTTACTATGATCATCTAAAGCTTTCAAAATGTGAAAACTTTGTTCACTAATCTTCTTAAGAGTGTTCTCTAACTTTTTGACTTTGTCTTCGAGAGTAGATATTCTGGCTTCATAGCGGCTGCTCTCAGCCTCTTTACTCATGTTGTTCAGTTTTTCTTCCATGGCCAGCACAGTACCTCCCAACTCCTTGATGCAAGGATGGTCTGTAATTGGGGCCTAGGGCACTCCCAAGTACTAATCCAACTTGCAGATACAATGTAGAAGCAATAATACAGAGTGAGAGAAGAAACAAAAAATGCCTTTCTATTAATCGATCAAACTCATTACATGTCGGGCTGTAAGGCCTTCCCGATTTTGGCTATATACATTCAATGAGTTATAGAATGATCTGCATACATGCGAGGTCATAGACCTATTGTTCAACACTTAGTCTTGTATTACCATCTGATACCCAAATTCCTACTAGAACTACTTCCCTAAACTAAGAATAGAGAAACAAATATATAAAAGAGCCCACCAAAGAGGTCGACGCTCAAATCCATAAGAGAGACCCAGACTTAGGTTGACACAGATCCCAAGGAGAGACCCCACATTAATTAAGCCATGGAAATTAAATGTAGAAGTCGGCCAAATCATGATAAACAACTTAGGAAGAGATCACTGAGCAACAACAAACCCTCGATAAAAGCATACCCAAGCAACAGGAACGACTCAGTAAGAACACACCCGAGCCACAGAAAACCAACTCAGTGAAAGGAACACCGAGTAGCCAACAAACACCGAGACCCGTCGGTAAAGTAAGACAGAAAGAGTAACCTGAGCAATAGATTATAGAGCAGTCTCCAAACAAGCTAAAGAACAAAAACAAACATATTTTTGGTTGAGCAAGATTGCCAAGGACCCAAGATGCTCCTGCATCAGACACCTGGGGTTGCAAGAAATGATTCCTTGAATCATGTATCAAGTCCAACCTGAAATGAATCCAACTTAGATTGAGAAATCCAAGATGAGTCCTCAATCGGTCTGTTCTTCCATTTTTCCAGATACTCCATGTATTATTTTTCTCTTGTGCTTCTGCTAACTCTTTGTTTCAAAATCTTCTCAACTTCCTCTGTCTGTTTCTTGGGATAATCACTTGGTACTGCCACTTCTTCATCAAGTTCATGATATTCATATAAGTCTGAAATATAAAATATAGGTGATATATCCATGTCATCAGGTAATTCTACTTTGTAAGCATTTCCACTGTAAAATCTTCTCAGTATTTTGCAAGGACCAAATTTCTTCATCTTCAATTTTCCATATGTTTCAATAGGAAATCTGCCTTTCTTCAAATGAACCATTACTCCATCACCAACTTCAAAAAACTTATGTCTCCTTGATCTATCTGCATTATCTTTGTATTTCTGATTACTTTTCTCCAGCTTCTGTTTTATATCTTCATGCAATGTCTTCATAAACTCAGCAAATTCTTCTCCTTCAACACTTCTTTTCTCTTCTCCAACAATATCCCTCGAGTTTGATATACATCTCGGTTGAGTTCCATGAACAATCTCAAAAGGTGTCTTTACAGTACTCCTATTTACTGAACTGTTGTATGCAAAATCTGCTTGTGCCAACATCAAATCCCAATTACTTGGTGTGTCTCCAACTAAACATCTTAACAAGTTACCCAAACTTCGGTTTACAACCTCTGTTTGTCCATTAGTCTGTGGGTGAAATGTAGAACTATATTTCAACCGAGTATCCAACTTCTTCCAAAGTGTTTTCCAAAAATAGCTAACAAGTTTACTGTCTCGGTCAGAGATAATACCCCTCAGTAATCCATGCACTCTGACAATTTCCTTAAAGAAAATATTTGCTATATGTACTGCATCTGATGTTTTCCTACATGGTCTGAAATGTGTCATCTTAGAAAATCTATCTACAACAACAAATATGGAATCATTACCTCTTGCTGTCCTCGGTAAGCCAAGAACAAAATCCATGCTGATATCACTCCAAGGTTTCTCAAGAATATAAATCGGTGTATACAAACCATTATTCTGACTCACTCCTTTTGCAACTTGACAAACTCCACAAATTTTCACAAATTTTTGAACATCCTTATACAACTGAGGCCAAAAATACCTTTCTTTAGCAAACTCAATGTTTTATTAATACCGAAATGTCTAGCCAATCCACTATTATGTTTCTCCTTAATCAAATTAGTTCTCATTGATCCTCTCGAACAACATATCTTCCTGAATGAAATAGCCTTCATACTTACTTGATTTATTTGAATTAGGTGCTCTCCACACTCTCCACTACTCAGAAAAATTAGGATCACTTTCATACAAATTCTTCATATCATCAAAACCAAGAACTTTAATTCTCATTTTAGTCAACAAAGATCTTCTTCTACTCAATGCATCAGCAACTCTATTAGAAACTCCACTCTTATGCTTAATCACAAATGTGAAACTCTACAAATACTCTACCCATTTCATATGTCTCTGATTCATCTTATTCTGACTACCCAAATATTGTAAAGCCTTATGATCAGTATACAACATAAATTCATTTGGCATCAAATAATGTCTCCACTTCTTCATAGCTTGAACAATAGCATAGAATTCTTGATCATAGACAAAATATTTCCTTTTACCATCATTCAACTTTTCACTAAAGAAAGCAATAGGTTTACCTTCTTGAGTCAACACAACTCCAATTGCACTTCCACTTGCATCATATTCCACTTGAAATACCTTATTGAAATTAGGTAAGGCTAACATAGGTAATTCAACAACCTCCAGTTTAAAAGTCTCAAAACTCTTATCAGCTCCATGTGTCCATTTGAATTCTCTTTTGTCTCCTCGCATTGTCTCAGTCATAGCATTACAAATAGAACTGAAATTTTTGATAAACTTTTTTGTAAAAACTTGCCAATCCATGAAATGATCTTACCTCACCGACATTCTCAGGTTTAGGCCAACTAAGTATAGCTTCAACCTTCTCAGGATCCATTTTCAAACCATCAGCTAAAATTACAAAACCCAAATACACAAGTTCTTCTTTCATGAAGGAACACTTTTTCATATTTATCAACAACTTTTCCTTTGTCAATCTCTGTAACACTTGCCTTATATGCCTCAAATGCTCTTCTCTAGTCTTACTGAATATCAGAATATCATCTAAGTATACAATCACACATCTATTCAAAAATTTCTTCAAAACTTCATTCATTAACCTCATAAAATTACTTGGTGCATTAGTTAAACCAAAAGGCATAACCAACCACTCATACAAACCTTCTTTTGTCTTGAAAGCAGTCTTCCACTCATCACCTTCTCTGATTTTGATTTGATGATATCCACTCTTTAGATCAATTTTGGTAAAATATCTTTCTCCACTCAAACAATCCATTATATCATCCATTCTCAGTATAGGAAACCTATACTTCACTGTGATCTTATTGATTTCTCTTGAATCAGTACACATTCACCATTCTCCATTCTTCTTAGGCGCCAATACAACTAGTACTACACATAGACTCAAACTGTCTCGGATCAAACCCTTGTTCATTAATTCATGATCTTGTCAGTTAAGCTCTTCATTCTCGGTCGGTGTTAACCGATGTGATGCTTTGTTCGATAAACTCACTCCAGGAATTAGATCCATACAATGACTGATATCTCTCATTGGTGGAAAATCATCAGGTACATTATCTGAAATGATCTCCTTGTACTGAGTGAGTAACTTCTCAACTTCTACAAGAATTTCATCTTCTATATTCTTACTCGGTTTGTTAGGAATCAAAGCATAACAAATATCATTTATTTTCAAATCCTTAACAAACTATCTACCTTCCATCAAACAAACTTTCATAGATGTACATAACTCATCAATAGATTCTTCAACCAAAGGTAACAAGATTTGTTTCTTACCATCAACCCAAAAAAAATATCTATTCAACCTTCCATCATGTATAGGACGTGTATCATATTGCCAAGGTCTACCCAAAAAAACATGACAACAATCCATAAACATAATATCACACAACAACTTATCATAATACTTTCCAATTTTCAGATTTACAACACATTTTTCACTCACCACTAATGTATGCTCATCCTTGATCCATGAGATCTGATAGGGTTGTGGATGCTTCATCCTTTTCAACTGTAGCTTTGTGACCATTTCCTTGGATGCTAAATTCTCTGAGCTTCCACTATCAACAATAACCTTCCAAACTTTGTTTGCAACTCTACATCTGGTCTTGAAAAAAATTTCCTGACAAGATCTTTCTTATCTTTCTCACTCCATAGTATCCTTCTGATCATTAGATTACTTTCAGGTTCGTTAGGAAACTCTTCTTGCATGAAATCATTTCTACCGCTACCAACTTTCTTGCTTGCATGTGCACATTCAAAAGATCGATGTCCTTCTTCACCATAATCATAACAAGTTCCTTGGAACCCTCTTCTGATATAACCACCTCCGTAGTAATTGCCTCTTCCTCGATATGAATTTCCACCTTTCCATTCAGTCTTTCCTTTATCTTGAAATGTGTCTGAAATTGACTTGTCTGGTTCAGATCTACTATTCTCACCATGAGATCTACCTCTTCCTCTAGGGAATCTACCACCTCTACCTCTTTTTCTTTGTTCATATCTTCTGTTCAATTTCTCCTCAGCTTTTAGGGAAAATTGACATGCCTCCTCAATACTCTGCATCTTTACCAAGTTGATCTCATCTTGTATAGAACTTCTCAATCCATTTAGATATCGTGCTATTCTTTCTACTTCATCTTCAACATGTCCACATCTGATGTCCAATCTGTAGAATTCTTCAAGATACACTTTTACTGATCTATCTTTCTTCTTCAAACTTTGCATTCGCTGAACTAGGTTAATCTGATAATCACAAGGTAGAAACTTGCCTTTCAATTTGTTTACCATCTTATCCCGTACCTTGATGTTGTCTTTACCTTTCTTCTTTCGGTCCAATTGCAGATGCTCCCACCATAAGGATGCATTCCCTTTTAACTTTGTGCTTGCAATATTCACTTTCTTGTCCTCTGATACAGTCTCATACTCAAAGTACTTTTCCATCTCAGTTATCTAGTCTATCAATTCATCAGAAGCCAAATTTCCACTATACTCAAGATGATTAAACTAAGGTATGGATTTCAAACTTGTCAATGCTCGCAGGAATCTCTCTTCTTCCTGATCCATCATAGGTGCAGGTGTAGCTTCACCTTGAACTTCTTCAAATTCATCATCACTAACATCTTCAAGATGTCTTCCTATGTGCTGGTCTTGTTGGTTACCTTTTATGTTGCAACAAAATACAACAACCTCTTCTTCTTCTGACTAGTTTTTATAGAGAAGTCAACTCCAAATATTTCTCCATCCAAGAAAAGGACCAACTAACAAGCACTCTTACAATACTTCTACTCTTGAGGTTCTATTATACCAAGACGGGGACACCCTACAATACCTTGAGATATTTCTATATGGTATTCATCTAAGCAGTAATCTCACAACTCAACATAACCGAGAGATACTAGATAATTGGCTTATTACCCATTGAACATCAACCATAAAATGGAGAATGAGATAGAAACTCACAACAAACTTATACAAGTATAGAGTTAATAAATTTATGTTTGTTTATATAAAAAACACAGCCCATATGCAACCAGATGTGCAATAACAAAGAACATATTATTTTTAGATCAGTGCCTTATCCATTGGGCTACTCTCTAACTCAAACACAATATACCAAAATCAATATTCATCAAAGATTCTAAGCCATAAACACAAACATCCCAAACCCATACTACTCATAGAATCCTAGCATATGTCAAATGAATCTATGTATTAATGAAAGCATCATTTAATCCAATCCTTGATCAAAACTCTCAAATAAGTACATAAACACATAGAAATTCTATGCTAATGAATCAGAAAACTTATAACTCACAAGACAAGATGACACATGAGAGATTGGAATTCGGATCTTTGTATTAAGTTTAAAGAATCATATTCCAGTATACAAGATGTATTCATAGGTAACCTCTTTAATAATCTGCAAGAGATCTTTCAACTTTATTTCTAATTATCACACATTTCTAGTACAAACTTTTGCTATATTTCCCTGACTGAAACCTTGCAAAAATGTTTACAATACAAATTTTCCAGCCCCTTCCAATGATCTTGGGAATCCTTTTATAGAATAGGATTGCAACAAGCTATGGATCAATTGGAATAAGGACAAAACAAATGACTCAAGAAAAAGACAAAATAGAAAGTGAAGTGATAACCACTTTTGTTACAATATATTCAAAATGTTTTGTCTTCTGACTGGCTGAGTACTTATAACTGCTTTAAGGTTGTTCGGTAGCCACCAGCTAGAATATGTTGTCCTTGATCTTATTGATGTAGGATCTTTACCTTTGCCTGTTTTATTCACTAATCATGAAGCACTACCACTTATTGTCTTTTGCACACTACCACCTTCTCCTTGCTCAACTGTATTATATTTTTCTTTCCATGACATACACACCTCATCACTTGGCCAAGCGAAGTTAATGACTTCATCCTTTTTGTTGTTGATTTCACTCCAAATGACACTGGCTTTCTCAATTCCATCTTTCCAAAATTCAAAGAATAACTTGGGTTTATTTATGATTTCAATAGTTTGGGTAAACATGAGTATGCTTTCCAAAGTAATAACACTATTGGTCCTTATTGCCAATGCCTCATTCATTTGTCTCATCCATAATGGTTCACCTTTAATTTCACCATTATTTTTAAACAAGTTAGGAAACATCTTATAACGATCCTTTGAATATTCTTTCCTTAAAGTTTCTACCTTCCTCAAAATGATACTCCTCTTGATGTCCAAGTCCATTAGTAATTTGAAACATTTATAAGTGTCAGTCAATATGATATCAATATTATTTTCTTCTTTAGATGTAGAATAGAAGAATTTCAATTCTGCCCTCTTTCCCTTCCATCTATCCATTATTGGATCCCACTTATCCTTATCTACATTATATTCATTCAATATGTTGACAATCTTCTTTCCCTGCAAATAAATGGAAGCAGGACTTAAATCCCGAGTGCATTGCATGAAAGTGGCATGTGTTTTATCAACATATCTTTGTTGTATCCATGCCTTTGCTTCTTTAAAAACTGCACAGTCTTCATCCCACTTTTTCCTTGACTGTTCTAATTTAGTCCTCTCAGCAACTAACCTTTCCATTTCTAATTCAAGGTCTGCATGTGTAGTGGGACTTGATGACATGGGAGAAGGGGGATAAGTTATAATTGGACTTGATGATGCAGGCTGGTGAGGATCTTGTGTAATCATTCTTTGAGGAACAAACTGAGCTATTTTTCTACCTTCAAGGATAGCAATCTTTTTATCCTTCTCAATAGACTTTATCACCTCATCATTATAGGCCTTCATGACTATTTCACATTTTTTCCTCAGGCTTTTGATTTCTTCTTCCTGTTTCTCAGCTACTTTCATGCCAAATTTTGCTCATTCCAGAGTAAGGCTAGTTGCTTCTACCTCTGAGGTGTTTGTTTCTCTTCTTACCATGAGGCTACCTGCATGTTCGACATGATCATCTCTACTAGATGTCTTATGGCTCTTCTTTTTTATTTGCCACATAACAAGGGCTGCATGATCTTCACTGAATTTTACCCCCGTGGATGCTTGTTTTGCCTCTACCTCAGTAGCATGGACAGTTTTGGTTTCCTTTCTCATAGCATAAGAAAAATAGCATCTGCAAGATCCCATTCTGGAAGTATTAATACTCCTTCCTCTTTTATCAATTATCTTCCTTCTTCAGGAGTTATCTTCTCAAATTTGGATATCATTTCTTGTTTTGTTTCATTTTCAATCTCCTCTTCAATCCTTGCAGGTTGTTCCTCATCCTTTTGTTGGCACTTCTCTTTGGATTCATTTATGGGATTCTCCATAAGAATTGTAAAAATGCCCTAGCTTTGACAAAATTATCATCAGAAAGAAACTTGTCACTGGCTTGTTGTGTCAAGGGGTCTAATTCCTTACTGGCATATTCTACAACTGTTAGATCTAGTGAAGCATGTTTCAGAGCTTCAGACATTCCTTCTTGTAGCTCTTGGGCTGTGAGATATATTTTTCCAAAATTTCCCATTTGTAACAATTGTTCAGCTACAACCTGCTCATCTATACATGATATCTTCAAACATCTCCATTAAATAATGCATCTTTTTAGCCCATGACTGAAAATCTTTCAAGGGGTCATACGACTTATCAAAGTGTTGCACAAAATCTAGGCTTTTCTTATATGCTAGTCATTTTTCCTTTTTGATCTCTTTCTCTATCATATCAAATTCATTTGTAATCACATCTTTAGGAAAGTTGAGTTGATGGTTTAACACCAAGCACTTTGTCTTCTCCCTGAACATATCTTTGATAAATGCTTCTAGATCAACACATCTTGATATTGCAGTACTCAAATGATAAGGGGCCATATATGTTTGCAGGTGTTTCCATCCTCCCTTTGTGATAATGAATTGATGGGCAACTGTGATTGTAGGAAATATAGTTCCTTTCCCTCTTGTTAGTATTTCTTCCTGTAGGCCTCCAATCTGCCTTATTATTTTTCCAAATCCTATCTTAACAGGCACTCTATAAGGTAATATATTAGGGACTCCTCTGAAACCATAAATTCTGAATACTATTGATACTGGGTAAAGAATAACATCTCCCCAATTATGTATTATATTTAGTTCCTAATTATATTCCTTTGGCCTCAAGAGTTGTAAAAGTGTCACATGAATTCTAGGATCATCAATCAGTAATAATGCCCTAAATCTGGCAGTAAAACATCTATCAAATGTGATATAACTTTCTTCTTTGTTATCCCAAGACATATCTACATTCCATAATTGTACTGTCATATCCTCATTATCCTTGACTTTCATCTAGTCCATCTCCTTTTTAAAGTAATCAGCCCCTTTGAACAAAAATATGTGCATCAACAGGGACTACCATGCAAAAGGTTTGGTCACTTTTTTATCCTTGATTCCTATCAAACCCTCATGTATTAGGTCTGCAATGTATGGAGCAAAATAAAAAATTATTGCCAGACGAGGATGCAAAATCTGTACCATCATGAATGTATAATGGATGGGCATTTCTTTTTCTTCATCATCCCCATAGATTTAACACAGAGCCCTATATACTCCTCTGGCCTTTGGAGTAAAGTAGTCTAGTTTAAAAGGTTCTTTGGTGTTTGGTCCTACCATAATCAGATCCCTAGCTTTGTTAAAATATTCCTTTAAGGGTTCACTTCTTAAATAATTCCTTTGGGCTTGGTATACCTCTATAAACTCATTGAAATCAATGTTGTCCATAGGGGTATCCTCATGATTCAACCTAAAAACTTCTCTGATTTCTTCTGCAGTTACACTGATCATAATGTGTCCATCCTTGTCCCCGACCACTCTGGCTATGTTGTCATACTTATCAGCTATCTGCATAAGCATATCTATGTCCATGAAAACTCCAGGAACCACTAATTTGCCTACATCCAACTACCATACATTATTGTTTGGGGCATAGGCATTTCTTTGGCCAAAAACTACCTTAAACAGAGCTAGACTAGTCATACCTATGCTTGCATCTCTAGCTCATTGACCCAAATCATGCAAACCTTCACCAATTTTCAAACGTGGGTTCTTGGGAACTATTTCCTTGATTTTTGTTGAATCATTGGTTGACCTAGTCAATTGTTGTATCAGGTCATCACATACATTCCTTTCCTTGTAGTCTATTTTACCCTTAAACTCTCTCTTGGGAGGCATCTTGAAATTAGGGTTTTACAAGTCTGATAATTCAACAATTTTGATAATAAAATCTTGTTATTGCAAGCCCTAATATTTCTTCAAATTTCAGAACTCAGAAACACTTGTATCAGAAAATTACCCGTTCTGCAAATGACTTGAAAATTTGAATGCGACTGTTGCAACTTTGCTCCGCTCCACAATTTTGAAAATTAGGCCAAAAAAGTCTTGAATAATCGATCAAATAACAATCCCATCACTTTTGAGCATTAAATTTTCACTGCTGAGAAACACATGTTCGCCATTACTTCATCTGAGTTTGAAAACTCGCGGTTAACGGTTCATAACTGTTACTTTAGCACTTTGAAACATAACCGTTGATCTTGACAACTTTCATTTACATCGGACAATGCACAACAATCCTTTTATAATGTTCATCTTCTTGGACATGTGTCACAACGATGCATTCCCTCAAAGATTATATTTCAGACACTTTTGATCTGAGGCTTTACACCCACCGTTAGATTTTTCTAAACTTGCTTGCATTTTATCTTACTTTACGTTGCCAAAGGGTCCCATCATTTTGGATACGCATCAAAACCACGCATTCCCTTAATGGTCATACATCTATCACTTTATGCTCAAGGCTTAGTGCCAGCCGTCCGATCTTCATGATCTTCATGATCTTCACTGCTTTTATCCAACTTTATAACCTACGACTTTGATCCTGCAGAAACACATGGCAGCACCGCATAATGACTTAATGGTTAAAATCACATTACTTTTGATCTGAGGCTTTGTGACAACCGTGGGATCTTTTTTAACTTGTCTTATCTTTACTCAACTAGCTATCCACTAACCACGGTCTTCAACTTTCTCAGTGGGACACGCGTCACCATGACGTGTTCCCTTAATACTTAACCTCTTTTCATCTTTTACTTGAGGTTTAGCGCCAGCCGTTAGATTTTTTTGAACTTGTCGTAGATTTATTCGATCCTTTATTACCATGTTGTGTCCGCTAGATGTCAGGTGTCGCAATGGCGCTTTCTCTTAAAGGTTATTTCATCCACATCTTTATCATAAGGCTTTGCGACTATCATCGGATCAAATCTTATTTGTGCTTTATTTAACTTCATCTTTACGACCATGCCTGGACCCACTTGAATACGCGTCATCACAACGCATTCCCTTGAAGGTTAATTTCACATCATCTTTCATATTAAGGCAAAGAGCGGGGCCTTAGATCAAAAAGAATCTACGATGATCTTCTGATTTTCATTTCAACTATAGCCGGTCCCGCCACATACATGTGGTATCATAGCGCAATGCCTTGAAGCATAGATCTTGATCATCTTCTTATTGCGGGAATGCGCGAATCGTTAGATCAAAACAATCTTGCCCGACACATGATATAATATGAATAAAAGACTTGTGGACTCTCAAACTTAGGAAATATTAAAGCGTTTAGAGATTTATAAACTAATTAACACAGCCACACTTAAATAAACACATGGTGGACACATAACTTAAGTGATGAAAAAAGGTAATGTAAAAATAGAAACCGCTTCAACACTTAGGGTTTTAAAACATGATTTACACTTGAAGACTTAAAACAAGGGTTTCAAAATTTACACATGACCTCTTTGAAGCTGGCAGACCAAGGACTCACTTGCTTGGTTTTTTTTTAAAATAGACCTAACAGGGGTGTCTCAACAACTTCCAATCTAGTAGCCATCTATATAAGCATATCAGCTAGACTTGGATCTGCATTTCCTCTCCCACAAACCATCTTGAATCCCTCTACAATTGTAGGTCAGATCGCAATCTGCTACCCCACAACAATATCAACCAGCTAGGGTTAGGGCTTAAAAGAAGGAACATATATCTCACCAATGCTCTGATACCACCTGATGCAAGGATGGTCAGTAACTGGGGCCTAGGGCACTCCCAAGTACTAATCCAACTTGCAGATACAATGCGAAAGCAACAATACACAGAGTGAGAGAAGAAACAAAAGATGCCTTTCTATTAATTGATCAAACTCATTACTTGTTGGGTTGTAAGGCCTTCCCGGTTTTGGCCATATACATTCAATGAATTAAATAATGATCTTCATACATGTGGGGTCACAAACCTGTTGTTCAACACTTAGTCTTCTATTACCATCTGATGGCCATATACATTCAATGAATTAAATAATGATCTTCATACATGTGGGGTCACAAACCTGTTGTTCAACACTTAGTCTTCTATTACCATCTGATACCCAAATTCCTACTAGAACTGCCGCCCTAAACTAAGAAAAAAGAAACAAATATATACAAGAGTTCACCAAAGAGGTCGAAGCTCAAATCCATAAGAGAGACCTAGATTTAGGTCCACACAGAGCCAAAGGAGAGACCCCACATTAATTAAGCCACAGAAACTAAATTTAGAAGTCAGCCAGATCAAGATAAACAACTCAGGAAGAGATCACTGAGCAACAACAAACCCTTGGTAAAAGCATACCCAGGCAATAGGAACAACTCGATAAGAACACACCCGAGCCACAGAAAAACCAACTCGGGGAAAGCATACCTGAGCAACAGAAATTATCTCGGTGAAAGGAACACCGAGCAACCAACGAACACCGAGACTTGTCAGTAAAGAAAGACAGAAAGAGTAACCTGAGCAACATATTACAGAGCACTTCACCGAGTAGTCTCCAAAAAAGATAAAGAACAAAAGAAAACATATTTTTGGTTGAGCAGGATTGCCAAGGACCCAAGATGTTCCTGCATCACTCCCCGAAAGCCTCCCCTTTTTGAAATGCTTCCATCTAGTCATTCAGACACGAGGTGATAGGTTTTTCGCCAAAAGTGGTCATCTTTATCATGTTCACCATTTTTCCTTGTTCTTTGAGATCATCTTTCATGGACACATTGTCCTGGGCTATGGTTTCCATAAAATGACCAAAGGAGAGGATGAAATCCTTATGATCCTACCCAATATTAAAACCCTCCCTCTTATTGGTAACTTTTACATTATCTTCAGTGATGTCAACCTCATCAATCTTCTTACTTTGAGGATCCATCCTTTCAGAATTGGTACCCTCATCCATACCACTGTCGTCCATAGCCTCCTCTGTTTTGTCAACATCTTTCAGTTTCTTTTTCTTAGTTTTCACAGGGCTTTCGATTAAAGCCTCCTCTTCATCAGAGGACACCAAAATGCCCTTATTTTTTATGTTACCCTTCTCCTTCTTTACAATAGAGTAATTATTTTGATAAAAGGAATTTTTCTTTTGCCACGCTTCAGATTAGTGTCCTCATCTTCAGTCTTGGTGTCTTCTAGTTCAAAACCATCATCAAAACCTTCCCACCTTTTCTTAGTTTTGGGGAACTTTCCAGAAGAACTCTCTTTCAAATTCCCTTTCCCTTTTACATTTTTCATCTTATCCTCAGTGTTTGCATTAAAATTATCTCCCAAGTCATACTCCTTTGTATCCTCATCACCCAAAGAATTGCCCTTTCAACTTTTCTCATTTTTAACAATGTGTAAATAAGAACCATTAAACCCTGATGTGACGCATGGTCACCATAAGAATCAATCTGAAGCTTTTTCATAGTACTATTCAGGGAACTCATTAGGTAAAAAGGAATATTGATCTTCTCATTGTACCTAAAGTGATTTAAAATAACAAAGTGGTGCTCGTAAGCTTGGGAGAATCTACCATCAAGAGTCAGATAACTAATAGTAGCATACAATATGAATCTCCAAGGGTGGCTTATGTTTCTAGGGCTAATGAACCCACCTACCTTTTTAACCAATCTTGCAGCCTCAATATCATCGTCAGGGAATCTGGCACAAGCTCTGTCCGAGTAACTCTAGTCCAGATAAAACTCCTGCCCTCTATGGGTAAGCACGTAGCCTCAGCAATCTACTCTTCATCGATGTCCACCCAGAAATTGTAGAAGTGAATTTCCCTATTCTTCTATTTTTTCATGAATAAATTTGTAACAATAGGGTCCCGACCTTGGAGCTTCTCCATATAACCAGCAAAATCATCTTTCTGGAGAATATCCCAAACAACCCCATTCTGCTTCCAATCATTACAACTAGAAGGCTTGTATCTTTTTTTCTTTCCTCCCATTTTACAAATATTTCTCTAGTTTTTTCTTTGAACTACTTTTCTAATTGCACAACCTTCAATCTTATTACTTTTAGTAACCTTGTGCAAGATGACCTAGAATCCATGTGAAGCGATATGATGATGGAAAATGGCATCGATGGAAATGACCTTTCCATTATTAATCCTTACATTACTCATGCTTTCCCCTATCATTAATTAAAATCTTTTCACTCCTTTGTTTTCCATATATCCTCTCCTTAAATATAATAGATTTCATATCATACGGAGTACTGATTTCATTATGCCAAGTAGTAATGTTATCACTTCTATAGGCATAGTTGGCCGCCCAATCAACAGCCCCATTTCCTTCATGATACACATGGGTAATGATTGTATGTGTCTGAATGTTGACCTCTAAATCAGCCACAACACAACCTAGTCATTGCTCAATCGTTGAATTGCGAAGATGAACATGAATTGTCCATTCCACAATATCAATTGAATCGACCTGTTGCCTCCTATTTAGTTGGGGTGTTTGATTACTCTCAGAACAAGAGCCAACAACCATACCATTGCTAAAATGGAGAATTTGAAAGCTTTGAATACATAAATGAAATTATTCTATATGAGAGATGCAATTGTAATCTAGGAATAAAAATGCAAATTTTAAGCTAAGAAATTTGAAAAAGATAACATAATTAAGCTAATTGATGGTAAACAAACTAAATTTCAATGAAGAATGTCATTAAGCTACATGCAATTATACTAAATATGCAATAAAAGCTTAACAATATAAGGAAAATTGAGACAAGAATTCACTATAGTTTTGGTACTCTAAAAATTGCTCCTTCAAATGAAGGAAAGAAGGTCCATAATATAGAAAAGCCTGAAGAGCGGATGAAGTGTTTCTTGGAAAGAAACGACTGACTCTTCATCTCTATGGAGGAAGATGAGACAAAATATGGAGGAATTATTTAATTAAATGAATGAATTATTGCCACATGGGTGGCTTCTGACATAGAATTATGAAATTCATTTGAGGATAATCCATTCAAATAACCAAATAATTTTTAATTCCTTTTGATGTGAATTAGCTAAAGGGGGTGGAATTAATTTAATTTAAAAGCACTTAGGACTTTAGAATTAAATTAATTAATCATAGGTATTTTTAGCTAATAAATCTTGAAAATTTAGGAATTAAATTTAGGAATTAAGGCATTTTATAATATTCAGAGAGTCCCCTTCTAACCAGATGTTCATGCAATTGAGCTCATTAGCTAAGAGCAGACCATGTAAGGCAGCCATAGTTTCATCCACGTGGTTATTTTGAATTCCTATGGGGATCATTCTTATATCTTTGCAAATTCCCTTATCATCGTGGATCACAACTCCACAGTCAGCAATACCAGGGTTACCCTTAGAAGCACCATCAAAGTTGATCATCATCCATCCCGTAGGAGGGCACTCCCAATTCACCTCATCCCTTGGATTAGTTTGGTCTTCACAGTCAATTTGAATGCACCAATTCTTTGAAATATTAGTTTCCTTTTCCATATTTGAGATATCATTGATGTCCATAACTTTATAATTTTCAATTATCATGCTTTTGACCTTTCTATATAAAATCTTTGTGATTTTTGACTTATCTCTGAAGATTTTTTCATTCCTCTCTTTCCAAATAGTCCAAGTGATATGTGGTAAAACAATTTGTTATATCCTTTTAATGTGTTTATTCTTGATGTTGATATCCCAAGAGCTGAACATACTCTGAATATCGAAAGGGAGAACCCATTCAATATTGAAGGATTTCAGAAGGAGAGACCAAATCTCATTAGAATAGGAACAATGAATGAACATATGGTTGACAGATTCTTCCTCTTTCCTGCACAAAAAATACATGTTAGGCAAATACAGACCTCTAGTTTGAGATTATCAATAGTTAGGATTTTATTTTGGATCATCATCCAAAAGAATATATTAATTTTTGGAGTAAGGCCTTTGATCCAAGCTTTTGGCCAAACAGGAGTTTCAATGTTATCATATTTCAAATAGTAGGCAAATCCCACAGTTAATTTGCCACTTGAAGTCCATTTCCAAATCAAAGAATCCTCCTTGTATAAAGTAATGACATTAAGAATTTTGTTTAAATATTTGAGGGCGGGATCTAAAGTAGATAGGTCCCTCCACTGTCCATTAACCTAATAGTCTGTAACTTTAGAACCAAATCTTATTTTTTCAGAGATCGGCCAGACGACCCTGAAGGGGGTTCTCAACAAGAGTGGAATCACCAACCCATATATCTCCCCAGAAGTCAATTTTGTCTCATTTCCCAACTTTCCACTTGACATCTCTTCTCAGAGTGTTTTTAGCCTTGATGACATTCTTCCATATACAAGAGCCAACCAGATTATCTTCATTTTCCAAGAAAGCATTAAGAGAAGGGGTGTTCCTTTTATATTTATTATGCCAAATAATGCTACATTCCTCTTTTGAAGAGTACCCCCTCCAACCAAGTTTAGAAAGAAGGGAATCATTCATTCTTTTACTCCTAATGCCAAGTCATCCTTTATTTTTAGGAGTACAAACTTTATCCCAAGATATCAGAGCAAATCTCTTAGATTTTTCAACCCCATTCCAAAGAAAATTCTTTTGAAATTTTTCAATAGCATCAACATATTTATTAGGAATTCTGAAAAGACTGAGAGTATAGATAGGGATACTATGGAGGGCATATTTCAAAATTTTCACTTTACCTTCTTGACTAAGAAGAGCCCCTTTCCATCCTGCAAGCTTTTTATGAAATTTATCCACTAAAGTACTCTAGAAATCCTCAGGGGGATTAAGACCAAGGGGAAGTCCCAGATAGGTAGTAGGTAGCTGGCCGATTTGACATCCCATGATTTTGCTGATTTTTTCCTACTTGTACTTCCTTAAGTTCCATCAAAATGTCAACCTTGGAAGAGAAAATATTACCAAAAGTTTCCTTATTCTAATTCTTAATATTGTCTTTAACTTTTTTCAGCTTATAAGTTAGTCTATATATAGTTGTACCTTCAATCTTGAGCTGCCACCACTCTCTGATTTTATGAATCATATCTGGGTGAATAGTCCACATTTTCTCAAACTAAAAAGGAACATTCCTTTTCCTAGAGATTGGATCAGCAATGAAGGAAAGATGGTAGTGGTCAGAACCTGCTCTATTAAAAACAATTAAGGAGCAGTTACAGTGTTGATACCAATTATCAGATATAAGGGTTCTGTCAAGTCTTACCTGGATAATACCCTCACCTTCACTTCGGTTGGTCCAAGTAAAGTTGACACCTTGTAAATTAAAATCAGTAAGGGCTTGTCTTGTAATAAAATTCATCAAGTCAATTCTGCTTTCCAAGTTGGGTTGGCTGCCTCCAACTTTTTCAGTTTCCTTGAGAGGAGTATTAAAATCTCCCATAACAATCCAGAATTCATTAGCAAAATAATTCCTAACTTGGTCAATTTTGTTCCAAAAACTTCTTCTCCCATTCCTAGTGTTGGGCGCATAAATGTTTGTAAGAATCCAAGTAGTTCCATCCTGGATATGTTGAAATCTGATGCTAGCCATATTGTTTTCCTTATAGATGACATCACCTCTAATGAAATCACCATTTCATATGGTAGCTATACCTCCTGAGGCTCCTTCTGAACTACCTCCACAAATAATACCATTTTTGAAAAACTTAATAGTTTCAACCTTATCCTTAGACATTTTAGTTTCCTAAATCAAAACAATATTAGGTCTATTGTCTGTAACCATATTTCTGATTAGATCCTGCTTATTGCGGTTATTTAACCCTCAGATGTTCCATGATATGATCTTCATTTCTTTTTGGTTATACCCACCTGAGTGATGGTCTTTTGAGTACCATCCACTATGTTTCTAGTTGCCTCCTGATTTCTTTTCCTTGAGCTTGGAGGCCTCCCTGGTGAAGAAAGCTGACTTACTCCAACATCAGGTAGATTAATTTTGTTGTTTTGTAGAGCTTTAGTTTCCATACCCTTCTTACCTTTAATTTTCTCAACCATAGTGAAAGGGTTATCTTTTTCCTGCCTTTCCAGAACCCTGTCTATTTCTTCCCTATCCCTCCAATTAGGCTTTTTTTCTTCATTGTCCTTCAAATTGGGAGATATATTTTGGGTCATTTCAAAAAGGCCTTGTCCCAGAACTATATCTTGTTGGGCATCAATGAACTCATCGTTCCCAATTCTAAGCTCTGATTCCCCCTACTGCCTATTATATTCTCCATCATCTTGAGTGGTTGACTGGTTGTCCTCCAGAACCATCTGGTTGTTGATCTTCTTATTGATATTTTCTTCATGCCCATACTCAAGGGTATCCTGAACAATACCACTTATCTACTTTATCTCATTTGTATTATGCTTTACAACTTCAGGATCAAGATTGACATGGGTTTTTGTATCTGTGTGATGGATATTCTGATCCAGACTACTTTCCTTCTTATCCTCATTTTCTTTTTTTAGATCTGTCATTCTCATCAAGTTTATCCTCCCTGTTCTTGGAATCGGAGCTTAATACCCCTTCTGAGTGTTCTCCATTCTTATCGATAGGTTTCCACACCTTTTTTCTGCTGGGTTTTCTTCATAGTATTATTTGGGCATTTTTTTCCCAATGCCCTGCCTTTTTGCATCGAAAGCAAGTAAATGGGATTGATTCATATTCAAGATTTTGAATCCATTTCCCAAGTTTCAATTCCATCTCTATCTACTCCGGCATATCAGCTTCATGGACTATTCTAACACATATTCTAGCATGTGTTAATCTTCTTCTTGACGCAATAATATTAAAGTTTATTTACTCTATTTGTTCAATTATCTAATTTAACCTAATGCAATAAGTTATTAATTTGCTCCTAATCGTTATTAGAGAAGAAATATAATAATAACTATATGTTCCCAAGTTAAAATAATAAATTAATAGTACTTGAATATTTACTTATATCTTGCTACTTGAATATTAATCCCTAATAATACATTTACATTCGATAATATTACTATCTCTACTTAACTCTTTAATAAAGTTTTGTTAAACTATTGATTTTTCAAATGGTCAATTTAAATCCATAAAATTCAATCAATTTCAATTGACAACTAATTATCTAGTTTATAAAATAACTCCTAATTGGTTAAATTACAAGTTGATTAATCACCCATTGAATATATATA
>MU222974.1:1163780-1174864 GCA_018584345.1 Thuja plicata
ATAAAGTTAAATTAATATCAAAAGAATAATATTAAATTCCCAATAAATATCTTAATAAAGTCAACATTAGAAACTATGAATTAGGTTTAACAACTTTTTTATGTCCATTTTGGAATTAAAATTATTAAATAATTAAACCCTAATGAAGCTCTAGAAATCCTTATGGATTTCCTAAAAATCTACAAAAACAAATCCCATACCTCTGTTTTTTTGAATAAAGTCCTCCTTTGTGAATTTATATTACTTTATTATTTTCTTGTTGAAGGCAGGGTTTCGAATTTGGAAATAGGGAAGCTGGGCGACATTTTCTTTTTTTCCAAACCCTGCCTGAGGGCGGAGGAGTGTAACGAGTGGAGGTTGAGTTGGCAGCGGTTTGTTTATGGCGGAGGAGGGACAATGGTGGCGTTGTGCAAGGGGTTGGTCGAGGGTCGCCATTAATTTATTTAAGCATTCTTTTGGATCCAAAAAACTCTTTGACAACATCGGTAACATCCTTTTGAACAATAGTCCAAAAATACTAGAAGAAAAACATAGGGAAGCCATCAAGGCATGGGGATTTAGAGCCTTCAAAGGAGAAGACAAACTTCCTTATTTCTTCATTAGACGGAATAGCACAAAGATTCAGGTTGTCACTGTCAGTAATAATTTTAGGGATATTAGCCAATATATCCTGCTAAGGATCCTTGTTCAACTGGTTATTCTGGGACGAAAAAGAAGAGAAGTAGTCCTTAGCTTCCTTATAAATTTCCTCCTCCTTATCCAAAACTCTGTCAGACACATTGAGCTTAGATATTCTATTGGATGCTTTATGCTTGAGCACTATCATATGAAAGAATTTGGAATTTGTGTCCCCTTCTCTTAGCCAAGTATTACAAGATCTTTGCTTCCAAAACAATTCTTCTTTGTGCACTATATCATGGTATTTGATCAATATTTCAGTCTCTATTTCTTTAGTGATATTAGTATAACCATCCAATTGAATAGAATCCTGAACTTCCTTAAGTTCCATCAAAATGTCAACCTTGGAAGAGAAAATATTACCAAAATTTTCCTATTCCAAGTCTTAATATTGTCTTTAACATTTTTCATCTTATAAGTTGGTCTATACATAGTTGTACCTTCAATCTTGAGCTGCCACCACTCTCTGATTTTATGACTCATAACCGAGTGAATAGTCCACATTTTCTCAAACTGAAAAGGAACATTCCTTTTCCTAGAGATTGGATCAGCAATGAAGGAAAGAGGGTAGTGATCAGAACCTAATCTAATAAAATTAGTTAAGGAGCAGTTACAGTGTTGATACCAATTATCAGATATAAGGGCTTTGTCAAGTCTTACTTGGATAAGCCCCTCACCTTCTCTTCGGTTGGTCCAAGTAAAGTTGACACCTTGTAAATCAACATCAGTAAGTGCTTGTCTTGTAATAAAATTCATCAAGTCAATTCTTCTTTCCAAGTTGGGTTGCCTGCCTCCAACTTTTTCGGTTTCCTTGAGAGGAGTATTAAAATCTTCCATAACAATCCAACATTCATTAGCAAAATAATTCCTAACCTGGTCAATTTTGTTCCAAAAAATTCTTCTCCCATTCTTAGTGTTGGGCACATAAATGTTTGTAAGAATCCAAGTAGTTCCATCCTGGATGTGTTGAAATCTGATACTATCCATATTGTTTTCCTTATAGAGGACATTGCCTCTAATGACAACACCATTCCATATGGTAGTTATACCTCCTGAGGTTCCTTCTGAACTACCTCCACAAATAATACCATTTTTGAAAAACTTAAGAGTTTCAACCTTATCCTTAGACATTTTAGTTTCATGAATCAAAACAATATCAAGTCTATTGTCTCTTACCATATTTCTAATTAGATCCTACTTATGGGGGTTATTTAACCCTCAAATGTTCCATGATATGATCTTCATTTCTTTTTAGTTATACCCACTTGAGTGATGATATTTTGACTATCATCCACTATGTTTCTAGCTGCCTCCTGATTTATTTTCCTTGAACTTGAAGGCCTCCCTGATAGAGAAAGCTAACTTCCTCCAACATCAGGTAGATTAATTTTGTTGTTTTTTTTAGCTTTAGCTGTCATACCCTTCTTACCTTTAATTTTCTCAACCATAGTGAAAGGGTTATCTTTTTCTTGCATTTCCAGAACCCTATCTATTTATTCCTGATCACCCCAATTAGGATTTTTTCTTCATTATCCTTCACATTGGGAGAGATATTTTGGGTCATTTCAGAAAGGCCTAGTCCCAGAGCTATATCTTGTTGGGTGTCAATGAACTCATCATTCCTAATTTTAAGCTTTTATTCCCCTTATTGCCTATTATATTCTTCATCCTCTTGAGTGGTTGACTGATTGTCCTCTAGAACCATCTGGCTATTGATCTTCTGACTGTTAATTTGTTCATGCCCATACTCAAGGGTATCCTTAACAATATGAATTATCTGCTTTATCTCATTTGTATTTTTCTTTACAACTCTGGGATCAGGATTGACATGGGTTTCTATCTCTGTGTGATGGATATTCTGATCCAGACTACTTTCCTTATCCTCATTTTCTTTTTTAGATCTTTCATTCTCATCAAGTTTATCCTCCCTGTTCTTGGAATCAGAGCTTAATACCCCTTCTGAGTGTTCTTCGTTCTTACCGACATGTTTCTACACCTTTTTCTGTTGGGTTTTCTTCATAGTATTATTTGGGCATTTTTTTGCCCAATGCCCTACCTTTTTGCATCGAAAGAAAGAAAATGGTATTGAATCATATTCAAGTTTTTGAATCCATTTCCCAAGTTTCGATTCCATCTCTATCAGCTCCAACATATCAGCCTTAGGGACTATTCCAACACATATTCTAGCATGCATTAATCTTCTTCTTGACGCAATAATATTAAAGTTTATTTACTCTATTTGTTCAATTATCTAATTTAACCTAATGCAATAACTTATTAATTTTCTCCTAATCGTTATTAGAGAAGAAATATAATATTAACTATATGTTCCCAAGTTAAAATAATAAATTAATAATACTTGAATATTTACTTATATCTCGCTACTTGAATATTAATCCCTCATAATACATTTACATTTGATAATATTACTATCTCTAATTAACTCTTTAATAAAGTTTTGTTAAACTATTGATTTTTCAAATAGTCAATTTAAATCCATAAAATTAAATCAATTTTAATTGAAAACTAATTATCTAGTTTTATTCAACACAGTTTATTTTCGGGGCATGGAGAGTGGAGGAGAGCGGGGAGGAAGGGAGTGGCCAAATTCAAATTTGAATTTGGGCAGGACTGGTGCGAGGGGTGCAGGGACTTCTGAGCATAGCAACAAGAAGATGCTAAGGACAAAGGGAACCAAGGGAAGGATCCTGATGCTGGACTTGCGCCTAGGTCTATTGAGTCAGAAGGAAAATAGGAGAGCAGCAAAAAGTGGGCATCCCTATTTGGAGTTAAACCAGCAGGTAAGTCTTCTTTACCACCTGGTAAGAATATTTTGAAACTATCTCAAGGGAGTTTTGCAATAGATATTCCAGACCATATTATTGATCATAATATTGCTAGAATGAGTAACTCTCTGGTTGGGAGATTCTTGGTGGTTAGACCAAACATTGAAGTGGTTAGAGTCTATGCCTCTCGAAAATGGGACCTGAAAAGGCAAGTGGATGTGGTGGCTATGGAAAAAGGATGCCTGTCTTTTTTTTCTCATGTGAAGAGGATATAATGAAATTACTATGCAATGGGCCATGGATGCTAGGGAGAAATACTCTGGTCCTCTAGAAATGAAGCCCTAATTTGATCCTTGAGGAGGAAGCAGTTAACCAAGTTCCTGTCTGGGTTAAGCTCCAAGGCCTTCCTCTGGAATATTGTGTGGAGGATATATTTACGGGGATAGAAAATTCCTTTGGGGAACTGCTATCAACAGATAATATCACTGCTTCAAGGAGAAGGCTCACGTATGCTAGGATATGTGTTGGGATAACACAAGCCACTAATATGCCAGAGAAAATCAATATTCATTCAAAACTAGGATCGTCGGAGCAAAAGATTGAATACGAAACCATTCCTTTTGCGTGCTTTCATTGCAATAAAGCTAGACATTGGAAAAATAAATGTCTAGCAAAGGTTATCCAGAGAAAGACTAAGAAATGGGTCCATGTGGGGAAGGTAAAGAGAGACGGAGGAGAGACTTCAAGAGAAGTTCAAATCAATAAAAAATGGAAAATGTTGTGATATCAGAAACTGGTGATGAGAGCATAACCAATGATCAAATAAAAAATGGGGGCTCAGAGGGTAGTGAAAGTTATGATGGTCATCAAGAAAAAGAGGAGGATCAAGTTGAAGAGGGGGAAATTAAGGAAGGCCAACAAGAGACAACAAACATAGTGGCAACAGAGGGGGAAGGTAATGAACAACCTAGAAGTTATGATGAAGAAAATCTACTTGAATGGAATTCAGAGATAATAATTCAAAAAGTGGAGGAGGAAATAGCAGGGCAGGATGCCCAACAGTGCACGTTCTTAGGTCAAGAATTATCAGATTGCTCATAGAACATGCCCCAGGGAGTAAGAAAAAATTTATTTGACACTAAAACACCTAATTGGGGTGATTCTGTGGCTATCAGCCAAGCCCTTGCGGGGGAACAAAGTGATTTGGAAGATGGGAAAGAGATCCATGGGGAGAAGAAAAAATCAAAGAAAGAAAAGGAAATACCATGCAGAACAGTAGCAACAAGGAGAAGCAGAAATGAGGATGTGGGAGGAGTTTTATCTTCACTGGGGCAACCGTCGAGACAGAAATTAAGAGTCAAGGAGACTAAGAACATAGTAGATAGAAGCCAGCTTACCATCCTGGAGGTGGGATCCTTTGTTAAGGTATGAAGATTATTTCTTGGAATATAAGGGGACTGAATAATCCCCATAAACAAGACATTGTTAGGAATATGATTAGGGATAATAGATCGGACATTTTTTTAATTCAAGAAACTAAAATGCTTAAGGAGAAAGTGGAAAAGCTCAGATTTTTCAAGAATGGGAATATTTGTGGGGGTGACTCTGATGGTGCTTCTGGGGGCATTGCTACAGTTTGGAATGGTGACATAATAAAAGGTGATGTTATTTATCAAGGTAATAATGTGGCTTGAATTAGGTTCAGGCATCTTAAGGATAATAATTCCTAGGTGTTGACTAATATTTATGCACCTAATACTAAAAAGGACAGAGAGGTTTTTTGGAACAAGCTGTCCTCTCTGAGAAATGCCTTTAATAGTGAGGAATGGATTATTATGGGATATTTTAATACTTCCTTATAAGAAAATGAAAAAAAGAGGAAGTCAAACAAATCTGGAAAGTAGGATGGATCTTCTGAATTTCATAGATTTCCATTCTCTCCATGATATAGAGTTGCAGGGTATTAACTACACTTGGACTAATAGAAGATGTGGCCAAGATCTTATCCAAGTTAGACTTGACAGGGCTCTCATTAGCAATGATTGGTTCACTCATTACTACTACTCGTTGTCTGCTCATATGAGGGTGGGATTAGACCATAATCCTATTACCTTTCTTGCAGACCCCATATCCAAGAAAAGGAACTTTCCTTACAGATTTGAGAAAATGTGGACAATGCATCCACAACTTCAAAAAAAAATTGAAGAATGGTGGAAGATCAAAATCAAGGGAACTGTTATGTTTATTCTGGCTAAAAAACTTAAAAATGTTAAGGATAATATTAAAGATTGGAACAAAGAAACCTTTGGAAACATATTCTCTACTAAGGCTAATGTTAGCTTGGAGCTGAAGGACATCCAAGAAAGCATTCAGAAGGATGGATATGTCAAAATATCAAGAGATCGGGAGAATGAGAAACTGGTGGAGCTTCATGACATAATTGCTAAAGAAGAAACCTTCTAGAGACATAGATCCAGAAAGATATTCCTGAAGGAGGGAGACAAAAATACTAAATACTTATTTATGAATACTCTTAAGCACAAAATGGCTAATAGGATTTCAAATCTTAACATCAATGGAACCCTTTCGGATGATGAGGAGGCCATAAGAATGGAGGCCAAGATTTTTTTTCAAAATTTGCTTCAAAAAGACAATGATTTCAATAGTGAAGAACAAAGGGAGTTTCTGGAGTGCATCCCTCATATTCTGAATGATAATCATAATGCAGGTCTCACTGTTATACCTTCTAACTCTGAAATTAAAAAGGTTGTCTTCCCTTTTGAAGGAGATAAAGCCCCTGGTCCAGATGGTTATCCTATGTTCTTTTTTCAAATGTTTTGGAATATCATAGAAAAGGATGTTACTAATGTTGTCAAAGAGATTTTTGGATCCAAAAAGTTATTGAAGGAGCTGAATGGTACTTTTATAGCCTTAAATAAAAAGTGCATTGAACTTATATATCAGATTATCTCTTCTTCCACTTTCTCGGTTTTAGTCAATGGATCTCCTACTTTGTTCTTCAAATCGACTAGGGGTTTAAGGCAGGGGGATCCTCTCTCCCGTGTCCTCTTCATCCTTATGGCTGAGTGTCAGGGTAGGTACATGGAGAACCAGGTTAGGAAAGGGGAAATTAAGGGCTTAAATCCCTCTTCTGCTAATCAAGTCTTCTCCCATCAGCAGTTTGTTGATGACTCGGTTATTATGGGAGCAGCTTTTGTTAAAAATGCTCTGACTAAATATGGGACAACTTCAAGTCAAACTATTAATTGGGGAAAGAGCTCTGTGTTTTTCTTTAATGTTCCTGATAAAAGAAAGACAAGAATTATGAGGATTTTGGGTTGTGATTTGGGGACTATTCCAGGAACCTACCTTGGTCTTCCTCTTTGTTTGGAACCTCCTAAAAAATTTTGGAGTTCTTTAGTGGACAGATTTCATAGTAAACTTTCCAGATGGAAAGGATTGATGCTAAGTCAAGCAGGCAAGATTCAGATTCTTAGGTCCACACTCCAAGGTCTTCCTCTGTATGCTTTGAGCATTTTTAAAATCCCCAAAAAGTTTGGTGAAGCTATTGAAAATATTTAAAAAACTTTTCTGTGGACAAGAATGGAGAAAAAGAAAAGGATAGCTCTCATAGCTTGGGAAAAGGTCTTCCAACCTATTAACAAAGGAGGTATGGGGTTACAAAGAATCATAAATCTGAATGATCACCTCCTCGCCAAACTCATATGGAGATACTACAACTCTAGGGGAGAATGGACTTTGATATGGGATAACAAATATAACAAGGAGCGTCTATACCTTGCATCCTTTCTTGATAAGGATAGGGGTGTGGGAGGCTCTTTTATTTGCAGAAATGCTATGAAAAATAAAGATATCATTAAAAAAGGTATCAAATGGAAAGTTGGAAATGAGAGAAATGTTCTTTTTTGGGAGGATGAGTGGATCTTACATACACCCCTTAAGGATTGCCCTGAATGGAGGAACTTTGAGAGCCAATGAAAAATTAGATTTGGGAGGAAAGTGGAGGACTACTGGGATAGAGATTACTGGAAGGACCTGACGGTTATTGACAACAAAATGGGGCAGCTCGATAAAATTCTTAACTCTACTACTCTGATTGAGGAAGAAGACAGGATTATATGGAAATGCAACCTGAATGGAAACTTAACTATATCCTCTCTGTATCATTTGGAGTTTGAGGATCTTAATGAGCCTTGTTGGGCTAAAGCTTGGATTAAAGATCTTACTCCAAAGATCAATGTCTTTTTTTTTGGATTTTGATGCAAAACAAAGTCTTGAATACTGATAATCTTAGAAAAAGAGGTATGATAATTGTGAATAGGTGTTACCTTTGTAACCAGGATGAGGAAAGTGTGGATTATATGTTTATTCACTATCTCTATGCTAAGATTATTTGGGATTACTTTCTACAAATTCTAAATATTGAGTGGGTTTTCGTTGAGGATATGAAGAGTATTTTTAACTCTTGGAGAAATCCTTCAAAGAATGAAACAATGATCAAGGTGTGGAAGTTTGTTCTTCCCTATGTTTGTTGGGGAGTTTGGAGAGAGAGGAATGAGAGAGTCTTCAGAAACAAAATGGCTAGTGAGACGGAGGTTTTCTACAAAATTAAGAGAGCTATCAATGAAAACTTACTTTTAAAGGACATAGATATGGAAACCCTGAATGAGGAGGACATTACCTTCTTCAATAACTGGCAAATAAAAGGAAATTTTAGGAAATAGGATAATAAAGCTAAGAGAGAGGAAGCTAGATGGGATTTCCCTCCCAGTGGATGGATGAAAATTAATTTTGATGGTGCTTCAAATGGAATCAAAGCTATCCCAATTGGAATCAAAACAAATCATAATGTTGAGGCATGTGCTGCCCTTCAGGGTCTTATCTTAGCTAAGGAGAAAGGTTGTAATAAGGTATGGTTAGAGGGAGATTCCCTTAATATTATCAAATGTTTGAATAATGAAACTCCCGCCTCGTGGACTAGTTATAACATGATGCAAAAAGCTAAAGTTGTCATCCACTCTTTTGAGAAATGTATTGTTACACATAACTTTCGAGGGACCAATGGTGTCGCTGACTGGGTCGCCAACATGGCATGTAAGGTGGAAGTGGTGACACAATAGAATGATGCAAAAGACATACCTTATCAAGCCAAATTATTACTTGATAGTGACCATTTGAGGAGTAGACAGAAAAAATATCATAAATGGTAAGTATCATAAATTGTTTTGATGCGGAAGTGATTTTTCATAATTACTATCTAAAGAGAAAGTACTTAGTGGTGATTATGAGCTAGATGTGGCATGGATTCTGGGTGTATTTGGCTTTGTTGAGAGCAAGGTGTGGTATTCTTAATGGCTTTCTTAAGAATTATCACAGAGACACAAAATTAAACCAGAGAGCTAAGATGGGTGGAAGTAAGAAATGAGTGGAGCTTGTAAACTATGACGAATGGAGAAAAATGAAACAAGTCTGGAAGATTCTGAAAGAAGGTGGGATGGAGGTGTTTCTGGAAAGGCTTCATGGCAGAAACCCTTCTATTACCAGGATTTTCTCTAATACTTGGAAATATGGGAAGGTTATGGTGGGAAATTAGTATATGGGGGTCATGGAGGAGATTATAGCGGAGGCTACTTGAATGGGCACAGAGGGAATCCATTTCTACAGAGACAAAGCGATATCTGATAAGGCTTGGGAGAATTTTTCAGAGTCCGAAAAAGAGAGGGCCAGACCGGTTAAGGTAGATACCTCCTACCACAATCCAAAGTGCATATAAAGGCCATGGAGGTATGTTCTTTATGTGGTCATCAGCTATATCACGCTCGACAGTAGGTTTACTCAAGCTTATGGTTATTATTTTATGCTATTGAATCATTTCAGACACAAGGTGAAAGTTAGTTTGCCCTATTATCTTCTAAGTTTGTTAGATTTCACTATTAATAGTTTGTAAGACCCGAAGGGAGATCATGTCTCTAACCAGGGTCTAATGTTGTTAATCTATGAGGTTTTGAAAACTAAAAAAGTGGAAAGGCCTCTGCTGAAGAAGAACAAGAGGGATGAGGAAGAAACGGAGGGTGATGAGGATGATAGTATGTATCAGGAAGAAATAGAAGATAATGAAGATGATTCCAAGGGATACAAAACCCTTAAAAATACTACCGAAAAGGGTTCCTTTTTTAATAAAAGCCAGAAGAAGCCCTTATCTGAGGGCTCTGCTACAGAAAAGGAAACTGATGAAGATAATCCAGAAGAGAGTAAAATGAGTAAGAAAAAAGGCATAAAGTCTACTAAGAAGAAGACTTTGGTGGAAGAAATAGAAACACAGAAGGATTTAGAAGATCAAGAGAAGGAGGACAAAAAAGAGACTAAGAAAAGAAAATGGGGAGAGATGATAGATAGAAATAAGACCAGCCAGAAAGGTAAAAAACCTAACAAGAGGAGAATTGTTCTCTCCTCGAATGAGGAAGATGTGATGGAGAAAAAGTGGAATACTGAGATGAACCTCGGGGAGGATGATAGAGGAGAGAACATGGAGGACCAAAAATATGACAAGGAAGAGGATCAAAATCCAATTGGGGAAACCGAGACCAACGAGCAGAAGGAAGAAGAAAAGACGCAGGGGAAACATGACAAAAGAACTGAAAAAGAGGAAACATGGTATGAGGAGACAAACTTCCACAAAAATGAGAAAACATGTAATTATCATGTGCCTGATGATATTAAGTAGAGAAAGGATTATATTGCAGACTTCACTGGTATGGTGAGTAATATGATTGATGATAATGCTAATTTGAAAAATCAAATTGATGTTATGAGGGCTGAGATTAATCTCATAAAAAGCATTGGTATTGGTGAGAAACTTGTTGTTTTCTTGGATGAAATGAAAGAAGCATTTGGTAATTCGGAAGCCCAGGTGGAATTTGTGAACAAAGTTGGTAAAATGGAGAAACAGTTGAAGGAAATCATAGAAAGGGCGGAGGAAGAAGAGAGCGCAAGGAAAATCAACAACCTAAACATCAAGGTGGAAAAACTTGAGGAAACAGTTCAAAAAATAGGGGAGGAATGCCTAGTGAGCCTTAAAGCCTACACTGGGCACGCATAGATCCTAATGGATATGTTGGATCAGGATAGAGAGGAAAAGGACTACAGAGAGGTGAAGGAGATCACAAGATCGAGAACTCGCACAAGGGCTAGCACCAAGAAGATGAGTCCAAAGGAGGACAAAGACACTGAAGACCTCAAGAATTTGGTAAATCAGATGCAGATTATGGTCATTCAGGCCTAGGAGCTTGTGGAGGGCATGTAGCTGTCTTTTTCCATTTCAGTCCTTTTTTTCTATCCCTGTCTTCTGTTTATCTGTGGGACTTTTTTTGGTTAGGCTGCTAGCTTGCTAGCTATTTTTGTTTTCCTTGTTTGGTGCTATGGCACAGTTGTTGTTGAACTCTTTTGATTATCTGTAAAAAATTTGTAAAGGTTTCGGGTCCTTGTAAAACCTATTTTTACTTAATCAGAACTAATTATCTAGTTTATGAAATAACTCCTAATTGGTTAAATTACAAGTTGATTAATCACCCATTGAAAATATATATATATATATATATA
>MU222974.1:1184229-1204256 GCA_018584345.1 Thuja plicata
TATATATATATATATATATATATATATATATAATTTGTCGATCTACCTTGAGGAAATACCTCCTGCTACTACAACACTAACACTAATCAAATAATTTTGATTGACATGAATAGGTTTTGTTTGATGTTTTAGTGACATATATATCATTCAATTGTTTTGGTTTTGTCTAAAAGCTACATCAAACTCCCGTGGTATTGTTATTGCAAGTGTTTATTCATCGTGGTTGAGTGACATTTTTTTTGTCTTAAATGATGATTCTAAGGATTTAACAATGTATATTTTATGCATGCTTCTGTTCCCACTATAACACTCTCTCATCACTTTGGTCGTTGTGTTGATAACCGTCTTAACAAAGATTCTCTCATTAGGGATCCTAAGGATAGTATCGCCTGGACAGTTCTACGTCAGTGAAGGAAGAATCAATCTTCTGAATCACATTCTTCTTTACTTGCAGTGTGAGTGTGGCATTCCCACCTTTGTTGAAGGAGTCTAGCCTTTGTGCTTTTTGTACTGATTCTTGTCTTTGACAATAAGTATTTTGTTTTTGTTCAGCCACTGATGGCTTTTCCTTTACAACGACCCTTTCTTTGTGTTGTATTTCCTCGTCGCCTTCAAGTTGTGGTTGTCTAAGGGTCAATCCCCTTGTTAAGCTTCTTTAATTATAAAAAACAATATACATGTTAAGTGTTTATTGTGTGTGTGTGTGTGTGTATTCCAAAATAATCAAGATTGTGAAGTGTATGTTTAAGATCTAGGCTAAATGATAAGAAATTGACAACTTTTAGCAATAATAATAAAATACCAAACATAAAACAAACATAGTAGCTCAGATTTGTAAAGAAAACAAAAAAGGAACATGTAGCAACAACTTGAGCCTCGAAATGATGGACTGGTGTGTTGGGTGCTCAAGTTTGAGGTTGTTGGTGCAAACAAAAGGGTGTAGTTTTGCAATGAGGAGGTCTTGTAGTTTTGTCTCTCCAAAATTCAACCAAAAACGTCTTAGACACATGTGTTAAGTGCCCTATTCTAGTGCTTTTTTCCAATTTGAAATTTCAAAATGTTTTTCATTATCTCCTTTGTGCACCCTTAACAATATTTGTTGTTAGATGTGAATATGCACGCATGAAAATAGGGGAAAAGTGTTATGTTTTTTAGGGACTTGCCTAAGTCAATCCTCAGGGGTTGTTATGGTGTTCCCACATGCACAACAATAATAATTGATGAAAAAGAAAGCAAAATTGACATTCATAGCTCAAAATTTTGGGGGCAAATTACTTGGACAAAGGCATTGGGCACCCTAGTTAAGGATAGTTTGAGCCAAGAAAAGGATCTTGAATAGGGGAATGCACCAAGTTAAACAAAAAGATCTTGAAACTAATCACAATCAGACATGAATCAATAATCAAAGTGGGGTATCATCAATTCAAAAATTCATTGAGTAATAACTAATAAATACAAATTGGACCATCAATCATCGATTTGGAAATAAATAATTATTCTCAAAGGGAAACAATGAAAAGTGATGAATCATTTCTTATGAAGAGGTGTGACTTCCTACAATTGAAGATATAAAAGAGGAGATCAATTCAATTGAGAAAGGGGAAGGATGAAAAAAAAAATATTTTACTCTATAGTGAGAAGTGCAGATTTGATTTAAATAATAAGGCAACAATGAGGATCCATGACCCTTTAAATGGATGTTTCTTTCCAAAAATAGGTGTTTGCTTGATAAAATATAAAGTATTGAAGGGATGAAATAATTAAGGAAGGGAAGAAAGAAGAACTTCTTTTGGAGAAAAGGCAATACAACTTTGTGAATTAACAAGTACTTGGTATGCAAAGTAGATAAATGTTATTATATATCTTTGACCAAGATATTAATAAGTTTGTCAATCTATTATGTTTCTTTAATTAATAAATTTGTCTAGATTGCTTGTTCCCACAAGCTATCATATGTGGAATGGAAGGAAATAATTAGGGAGATGTAATAGATTAGTTCCCTCAAATTAAGTAGGCCACCCCAAGTGGATGGAAATGTCTTGGATGTTACTGCCATTTTTGGGCCAAGGGGTGAGTTGTCTTAGTTGGATGCTCTATTTCCTTGAGCTTAATTAAGATAAATAGTCTTCCTCAATAACATGGGTTCCCTTGAATTAAGCCACCCCAAGTGATGAAATTGGCGTAGATGGATAAGTGTACCATTGTGGGCCTAGGGGTGAGTTGCTTTAGTTTGATGCTATGTGTTCTTGGGTTTAATTGGGTTGAATAGTCTTCGAGCACCCTTTGTGATTTTTCCTCTCCAAACCTTTTGCATTGGAGGTTCAGTTAAAGATGTTATGCATCTTATTGTGGTGTGTGAAGATCTGCATTGATTTATTTTCATCTTATTATGTTTTTGGGTTGGCTCATTATGTGCTACATTGTTTATCTACATGTTATGTTTGATGCTAATATTGGAGAATGTGTTATTATGTGTGACCTTTTTGAAGATGCTTAGAAAGATGTGTTATGATATATTTGGGCCTCTCTTTATCTGTTGAAGTGGACCACAATCACCATAGTTGTATTTGGTGGGCAACTTGATCAAAATTATGTTTATAGTTGACCTAATTGAGGGTTTTGATGATGAAGTTGCTATATATAGAAGATCTTTTAAATGACTTGATGTGTGGATTGAGATCATGCATCAAGTGTGAAAGTGTGAAGTGTGAAGTGTGAAGTGTGAAGATCAATGTTTTGATGTGCTTTCATGATCATATCATTTAGTATATCAAAGTTTGAGACTGCATATGTGGGTGAGGTATTTGTCATGAAGTTGGTCACTTGAGACAATGATTCAAGGACACTTTCATGCTTAGATATATATTCATTTCAATTCATACCATTTGTGAGAGTTCATTTCCTCTTTGACTACAATTCATTTATGGGGGCATTGTTTCTTACTTATTTCAAACCCACAACAATAGTTCTTGTGCAAGCTTCCTCACATTTGGTGATTTGCTTACGCACTTGAGAACCTGGCTCTGATACCACTTAATGGAGTACTCCCCTTGCAAACCCAAGAACACAACACAAATAGACAAGTAAACAAAAAACACCAGAAACAAATACATGTTTTATATTATCCCAATGAAATTAAAATACAATATTCAGATTTAACATGCTACAACCATATGGGAATTTTCCTTACAATAATTTGCAAGTTAGAGTCAGCATATGCACGATTAGACATCTTGTAACTCTTATTTTCCCTTCTAGAATCTTTTGGAATGTGTCACCTCTTTGATTTATGGCCTACCTATTTTCTCTCCTTTCTCTTATGTCAAAATATGCCAAAAATATGTCTACAATAGATTCTTACTTCCACTAAATTATTTATAAAAAAAATCAATTTTCCTCCCTAAAGTAGCACAACTTGTAGAGCTCATAACTTTTGATCTGAGAACTCAATTAAGTCCTTTTTTTTAAACTGAAGATGTTGAAGATTTCTACACCATTCTTTTCAAAAATCATTATACGATTAAGATTCATCCAGGTCCCATTCAATCATTCAAAGGTCCAAAATTTAAGTTAAACATTTTATAGCCTTTTCAAACAATAAAACATTAATATCTCCCAAATGATACAAGATATAGACACAATTATTTAACCAGTCATTATATTTTCCCATTATCCTCCGCTAAACAATATTTGTGGGTGATGCAAGAATTCTCTTATATCCTAGGTGTTCTTGCATTAGTTGAGTTATTAACTCTTTTGCATCGTGATTATATAGCCTTTCTATGAAGGGCTTGATGAAATATATGGCATTGAGTTGCATGGTGTTCGTATTGTGATTAAGCACACATCATGTTCTCTTGAGTGTGATAATTATATGAAGTTGGGTGAGGGTTCTAGTGGTTTATTTATCATTAAGTTGTATGGGTTTTGTTTGTAATGTGTTTATTCGTGCATTATGGTTCAATAACATTGACTTGTACATTACAATTATATAACTTTTGTACAAAGGATCTAATGTGTCTATGGTTTTTTTAATGATTGTATCAATATACTACATTGTACCTTGTATGCTTGTGCATGTATCATGGTGGAGTGATAGTTCTTTTGTGCATCATGATCATATGAATTTTGTGTGTAGGGTAAAATGACATACATGTCATTGAGGTACATGAATTTTGTTTGATGGTTTAAATGGTATATATTGTTGGAATGACTATGGAAAGTTGGGACTGAGAGAGGAGGGGTGAATCACTACCACAAAACTTTTATAACTTAAATTGTATACTGTTGTTGTTTTTTACCAAATTCAGTAACTTGAAATAAAACTAATATAAAACTTATAAAACATAACATCAAACCATTCAAGTAAATGAACACATAACTCCATGATTTTTTTTAAGCAGAAATCCTTGGTTAGAGGACAAAATTGCGGTGGGGATACACCCACAACCTTCACTAACTGCAGTATAAAGGGTGCTCAGCTAGAGCTTACATAGTTTAGCCATTTTGATAGCTACCCGATTAAGAGTATACAAAGACTTGTTAGGTCTACCTGGTTAGAGAATTTTACAATCTCTACACTTAGAGATGTACCCTGTTAAAGGTTTTACATATATCAGATCAGTTAAGATCTACCCAGTATTGGGATTTCTAGCTCTCAATACAATAGTATTATCAACTTATAAATGTTTGTTGTATTGCATCAATTACAAATGTTGATCAGACTCTATGTGCTTTGAAATACTGTGTTACCTCAATTACAATCTGTAATACTACTCAGATTTTCTCTATTGTAGCAAGATATCAGCTCAGTGCTCTCTACTCTGATTTATGTTCTTCAATAACAACCTTCTCTGTACTCTGTCTCTTTCTCCTATGTCGTCTCTCTCTCTTGATTTTTAAATCATCCTTTAAGTATAATATTTAATGCCTCTTAATCTTATGTGTTAGGTTGCTGATAAATTATTTCAACCATTAGATCTGATTTTTTGCTTGGTGAATGTGTCACTTTTACCTCAGTACTTGGTGTTTTTCTTGGAAATAATAATCTTTGATTAACTGCTTAATCTATTCCTCAGATCTTCTCTTTGAATTATTTCAATTGTTGATCGTGTAACAGAATCATTTTGTGCATTATATAATCACAATTAATATTGTGTCAATGTATTAAATGCATCCTTATCTCTTTACAATCACTTAAGTAACTTGATAGAGTAACTTCTTTTCACTCAGTTAGCTTGCTCTTCTGTACTCGATAATTATCAACTCAATGTACTATCTGTGCTCTTGGTGTTCGGTAAACTGTGTGCTCTTAGTGTAGTATCTTGTGTGCTTTACCAACTTCACTGCCTTGCTCGGTGTATATTACTAACTACTCATATATTTACTTTTTTTCTTTTCACCGATTGAATCTTCTGATTCTTATGACTTTCTCTAAACTAATGACAACAAAATATTCTATAGAGATAACACTCTCCCCCTTTGACATTAGTTGGGCATTTTGACAAAAACTTCAAAGTCATCAAAACTTAGTAACTCCCCCTTGGATGTTACTCTCTATACAAAATATGTACAACTCTTCTCCTCCTGTTTCTTTTTCTCATTTATACCTTTTTTTCATTTTCTATTGACTCTATTTGCCTTTTTATTTATTTTTAGAACTATCTATATATCCCCCTTTTTTGACAAAAAGTCTCAAAAATAAAACTTAAATATCAAAGATGTGTTTGTACCTCTGTTGTATTCTGGCTAGTATAGTCTCCCAAGTATCTCGGATATTTTGTAGTATCACAATATGTTCATTGATAGTTGTCGATAGAGCAACTATAATATCCAGGGTGCTAACCTATGGAAAACATGCTAGTTCCTTTCCTTTCTTCAGGAGTATTTGCATTGACTGCATATGGGGAATAACTAGTGTTTGCATCTCAATAAACTCTAGTCTCGGCTTATCTTCCTCCTGAGTTGAACTTGTTAGAGTATTCTAGTATAGCTAATAATTAAATCATTTAATTATTAGTCTATCTACCCTTTGCTTAAGTTTCACTTAGGCGCTTCATAATTCTTTAGGGTTTTGTGATTCCTTTTATAAGGATTCACTTCTTTGATTTCATTAAGGAGATTGTAATATTTTCATCATTGTTAATAGAAATTTTATTCTTGCAACATGGTTTTTCAGTCTCTGGCCTTTTGGCCGCCATAGTTGTTTCTTCTATCTTCTATCTTTTGCTTCTGTTTATGTGACAGTTATGCATGCAGGTGGTCTTGGGAGGATTTGTTGTTCATCAAATCTAACATGGTATCAGAGCTCGCTTGCTGCTCACTGTTCGGTCTTCGTTGAAGCACAGAGGGTTTCAGAAGTTTTTCTGGCATTTTTCAGTGATTCTGGGGGGTCTTTTTTTTGGAGCACTTTGGACCAAAACCGACCTCACGGTTGCGTCCAGAAGGCCCAAAAACCCTAGAATCCATATAAGACTCGTCTATTTTGGACACCGAGGCCTCTAGGAGAATTTTTTGGCCTCCTAAGGGTCGTACGAATACGGTTTACGAAAAAAATCATTAAAAAACATTGTTTTTTGCGTTTTAAATAACGTGCACAGTGTTGAAAGAATGGCGCCACCGGTGCACCACCGCAGCCGGCCAGCACCCGACCGCCACCCTCTCTGCACCGCCGGCCCCGCTCCCAGCGCACTCCGCTCCGCCGCCCCTTGTGGCCCGCTCAGCTCCGCCGCCCCTTGCGGCCCGCCCGGCTTCCGCCCAGCCCGGCACCCGCCCGACCCGTGCCGCTCTGCCAGCGCCCACCGCTCCTCCGGTGGCACAGCCCCCTGTTTAAACCTACGGGCTTATGCTGCCTAGCGGGTGGTCCTATGGAGGACCAGGGGCTGCGGCCCAGCCCCCGATGCATGCCATGCGCCCGGGGGCCCATTTTTTTAGCCCCTGGGGCTTAAAACCAGGTCTGTTGGGCAATTTTGAGCCCTTTTTCACCTTTTTCGCTCTATCTGGAGCATACGGAGGCCTTTTTTGGACTTTGTTATATCGTCAGAAAGCTCTTTCCGAGCTCTTTCCGACTATGGTGATTAGGATTTTTGGGTCCACTGTTTCAACAACATTTTTTGTTGTTGAAGTCCGATGTCTATTTTTGCCTTCCGGGAGTCATATCTGGCTCATCCGAACTCTGTTTTTGGCAAACGAGATATCGTCGGAAAGCTGGTTCAGTGCACTATGCAGTTGCAGGGGTCTTTTTTCTAGATTCTGCTCCAGGTTTTCTCTCCTCCGAGTTTGGCAGTTTATGCACTCTGGTGGATTGCTTGGGTTTACAGGTCCTGGGATCTCTTCTTCTGATTTCATAGCTCACTCTTCTTTCTGACTTCTGAGCTTGTATGCTTCTTCTGATGCATTCTTTATTCTGTAAACGCACTAAGATAAAGTGTCTTCTTCTGCATTTCTGGGATTTCGAGCACCTTGTATGGTTTTTGTACTCGCACTTTGTTATAAAGTGCCATGGGGGGTTATGATGCTTTTGTCATTTTAGGCGCATCCACCTTTGTCAAGTGAGCATACCTTCCACGACATTAGCCCATGCTGTGTGTCGATGACACCGCCCTTTATCCTGTGTTTGTACTTTTGTTGCACTGTTGGTGTTCCTGGTTCTTCTTCTGCAGATGTTTCTGGCATTGCATTTCAGTGTTCCTTTCACCTCTCCCAGTTCAGCATTATGGGTGGGTTCACCTGTTGGTTCTATTGCTTCCTGGTTCGATTGATCAGCTCTCCAGACATTGTCTTCTCTACCTGGTCATGCACTTCAGTGGGGGTTCCAGCAGTCTCTTCTGACAGAGTTTTCAGCTTCATGCTTCGGAGATGCTTCTTGCTCATTCCTGTTCCTTTCTCTCGGACACCTTTTTTCCCTAGATTGAAGGCTCAGTTTCCTTCATCTAGTTTGCTTTCTTGTTTTGGGTACCTGATCAGGCCTTGTTGCCGGGACCCATCTTTCCTGCTTTCTGCAGTAGTTTAGCTATTTTGCTTCTCCCTAAGTTTCACTTAAGGGGGGGTGTTAGAGTAGTCTAGTATAGCTAATAATTAAATCATTTAATTATTAGTGCATCTACTCTTTGCTTAAGTTTCACTTAGGCACTTTATAATTCTTTAGGGTTTCCTTTAGGGTTTCGTGATTCCTTTTATAAGGATTCACTTCTTTGATTTCATTAAGGAGATTGTAATATTTTCATCATTGTTAATAGAAGTTTTATTCTTGCAACATGGTTTTTCAGTCTCTGGCCTTTTGGCCGCCATAGCTGTTTCTTCTATCTTTTGTCTTTTGCTTCTGTTTATGTGACATTCATACATGCAGGTGGTCTTGGGAGGATTTGTTGTTCATCAAATCTAACATAACTCCCATGAATTCTGGTATCTTTGAGTAATGTGTCTAGAATTCTGCAAGCTCGGTAGTTAGCTTAGCAAGCTGCTCAGACAGCTCTTTCTCGTTATCTGCCTCTTTCTTCTTAATGTCCTTGGTATAATTAGAAAGAATACAAACTTTCTGAAATAATGAAATGATGGACTGCAAATGTTCTTCAACTTTGGAACATAACTCAGAAAGAGTTACCTTCTCTATAGCAATGATCTGCAGTAGGTCCTCCATTGATGTCTTCTGGATCTTCAACATATAATCTGTCATGTCCTTTTTTGGTCCTTTGATTTGTTGGACTAGACTTCCAACTTGGTCTAATAGTGGCTCTGACTCATCAATGGTGACTTCAGGAATAATCTCCTGGAAAACGTCTTTCATGTCTTCTAGAATATCTACCTTTTTCTTCTTCAGCAATAGCTTTTCTTGTTCAGCTTTCCTTCTAACCAACTTGGCATAGATATCCAGTTCCTTAGGCTTCATTTTGTATGGGTCTTCTGCTGGTATTATAATAGGCTCACTCAAATCAATGATTTTCTTCCTTTTCTTACTCTTCTTCTCACTCAATTTGCTCTCTCCAGTAGAGCATTTAGAACATGATTCCATTGTTACATCTGGCGACTTGGTGTGGTGACTGACTATTCTCTCCTCTTCTTTCACTTCCTCTTATTGTTTTTCTTCTTCTTTCTCTACATCATTTTCTTTTTTATTTGATTCTCGCAGCATTTCTTTTTCTATATCTTGTGGCTTGGATAATTTTGAACAGTTGATGTGTCAGTCATTGGTGTGTTCAGCTTATGTCCTTCTATGTTGGTTGGAGCCTCCAACTCGTTATCCTTGTTGTGTTCAATCTCGGTAGCCTCAGGCTTATCAATTTACATTGCCTGTATCAACTAGTGGCTTGGTTTCCATTACTTGTGTAACATCAGTGGTACCAATCTACATAATATAATAGCTTTGTACTTCACCAATATAGGATCAGTACTCTCTAATGGTGCAACATCTACATCCATGTACTCGGTGTCTGGTACTTGAACATTCATTGCATTGTTATCCTTTGACAAATTCTTTGCAGGATCAATATCCTCTGATGGATCTTGAATGATTACTTGTGCATTATCAATGTTAGGATCAATCATATCTATTTGGCTTGTGCTTTCCTTTATATTCTCAATGATGGTTTCACTTTGATTCAGCTTGGTTTCTTATTTCTTGGATTCATCTATATTATATATCTCTTTCCATTTCTTAGAAGTTACCTTCTCTACTAATTGTAGGTCTCCTTTCATTATCCTTGGGGCTCTTCCCTTGACCAAAGATTTCTTTGAATGTTTCTTCAATGCATCTTCAATCTCAGATGGTGCCAGGTCAGGAATAGTATGCACAAGAGATCTTTCTCTCATTTCCTTCTCAACATTAATCGCATACTTCCAACGTGCATAAATTTTGTTGTAGAGTTCTTCATGTAGCTTATCTGCAATCTCAATAGGAGTCACTCTATGTCTCATTAATGTGACAACAATTGCATCTTCTATCTTTTTCTTGTCTTCTTCATTTTTCTTCAATTTCTTTACTGTTCTAAATCCTCTGAATCCTCCTTATTCTTTTAATCCTTCCAAAAAATCATCAAGACTTTGTGGAGCACGTGAGAGATGAGCCACTGGAACGAATTTATTTGGCTCATCAGATTCATTCTCACTATCTTTTCCAAGTATTAACTTTCTTTGTGAACTTGTGGTTGGTTTACCTCCTCAAGTTCTCTTGTAAGTTTTACCTTTCGGTTGAGCTATTACAACAACTTCCTTTTCCTTTGGTTTCACTGAAGATATGGTGTTTCTTCCAGTGCTTCTCATGCTCGGTGAAGTTACAAGTGCCAGTTGTTTTTCAGAAAAAACAATAGCTTTCTCACCATTTGTGTCTTCAGCACTTGTCTCATCCACTGTTAATGTGTTGGAAAAATTATCAATCATCTTTCATGTCTTCTTGACTTCTTTAGGTATCACAATATTCTATTTTTTTCTTACTTTGGGATCAACAAGTTTAGAAAGTAGTGCTTCAATCTGTTGTGCCAGTTCATAACCTATTGGTTGTATCCATTTGGTTCTAGGATCAACAACCTTGATAACACAAGTGTCAGTGTCAACCTCAAAACATATATTATCTTGATACTTTGCAACTAGTTGAGGTGGTATCCTATACCTCTTATACATTCTTTCTTGGAGATTCATAAAATATTCATACATGATAGCATCAAAAGTATCTCTTAAACTCTGTATATACTCATTTATCTGATAAAGAATAGGTCTACCGGGGATCCAAACTACATCTCCAATGAACAGAAATAAATTCTAACAATAGAAGAATATACATACCAATAATGAACCAAACTTCAGTGTGTTAGTCTTTTCTTTCCTGGTTGTGTTCATATTATCTTCTAATTGCTTTAGCAAGATTTCACATACATCCAATTTAAGTCCTTTCTTTACTAGCTTGTATGCCAAATCCACTACTCCACATGGTACAATATCCACTCGGGACAATTGGAACACTCGACATGATAAGATATTGCAAGCATACTGCAACTCATGGTCTATCACTATGGATATTCTCATGCCTCTACCATCCCATTGTGCTTTAGTAAGCTCGGTGAGCTTACCCTTGTCAATTTACTTAGTGTCCTTGGGCTTGTCTCCGATGGGGAATCCAATAATGATATGCAATATATCCTTAGTGATCTTCACAAGTTTATCTAACCACATGAATTGGTCATGTACTCAGCTGAGTACCATTCTTATCTATTCTGTCTTAAAAACCCTCGGTAAGTGAACGACGTTTTTCAAACCTTTTCCTTCCAGGTGAATATGCTCATCCTTCACTTTCCCATTCTCGCACAACTTGTTAAATAATGTATTTATCTCAGCTTCACACAAATCCTCAATCTTATAATGTATAAACGTGCGTACATCTTCAATTAATATAACTCTCGGCAGTATTGAAGACAGGGCTCCCGTCATATCTGTCTCTGCAGCTATAGCTGGGGGTAATCTATATTTTGGATTTACTAGTTCTACTTCCTTCACAACTGTAGGTGTCTGCAACTTTGGTGTCATGACTAACTTCAAATGTTTCGACTAAAAAAACTAGGGCACACTTCGATAAACCATGACTTCAAAACTCAACTCAGAAAATATCTTAAATGTTTCTTAAAACTCTTGCAAAGATTCAAAAATACCTCATAGTCACTTTGAATTCACTCGCGATAGTCATTCTGCAAATGTGCTCGATGTTCTTCTAAAAATGTTAGGTTCAAATGATTTTCAAATGACCTATTTATATTTTTTCCTCGATTAGGATTTCCAACGGCTCTATTAATGTGCATTAAACGCGCTTGCGGGTCCCTTTTAACTTTATATCAACTGCATAGTTACTTTTCTCAACCGAGTTAAACAAAATAACTATATTTAACAATATTCATCCAAAACTTATATAACTTATCCAATTGCATCTCAATACGCTAATATGGATCTCAATTCTATGTCTAGGAACTGAAGTAGGATTTATTATAAGCATGCATTTCCTACATACCTCTCACCAACTAGGTGGAGCTCGGTACAACCAACTCGATAGAGATGGTACAATCTGTGCTTCCGGATGGTGTCCCTTCATCCTGAGTCTTTCTCCTCCAGGTTCTGTTCATTTTTTCTTGTATTTCCTCAACAGTAGTAGGGGCTTTTACTTCAGGTTCATGTTCAGTCGATGCATCACCTTGGTATCTACAATTCCTCACAAGGTGTCCTATCTTATGACAATGAAAACATGTCATGCTAGGATTTCTCCATGCTCTTCTGTTGTTCCTTATGTGCATCAACATGCAATTTGTAGCAATCTGTCCATACCTTCCACATGATAAACATGAAATTCTTGTATTATAGTCCCATGGTATACAATTGCATGCTCGTTTGGTTTTAGCATTCTCTCGATTAGGCTTCCAATTGTCATTTCTTTTCTTTATTTTGCAATCTTCAGCTTTATGCCCAAACTTATTACAGTTCTTGCAGTAACCATCAAACTTAGGTTTCCTTGTGTTGTTACTAAGACTAGTTTTGCATTCAAATGCTTGATGTCCATACCTATTGCATCTAAAACAATAACCACAAACTTAGGTTTAATCAGTGAATTACCTTTCCTACTCCTGCAGACATAAGCAGTATGTCCAGACTTCCCACAATAATTGTAACTTGGCTTCTTTTGTCTCGGTGGGGATGTTGTACTTTCATCTCTCTGTGCTTTTGATGATTCTCCTTTTTGGTGGATCTGTCCTCTTTGAATCCAATACCTATTTTGTCATTCATTTGCTTCTGATTCTTGAATTGTTAATCCAAAGATTTTAGTGTTTCTTCATTTCTTTTCAGTATTGCATTTCCATCTTTCTCTGCTTTCAGTCTTTGATCCATTCTTTCAATTTCAGCTTTCAATGCTTGATTCTCAAATTCTTTCCTTGTTTTATCTTGATTTGCACTCAGACGTTCATTGGTCATGTCATAGTGAACTTGTGTCATTCTCATGATGTCATCCTCTTTTTCCAATAGCTTCATTTCAACTTGTCTTTTATCATCTTCAGCCATTTTCGTTTCATCTTCAGCAATCCTCTTTCCTTCAATCAATTCGGTCATTCTTATCATGCTAGTTTTAAGATCTATCTTCATTAGGTCCAACTACTCGGTAAGTGTATCATTATTTTTCAATAGTTCTTTTATAGTTGTCTCGGATTCATCAGTAACATTTCCTTCATATGTTGTTTCAAGTGTATCAACTTATTCTTTTGTAACGTTTAGTTCATAATAAATTTTTAGTCTAACCCTCAGAGATTTCTCAAGTTCCTTCTTCAGATCAATGATGAACTCTCTTTCACTTTCCAACTCAGATTCAAGACCATCAATTCTTTTGAATTGCCTAAAACTTTCCATGAATAGGATCTTTAACTCTTAGGTGGTCAAACCCTCACTAGTACATTTGACCCCAAAGATTGACCAACATTCCCGACTAAGCATTAAAATGGTTTTGCTTGGTCGGTTGATAGAAGGAATTTTTATTTTTATTTTAAGTTATGCCCGTGTTGGTTAGAATTACGACTGACATCATATGTCATCCTAATTCCGACCAACACGGGCATAACTTTTAAAAAAAGGTTTAACTTCATTTCATTATGTTATGTCACGCCGCGAAGAGCTGAAGGAGGGCACGCAGAGTAACTAGTAGAGGGCATAACACACTACGAAGAGTTGAAGGAGGGCACGCAGAGTAACCAGTCGAGGGCATAGCACAAAAACTCCAAGATTTCTAAATCTCTCTTAATCTCAGGTACCCATCGACTCTTCCGGTCCACATTCTGGTTTATTAGAACTCTAGTTTCTATCTAAACCTTAGTTTCGAATAAACCGAATGATTTTGATATCTTCTTGCCACATTTTGTAAGGTTGTTCATGCATGCCTTTCTAGACCAGTTTGATGATGATAGATTAGGGTTAATTCCTCATGATTGATCACCAACAACCCCCGTAGAGAGGCATCTTTGCCACGATGAACACTCTTTCATTCCTTTTTTTTTAATTTATGCCCCAAAAGATTGAATCCGTGAATGGTTTTAATAACACTTTGAGGATTGGGTATGTGCTAAAGCTCTAAGAAATAACTTTTTCTTGCTTGATTGTGTAGATCAAAAATTAAAAAGGAAAATTCCTTGTGACGAGCCTCTATTTTTTAAGGTTTTTGCTTCTATAAAATTTATAGGGAACCAAACTTTAACCCTAAAATGCACATTCCTCGCAAATTCCCACATTGGATTAACTTACCAAATCTACCGTCTAATTATTTTTAGAATTTTTAAAATATGGTCAAATTTGTATTCTAATTATTTATTTGATAGGGTTTAAAATGATTAGTATTGTGAATTTTAATTTCTGAATGAATTTAGGGAGATTAAGATAAAAGATCATGTGTATTATTTGCAATAGTGCAAATTTAATTCAATAAAAAGACTCATAAGATTAACAATAATAATAAGATTTCTTATTTCCAAAGTTCATTCAATTTGAAAAATTAAAATGTAATATGTATTATTTATAATAGTAATTGATGCTCTAGAAACCTCACCAATCGGTTAACTTGGGTATTTAAATAATAAATTTGTTTTATGACTGCTATTTCATACCACATATTCTTCGTACACCTTAAAATAAAAATTAGGTGGTTCTTTAATGCACTCTACATCCTATTTAACCCGGTTTAGAAGACGACATGCATTTGTAAGGTAATATGTTTATCCCCGAATTTGATGTTATCATCTATGCACTTATGTGTTTCATCTAGCATGTGTTTTTGGCATCCAATGAGTTACTTTATGACAGATAGGTTATATCATGCCTACATAGTTAATTAATGTCATGTTGTCACATTTTCTAATCCAATACATATTTCGTGTCCAAAAGCAACACATCAATTGCTATGGTTTCTTACTGATTAGCATTCAACAAATAACATTTAGCTTAGGCAGGAACTTTCACGCTTTGCATCTTGTTTTGTAATATTCTCAAAATGCCCCTAGCACTTTATTATTTTGTAATCTTTGATACATGAAATTGTCATCCCCTTGAATGGAATAGAAATACTTTATGGCTCTATATGTGTGGAATCAATAATTCTTCTCACTCTGTATAGTGTCTCATGAGGCTCCAACCATGCCTAACATTGATACCATTCTCATAACACAATTGTTTCCCTTCATAAAACTAACATACTAATCTTACAATGTGCTTTCATGAACCATATCCCTGACCTGTAAACCTCTCTGGCACTGTTGGATACAAACCTGGATAGTAAACTGTCCTCTTATATATGATTATCTATGTTCATTCTCAACACTATTTCGGGACCATGAATTCTTATCAATGCAAGGTCTATCACATTATGACTGACATCATTCAACATTCATATGATTGTCATGGGAAGCTCCATTTGTTCTCTACTTTGAAAGTGCCTTAGCATCCTGAGGATTGTGTACTGAAATTGTAATGACCACCAAATGAGCTCTCTTCACTTATGTCCCCTCTTGGAAGCACATTCTTTTCTTGACTGTCCCAATTGTTGTTTGTAACTTCTCCTTCATGTTTGATGGATATTGTATTGGTACATGACTAAACTTTTGTTGTATGTTGTGGTACCATGACTGTCCACAACATATTGTATTTTCCCCAAGTCGTACATTATTTTTCTTTTGCATGTGGACTAGAATTCACACCTTTCACTTGCTTCATAGTTTATTTCTTTCTTTACATCTTCTCGCTCTTTATACATGTTGTTTCTTGCCCCATGACAGTCCAACTTAGCATGATAATTTTAAAAAAAAAATTGTATCTCTGTCATTTACATAATTATGTGTACGTTTACATAATCATGAATAAGTATGCATCATTATGTTGGCATACTTATTTATTATGTTGGCATACTTATTCATTATTGTTACTTTGTTTTAGGTCTTCTCAATGGATAGAACATTTGGTATTGAATATTGTCATTTGGATTCCTTGGAAGAACAGTTCTCCAGATTATTTAATGTGCGTGATGATGACATCAAACATGCTATTCAATACCTTCTGAAACATAATATTGTTGGCTTGCATGTACACAATGGGGTGATCTATAAACTATTATTTTCTACTCTCTTTGAAGTTACCGGTCGGTTTGAATGGGTCTTGAAGGTGGTTAAGCATGTGGTTGTTTCCAACAATTCAAAAAAAGTTGTGTAGGGGATTCACACGATCAATCCAAACATTATCTCTGGCAGGCTTGGATCATTTTTTGGTAATAGAGCTATCTTTCAAAATAAAATGGTGGAGGCGTGGGAGATCTTCAAGCTATCTTGCACTAATGATAACTATGCTTCTATGAGTGTCTTTCATGGTCACAATGAAGATTTTTTCACTTGTGACAATAAGAATGTTATGATGGACTACTTTTTTGGAGTTGGCATTTTTGTCAAAAAAACTAGGTCATCTTTATATCATTAAAAAAAATTATCTAGCTAATGAGCTTTATATCCTTATGCATTATAAATTTCTATCAAGCTGCAGTTTAAAATGCTCAATATGTGAAAAGATATGTAAAGAAACAAAACGTGGTAGGAACATATTTTAATTTGATATTATAGAAATTTCTATCCTGTTGAATATTTGAAAAGATATGTAAAGAAACAAAACATGGTAGGAACAAATTTTAATATTATATTATAGCTGGATAATGCTCTGGTAGATATGCATGTCGATGGTGGAACCATGAATAGGGAAATCAAGAGAATTGTTTGACATTATGTCTCAATAGATGCCTACACATGGAAATAATGATTTTTCATTGAACCACATTAATATTGAGATTCCTATTAGATATTAGTTGCAAATTCTCCAATAGATGCACTTGGAAAATATGAAGTTATTATAAATGGAAAATGAACTCTTTGATAGTGTAGCTTCTAGGAGTGGCATCCCATGGAATAAAATGGTCAATATTTTCATTAATATGGCTTTAGAAACATCCAAGGAAATGCAGATGATGAGCAAATAGTTAAACTCCTCCATATTTTACTATTATTTAAACTACTTGCACCGAAATGGAAGCTTTGTAATATTAGATAAGGTTGGAAACACATATGCAAAATGTGGAACTATGGACAATGTACCCAAATGGCTTGACACAGTGCCACAAAGAAATTTTATCCCAAGATGATAAATTTCTATCAAACTGCAGTTTAAAATGCTCAATATGTAAAGGCATAGACTGGCTCTGCATCGTTTGCATCTATCTTTCATGCAAGAAAGACACCCGCATCGTTCATTGTGCAGCAACAGTGTATGGAAACAAATTTAAAACTATAGGAAATGAAACATGACCCTGCAAATAAATGTTTGTACTGAAAAGTCAAAGACTTCAAGATAAGAGATTATCAGGATCAATCTCCACCAAATACATCATGTATTCACATTACTATTGGTTACTATTGTCCATACCTTATAGGCGATGCCTTAGAGTCATTATTACTGTGAAATTGGACTAATTATCTAAGGGCCTAATTATAGAAAACAACTACTCGATATGACAGTGTGTAATTATAGTCCATAATTACTTATAATTACTAGGAAATCATTGCTCTATTATTTTGGAGTTTCTGGGAGTTATATTCCATTGTTTACTAATGGCGAGATCTATCTTGATGAATTGAACTTTATCACGAATAGTCCTTGATTTAGTTTTTGCTTTATTATAGATTTTTGGTAAGAGTTACTAATTATCTTATTAGTTATCAGAAATCAAAGAGAGATATCTCATATATATATCGATACATATATCTATATATATAGGTGTGTATATATTCTGAAAAAATATATATCCAACTATATACATAGATATACATATATAGGTATTTAGGAGACACAGCTTGTGTACATATAACAGAGTATTTTATTGATAATCAAAGGGAAATACATGAGGATAACCACCTAGAAGATAAGTGGACAAGTGGATTTTGCATTCCTTGTCAAACCAAGAAATTTGTTATATTCACCAATCATATTTTCTTGTCCTTCCAATCAAGTTTTTCAAGAGAAAAGCATAATCAACAACAGTTGCCTCATTGTAACTATTACAGGGAAAATTTATTGACTTATTTCATCTATCCAAATCATTGCAAATGACTAAGTCAAATGTACCACATAAAGTAAGCAATTACTCCCCAAATCGATTACCAAATGTACCACATAAAGTGTTTACCAAACCAATTATAAATTCAACTACACAAATAAGAATGAGTTCAAATCAACTGTATAAAAATGAAAACTCACATAGGCTTCAAATCATAACACTTTGATGGATTAGATCCCTCTGCAGATGTTCATGCCAGTTTAGAATTTCACAGGAAATTGTTGGCTTTCATTCAATTTGCATCCAGAATGTGTTGTTACAATTGCAAAGTGGTCAGCAAGAAGCCAAGGAAATTTTCAATCTCCTAAATAACTTCCCAATTGGTCTTGACACAAATCAATCCCACTAATTGTGATATCCCCTTTCCAAAATGGGATTTAATAATATATAATAATAAAAGAAAATAAAATAAATAACAAATAATATTATTACAAATTAATAAAGAGACACTTAATACTAATAATATAATTTTATATGATATATTATGTTAATAAAGATATAATAATCATAATAATAACAATTCTTAATATTAATATCTATTCCAAATATTATGCTCAGTCGATAATTATATGAAAAAATAGTGACCATTGAAATGTTGCAAATACTATGGATGACAATTGAGAAGTAATAAGGTAGTAATTAATATGCATAAGGCAGTGATTGAGAATCCTTGAAAGGACAATGATAATAACAAAGACGACAATTAAGGTTAATGAAGAGTTACGTCCATTTGGGAGGGCATCATCCTTCATAGGGGATGTATCTCTTCGTAGAAATAAGAGGATATAAAAAGAATAAGATTTGCAAATAGAAAGGGGGGAATAATATATATCAGAATATATCTTCCAGACTTGACGAAGAGTAACCCACTAATTGTGGGAAGAACAGATCACACAGAAGAATATATAAATATGAAGGAATCATGGTAAATTAAGATACATGGATATGAATTATCATAGAATAAGAGAATATTGAATACATATACGTATATGATATATTGATACAGATAAATGGAAATCATATATCAATATATATGGTCTAATATAGATACATAATATTAATTTCAGTTACAACAGTGAAATCAAAAAATAGATATATTAATAATACAAAAAGCATATATATATATATATATATATATATATATATATATATATATATATATATANAAAACATATATATATATATATATATATATATATATATATATATATATATATATATGCAATCATAATTATACATATATGTATGTTATATTTCATAAGTGAATATACATATACATAATATACAATATATGTGTGTATGAGAAATATATATTAATAATAGTGAAATCATATAAGGTTATGTTATATATATTAAGTATATATAAGAGATTGTGATTATATATACATTTTATAAAGGATAAACAACCTTATGTAGTCTATCATATATATTATATGTTAATAAGGATGAAATCAGAATCATCTATATATAATGTATATATCTAAATGTTCTGTAACATATCTCTGAATGATCTAATATTTACATTTCTAATATATATTCATTAATAATAATGCAGTCATAATCATATTTGTCCATGTTAAGATTTGTTACTATTTAGTACCTGGAGAGGAAGGGACTAAAGTGTTACCAAGGAGGGGCTTGTATAAATCCAAGCAATAGATCTTATCCCAATAGAGAGTAGGGGTCAATGTTTCGTAAGCCTTCATGATATGGAATCGGACCTGTAAACTTTGAGGGAGTCCATTTGCTGGTCTCTAGGCAACTTGGATAAGACCTACACCTTCCATTCATTAAGCCAAATAGTAATATGATTGGATATACAAGAACTAATGTTACTTCCTATTTATGAATATTTTAAATTGAATTATTGTGT
>MU222974.1:1207288-1217366 GCA_018584345.1 Thuja plicata
AACCATGGTACCCTTGTGGCTATTCTTCATGCATTTTAGACTTCCTTTTTATGGTTTTCATGTTTAGAGGACTGTCAAAGGCTCACTATTCATCATGTCACTAATATATTGATACTTTATGATAATTATAATAGCTAGGCCCACTATATTTTCATATATGCTCTGCATTCATGGCTTCAAGAAAATTTTGTTTGAAGAGAGTGGGTGGAAAGAGCATTGAATATAACCTGATGTATTCATCTTGCAAATACCATTGGTAAAACTCCCACATTTCCCTTTGTATGTTCCACTGAGTTGTCCGGGTGATGAATTAAAAAAAATTAGAAGCTTTTTGTACATTTGTACATCTTTTGTACAGATATAAATTGAAATCTTCTACATTGTTACTTTCCAAAAGATTTATAGTTATTATATCATGCACTGTGAAACCTTTATTTTTTAGAAGTAAGCACATTAGATTTTTACAATGTTTTCAATGGTTTTCCATATTTCTTGCACATTTATCTGAACAATAATTTCCTCGAAAGTCACAGTTTTCATCACACACAGTCACAGGAGCAATTTTGGTGGGTCAATGATGACTAATAATCTATCCATTTCCCATGGATGACATATCCAATGCAACTCCATTTCCCATGGATGACATGTCCAATGCAACATGATCATTGCCTTCTGGAACATCAAAAGTGGTTTGTCATTATTTGTGAGTAGAATGCCAAAATGAGTTCCACCTATTGTAAAATGTGGCATATTGTACTTTTTTGTAATACATTTTGTTTAAAATCTATATTAGTTCAGTCTAGACAGAAATATGTAGATTAACATGTCACAAATTCTCAAACCCTACTTTTTTGTGTTCCTTTACATGCTTCAACGAGATAATCAATGCAGAGTGAAGAATAATTTAGTTTGACCCTGAAAATTTCAATAGTCAATAGAGTAATAGAGTGTCTCTCAAAAGTATAGGAGAACTTGTATATCTTATCCTTCTTCTCTAGCTTATGTCTCTCTTGTCATTAAGATCACCGAATCTATTAATATCTTCAACAAATCTGCAAAGCTAGTTGGCTTTACTGATGTTGACAAAAACCTTTAGATGTTCACATCTTCAAGGTCTAAGGCATTAGAAGATTCTAAAACATCAAATTATTTCATCAAAATATTCATAAACCTTTTAATGGACACATATTTTGAATACAGAGTCAAATATTCTGAGGAAGGGTACTCTTCACTACAATTTGTAGTAGGATAATTGAAAAGGAATAACTTTCTAACCTTATACCAATATCGTAGGTCAATTCTTGGAAATACATGCTCTTGTAGCCCATGGTGCCCTATCAGTGGTCTTACCATAGTAAAATCACAAATTTATTACCTTGCAATTAATTTTGTAGTTGCAAAAAAGTAAATCTTAGATGAAATCACATTATATGCTATATCATTCGTTGACTCATGGGCATATGTGCTCTTATATCCCATAGTGCCCTAGAGGGGTCTTACCATTGTAAAATCACAATTTTATTAACTTTCAATCCAAACTACAATTGCAAAAAAACAAAAATTAGATTAAATAACTTTCAATCCTTATTAGCTTCTTGGTAAATTACAATTTCACCCGTTATGGTTTGAAAAATCACAATTTCACTTGTATGTTTCAGTTTGAGATGTAGAGGCAGGGGTAGTTTCTATTTTAGTTTTTTTTTGTTTTGTTTTATTTTCATTGTCCTTTTATTCTTCTCTTTCAAAATATATTGTAGATCATCACCTCCCCATGTGTTGATTTTATTGTTTTATCTTTTCTTCCTACTCACCAATTTAATAGCTCTGTCATAGAGGCGGGGGAAGAATATCAGTATGAATGCTCAATGCTTGGTTAGTACCATGTGAATGGATACTGCCCAATATCACTATCCTAGAGGACATAGTAACATGATTATTAACTGAAGGGAATGTTTTCTTATATCTGATTTATGAATCCCATTTGACAGAAAAAATGATCATAGAGCTGTCTGTCAATGTCAGTGAGTGGAGATGAGGTCAATGCCTTCCTAACCTATGGAATCATTGAACATTGAAATCCATAAGAGGTTTCTTAGTGTCATTGGAAATTAAATTCTTAAAAGGAAATAAAGGAGTGATATTAGAGATGTGAAATGGGCTTGATCCAACGTAAGCTATGGACCATTTCAAATATAAAAAAAAATAATGATATCACTAACCAGATTCAATGTGAAAGTTATAGAATTTATATTCAGTCCTCCCTACTTGTGCAAGAGATATAAAATAGGGAAATGACATCCATCAAACATAAAATAGGTATATTTGTCAAGTATTATGGTTTTAGGACATCAAACAAAATTGAAAATTCATGATCATAATGGAGAGCTATAAGATAATCTCAGCATAAGATATTGAGGGACACTCGATAAAACCAAACATGGAACTAGTGTAAAATATCCTTACTACTGCTTCATCATCCTTCAAATGGATCAGAGATGTTAAAATGACACAAAGTAATTGGGGAAACTAAAACCATTCCCATGCTTAAAAACAAACATAGGTATCCTGCATTCTACGCAGCCCATACAATCAAGAAGCTTTCTTAAGATGTAGGGTCAAAATTTAATAGCACCAATCTACTAGCTGGGCAGATTGATAAGGGCGGCTTATCCTATTAAATGTCTTCTTCAATTCATTCAATCGCAATAGATCATGCAGCGAAAACCTTATGGGTTTGGTAAAAAAAATGTTAAATCTCTATTAAAGAATACATGTAAATGTGAAATCATTGACAACGCACCTGGATTTGTTTGACGGATAGCCCCAAAGAGGCATCCACAACCAGTGTGGTCTAAGTGATCGTTTCCTACACCAAAGAACCTCTTACAATAGGGAACCCATTATAGAATAACTTCATCAAATAACGATGTTGTTACAGTTTGAAACTCCCTCCACTGTCGTAGCCTCTACAGTTGATACTTCCATTGCATCTTCCCCACCATCTTGAAAAATATTGATTCCCCAAACAATGGTGCACCCTTACCATATTGCAGAGATCTGTGGACCATGCACTCCCATTCCCTTGTACTTTCATCTCCCCTTCTTGTCCATATTACAAGGGTTTCATCCTCTAAAATGCAGCCCAAAGGACATACCAACCCAACCCTAAAGACACAAAGGAGTGATCAAATAGAAGTAACCCAAAGCTTCAAACGTTGTCAAGGAAATGATCAAGGGAACAGATATCGTAGCTTACGCTCAAGAGAATGGATATCTTTATTTTTTACCCAAGTGTTACCTCTACATTATTGTCTGGTAGAAACCATGCCTTGTTTTGGAATGCATTTATGATTTGTGTTACATTTGCCTTTGGTGACTTTTATTGCACTTTATATCTCTTCTATTGAGGGGATTGATCAAGGGAGTTTTGTGAAACTTGGATGGTTAAGAAATGATCGTAGGAGAGTGACTAGCATCATAATTTCAAAGAAAAGAAAACAAAGATAATGGGCTCATGTTCTAGCCAGGAACTATCATCATAATATAGGAAAATAGAATCCTTTTCTTAGAGGAAAGTGATGAACTATAACTGATTGAATGTTTGAAGTTGTTAGGTTGGTCACTGAGATGCAAAAAGTTAATGCAAGACATTAAATCAGTTAATGTATTGTATTGTCATTGATGTCAACTTGATATAATCTGATTGGTCATATTCATATTGTCAAAGACTTCAAAGAACCAAAGAGATAATGGTTATGTTATCAGTAATGCATAAAAGTCCAGTATACACCAAGTGACAATAAACACTGACGGATAGTGCACACCCACGGATAGAGAACCCCGAGAAGAGTCACAGTGATAGCCGAGCAAGATAATCGAGCAAGAATTATTGATGGAACCAAAGTGATACCCGAGCATAACTGAAAGTCACAGAGATGCCCAACGGACTGACAACCCCGACGGACAAAGATGACTATGGAGAAACCTTTGCACCCGTTGCTATACTAGTAGTCAAAATTCTACTTGCTTATCCTGCATACAAAGAATTCAAGGTATACCAAATGGATGTCAAATCTGCATTCCTAAATGGATTACTAAAGGAAGAGGTATACATTGAACAACCAGAAGGGTTTATTGATCCTAACGAGAAACATAGTTTGTAGACTACACAAAGCCTTGTATGGATTGAAACAAGCACCTAGAGCATGGTATGAAAGACTTCACTCCTATCTCATAAGTATTGGATTTGTAAGAACTAGTGAAAACAATAATCTGTATTTAAAAGAAGATATTGATAATAACATTTTGATTGCTGAAATATTTTTTGATGATATCATATTTGGAGGTAATGATATGTTATGAAAATCATTTGCTAATGAAATGAGCAAATATTTTGAGATGTCAATGTTTGGAGAGATCAAATTACTTTTTGGTCTACAAATTCTTCAACAGGATGCAGGCATATACATCACATAATCCAAATACATCAAGGAAGTTCTCAAGATATTCAAGATGAAGACTCCAAGCCAGTTGGAACACCTATTACAACTGGAAGCAAGATGACAAAGGAAGACAAGTCACCCAAGGTAAATCAGACCCTGTATAGATCAATGATTGTTAAACTAATGTATGTTGTTCATACTAGACCAGATATAGCACATGCAAATGGAATAGTTGCAAGATTTTATGCTAATCCTAAGAATCACACATGACTGTTGTCAAAAGATTTCTGAGATATCTAAAGAATACTGAAGACTATGGCTTATGGTATAAAAGAGAAGGCAAATTTGAGCTTCAAGTCTATACAGATGTTTATTGGGATGGAAACTTAGATGACATAAAGAGCACAACATGAGGAACATTTTTCATGGGTGACAGACTTGTCACATGGATCAGTAAGAAGCAAGGATACATCTCACAATCTACTGCAGAAGCAGAATATGTGGTTGTTGCTAAAAATTGCTCTAATATTGCATGGATCAAGCAATTAATGGAAAGTATGAATATGAAAATTCTTGAATCGGTGATTATCTATTGTGATAATACAAGTGCAATTAAAATTTCAAAGAATTCAGTCATGCATGCTAAGACAAAGTATATTGCCAACAAGTATCATTACTTAAGAGAACAAGTTCAAGAGAAAGAGGTGATACTGGAATATGTTCAATCCAAGGAGCAATTAGCAGACATATTCACCAAGTCACTACCTACAGATACATTTGAGTACCTGAGAAAGAGACTAGGGGTCTGACCCTTGTCTATTGGTCACTAAGCTGACTAGGAGGTTGCATCAGCCTACACACAATCAGAAGATCATTCATGTTGATGCAATTAAGAGATGGATTGCAAAGATACATCAGTACACGGCAAGGTACTTATCTGCACCGAACACCAGAGATATTAATTGGCAAATACAAAAAGACTTTGGCATTGCTGTCAAAGGGAGAGATGACTTAAGGGAGAGAGTATTCTTAAGGAAGAGAGTATATCCATATGAAATATCTATCTTAATCATCCAAAGGGAGAGATGACTTGAAGGAAATACATAATGTTGTCAAAGGAAAAATAGATATCCATCAGAGAGAGGAACCGTCAAAGGGAGAGAAAAACATCAGAGAAAGATTCACATTCATCTAAGGGAGAGAAGATTATACAACAAAGGGAGAGATAGAATAAGAAGTTGCTACATCTATCCAATGAAGGGAAAGAAGAATGAAGAGAGTACTCTGCAAGAAACAAATCTAAGCTAGAAGAGCTTACCGAGAGTCAAACATTTGTATTGGTTATAAAATAATAAGTTTGGTAAATTTTGATGAACTACAACTAATATATTTCATAATGTATTAGTAGTATGTAGTGTGTTGCCATCAATGCCAAAGGGAGAGATTGATGAACTATAACTGATTGAATGTTTGAAGTTGTTAAGTTGATGATCACCGAGATGCATAAAGTTAATGCAAGACATTAAATCAGTTAATATATTGTATTGTCAATGATGTCAACTTGATATAATCTGATTGGTCATATTCATATTGTCAAAGACTTCAAAGAACCAAAGAGATAATGGTTATGTTATCAGTAATGCATAAAAGTCCAGTATACACCAAGTGACAAAAAACACTGACGGACAGTGCACACCGACAATTAGAGAACCCCAAAAAGAGTCATAGTGATACCCGAGAAAGATAACCGAGAAGGCATTACCGAAGGAATCAAAGTCATACCTGAGCATAACTGAAAGTCAGAGATGCCCAACGAACTGAAAACCCCGACAGACAGAGATGCCTGAGGACAACTGAAGTCTAGACCGAGCAAACAAGGAGTTCAAACACTGATTAGAACTGAAGTTCAAAAATGACAAAAGACTCAGCTGGCAGGAGCTAAACATGGAGTTAACTGATTGATTACATTGTTTTATTCAACCAGTTAAAAGCTAAGAGATAAGCTAGATTTTTAAAGATAGTTTTATTCCAGTTGTCAAGGAGAAATCTACGGGGTAAAACTAAGCCATGCTTTAAAGCAAGAATGGTGAGCTTTCTGAATCACGTCAAGAACAAGAAAGACAAGAACTTAGAAACGGTCAAAATAATGTCTATAAAGAGACAAGCTAATTCATTGTGAAATAAGGGGTGAATAAAGAAGAAGATGCTGAAGAGAATACTGGTGAAGAAAAAGAAGTCTTCATACAAACCTGATCAATCAAGCTAAAGAACAAAGCTAATATTTCTGCGGACACCGAACAACAGAGAAACAACATCACCGAGTAGAAAGAAGTGGAGCGAGGAATAGAAAGGTATTATGAACATCTATAAATTTTAGTTGTATTTATGAATAGATCATTTATTGTTTCAATTTAACCATTGGATCAGAAAGTCTCTTAACCGAGCATGATTTAATTATCCTTTTATATATTGAGATACATGCCAAGGAGTATCAAAAGGTTTAGTCATGAAAATAGCATAGTGAATGTCAGATATCAAGTGATAAATTATTACATTTAAATCCTCTAACAAGGTCACACTTAACAGTGTGTTTGTAACCTTTAATAGGATTGGCTCTTTACCGAACTCACTTCAGAATAGTGAAAATTTTGGGTTACCGGTCCCAAGTGGTTTTTCCCTTAACATGGTTTCCACGTTAAAAATCCATGTGTCAAATGTGTATATGGTTCATTGCTTTAATGTTTTGTTTTACACATTACTAAAATAAGATGATCGGTAAACACTAAGTTATTTATTTTATTTCGGTAAATACTAGACTGGTATTCGGTAAAGCTTAAGTATAAGGATAAACAGTGACCTCCGAGCAATAGTTATTTGATAAGATTGTTTAAAAGCATACATCTTGTAGGACTGAAGATAAATAGAGGTTTATATATGTGGTATAAAGTTTATTGGATTAATTTTTGAGGCCACTGAGTCACCCCCCTCTCAGTTATTCTAACAGAAAGGAGAGACTATTTTAGGGAGATTAAAACTAAATTTTCCCATTCTCTAGAAGCCGCAAATAGATGTTAAATATTCTATTCTTCCATTATGAAACTGAGGCATTGATTTAGGGGGTGAGTTGAATAGAGCTAGAGGACGTGTGGAGGTATGAAAGATTAATCTGTAATCATAGGAGTTTTTCTTCTATTGCTTTCATCTTTTCTTCTCATCGTGTTTTGCAAGACTAAATGTATGGGTCGACATCTTATACAATTATTGCATAAGGTAAACAAACAAATTTATTCTTTAATCTATGATATGGAATTGAGACTTATTAATTCTTGTTTTCCAATCAATAAACTTCAATGTTACCTTATTTGTGCATGTCTTTATCAAATTGAATGATTATTACCATTGTTCTATTAAATATTCCTTGCACGGTCTCATATCATTTATTATATGTATCATTACTACGATAGAGTCACACTTTATCCTTTTGTAGCCTATGAATTTCCTAGTAAGCTGGATGCTTCACTCGATTTATATCTGATTGGCATTGAAGTTTGATCATCCTTTTTTAAGCCAGCATTAAATTAATGTAACTACTATCACCTTGCATGTTCTTTTTTAATAGAAGAAAACCCCCCTTAGTAGTTAGCTTTTGGTTTCTTGTGCCTTGAAGAAAGATTGTTTCATTTCTCTAATCCAAGTTACCCATTTAGTGTAATTAAGAAATTAATTGGACTTTATATTGTAACTTTTCAGTTTTGAAAATGGAGTCTCTCATGGGAATTTTGACAAATAAATGCTATTACATGTTCTTTGATCACCACCCAATTTGAAATTTACCTATCCTTCATGAGAGCACTATCCTATAGAATGCTTTCTAGATATCATCATTCATTGTATTAACTATTACAACTTTATCATTCCATAGATGCTAATATCATTTTTTTATTTAAGAAATTTGTTAAACAATTCACATGTGTTATTTCACTTCCACATTCCACATACATGTCTATATGAGCTTCTCATCAATAATGTCAAATTAAAAATTTGACCCCATATAAACCTCTTATATCCATCTTATTGTTTCCGCTCACCCATTCAAGTCTGCATAGTAGAATATTAAGAAATCGTATAAAAAATTAGTGTATTTGTTTATATATCTGGGAGTGTTGTTTATAAAGATGATTAAGGAATTAACTAGTAGTGCTTATAGTGCTTGTTAAGTATACGAATTCATATTTCCAATTAATTTATATGGTAAACATTAAATTAATATAAGATTTATTGTAGTCTTTGATTAATAACTTGCCAAAATAGTATCACTATTCTTAGACAATAAATTTGGATTTTTCTATGGAAGGGTTATTTAAGTTAATAAGACATTTTTAATGTATTATGGTTTTCTCCATTGAAGTTAAGATTGGGTTAATTAAGAGGTATTAAGTGCACAATCCTTAACTAGTAATTATACTAATTGGTTTTTTTATATTAGATTAAAAGATTAATAGATGTTATCATATGCTTTTATTAAATTTATTATACTATATATTGGTAATTTTAGTTTCAAATGTGATTAGTAACATAGTTCGAGATGTAGATCATTCATTTGTTAAATTTGAAATGGTGATGTTATAAAATTATGTTCGATTATCTACTGATGAAGATGTTCTTATGATAGGTTTAGTATCTTGAAAGCTATTAGTAATTATGTTAATGATAATTTAATGATGTTTGTATTCAAATTTTATTGCTATTAATCATTAAGATAGCAATATTAATCACTAGTAATTAGTAATTAATCATTATTGTTGGAATTATTAATAGTATTAATCAATATCAATATCTTCAACACAAGTATTATGACTAGTTTATTTGTTCAAATTCATTATTATGTTATTCATTTGGCATTTTATTGTAAAATAAGAATAGGTTTAGTTGTATTTTCTAGTAATAACTGAGAGGGGGGATGAATCAGTGGCTTCAAAAAAAAAATTTATTATAACCACCAATCAAATAAACCTCAGATTATTATGTCCCTTACAAGATGCATGCCATGAAATACTTATTATAATTAACTGTATGTCGGTTTCCTTTTCTGACCTTATTCTCCTTGACTACTGATAAGCAGTAAAACTTATTTACCGACACTCAGTAAATATGTAGAGTATACCGATAAATCCAGAAATTCATATGTGAAATGTAAAATAGTAAAGTAATAAACCATACACACATAACACATGGATTTTAACGTGGAAACCCTGATAAGGGAAAAACCACTGGGACGGGTACCCCAAATTTTCACTATTTTGAAGTGAGCCCTGTTAGGAGCCAACCCTGTTAAAGGTTACAAACACACTGTTAGGTGTGACCTTGTTAGAGGATTTAATACAAAGAGGTTGTCACTTAGTATCAGGCATCTTAGTTTGCTACCATCCTTGAATCAGCCTCCTTAGACTATTAATAGGCTTTAGGCAAATCTAGTGCTACTTTCATGAAACAACCTTTTTGGCACTCATTGGGATGTACCTCAATATATAGAAGACTATTAAGTCCTGCTCTGTTAAGAGACTTGATGCTTCAATGGTTAAACTAAAACACAATGACCTGTTTCTAATGCAACTTGAATTGTAGATTTTCAGATC
>MU222974.1:1217416-1240732 GCA_018584345.1 Thuja plicata
CAATGGTTAAACTAAAACACAATGACCTGTTTCTAATGCAACTTGAATTGTAGATTTTCAGATCTATTTAAGTACATTACCTCTCTGATCAATGTATCAATTCAATTATTTGTGCTCCACACTTTCTGCTCTGTGATGTTGTGCTTCACTATTCGTCGGTGTCTACAAAATTCCTTAGCTCTCCTTCAGCTTGATTGATCAGTATTGCATGAAGTTATCCTTTATCAGTTTCTCTTCAGCATCCTCTTATTATTCACCCATGTTCATGTGATCATTTTGAAATGAATTAAGCTTGTCTCTTATATAGACATGATATTCACCGTTTCTTGATTCTTGATTCTTGATTCTTGGCGTGAAAAACAATCCAGCCAATCTGATTTAAAATTTAACTCCTGATTTATCTCGTAGTTATCTTTTTGCCAATTATACAAATCTTTTTTAAATCAATCACTTAACTCTGGTCGAATAAAATAATGAAAACAACCAATTAAGTTTATCTTTAGCTCTTGCTAGCTAGATATTTTGTCGTTTTCTGAACTCTTTGTTCTGTCGGTCAACTCTGTAGTTAGTCGTTGGTGACAACTGCCAGTTCCATTGGTGTGACTCCAGTCAGCTTCGGGATCTCCGTCCGTCGGGCATCATTGGATTTTACTCGTCGGACAACTCTGTTCTAAACTCATCGGGCATCTTGTGATTTTGCTTCGTTGGAAAAAACTGTCTTCTGCTCATCGGGTATCATTGTGACTTTGGTTCTTTGCCTTTACCGATGGTGTGCACTTCATCAGTGTTATTTGTCACTCAGTGAATACTTGAATTTTATGCATTGCTAAAAGCATAATCTTTATTCCATTGATTCTCTGAAGTCTTAGGCATTATATACATGACCGTACAGATGATATCAAGTTGACATCAATGACAATACAAACCATTAACTGATTTAATGTCTTGCATTATCTCACCTTAACATTATCAAACATTTAATCAGTTACATGTCATCAATCTCTCCCTTTGGCATTGATGGAAACATACAATATTATCACACTATACTATTTCTAATACAATATAAAATACAATTGTTGAGGTTCATCAAACTACCAAACAGTTTGTTTTGATAACTGATAAAAATGGTTAACCGCCGGTAAGCTTTGTGTTTAGCTTAGATTTGATTATTGCAGTTATCTGTGTTGCGTCCTTCTCAGCAACTCTCCCTATGGATATGATCTCTCCATGTTAGAGTAATTTGATAATGTATAATCTTTCTTCTTTTTCTGAAGACTGTGATAATATGGATACTTTATCTCCCTTTGACAATAATGCCAAACAAATATCTTACAGATATCGGACATTAATGTCAAGTGATCTTTTTCTCTCCATCCATAATATATTCCTTGAATTTCCCTTATCTATCAGCAATACAACAATATACTCTGGTGCTAGGTTCTGATATATACATTTCTGTATATAGATGTAGCTTTGAAGTTCATCTTTTTGCTTGCATCAACATAAATGATATTATAATAATATATAGGCTGATGCGGCCTTCAGTCTTTTACTGACTGGTAGACAAGGGTTTGACCCCTAGTCTCTTTCTCAGGTACTCAAATGTATCCTTGGGCAGTGGCTTGGTGAAGATATCAGCTAATTGTTCTTTTGATTGCACATACTCAAGTATCACCCTTCTTTCTTGAACTTGTTCTCTTAAATAATGATACTTGATTGCAATGTGTTTAGTCTTGGAATGCATGACTGGATTCTTGAAAATGTTTATTGCACTGGTGTTATCACAATAGATAATCAATGGTTCTGAGATCTTCATATGCATATCTTCCAGTAACTGTTTGATCCATGTAATATTTGAGCAGTTTGCAGCAGCAACAACATATTTTGCTTCTGCAGTAGACTGAGAGATGCATCCTTGCTTCTTGTTAATCCATGTGACAAGTATGTCACCCATAAAGAACGCTCATCTAGTTGTGCTCTTTCGGTCATTAAGATTTCTAGCCCAATCAGCGTCGGTAAACACTTTTAGTTCAAATTTTCTTTCTCTTCTATACCATAAGCCAAATTCTTCAATATTCTTCAGATATCTTAGGATTCTTTTCATGGCAGTCATATGTGATTCCCTAGGGTTAGTAGAAAATATAGCAACAATTCTTATTACATGTGCAATATCTTGTCTAGTGTGTACAACATACATGAGTTTTCCAATCATTGGTCTGTACAAAGTCTGATTTACCTCTGTTGTCTTGTTTTCCTTTGTTAACTTACATCCAGTAGCCATCGGTGTTCTGACTGGTTTGGAATCTTCCATCTTGAATATTTTTAGGACCTCTTTGATGTATTTGGACTGTGTAATGAAAATACCTTCACTTTGTTGAATGATTTGTAGACCAAGAAAGAACTTAATCTCTCCAAACATAGACATCTCAAATTATTTGCTCATCTCATCAGCAAATGATTTGCATAGCATATCATTGCCTCCAAATATGATGTCATCAACAAATATTTCAGCAATCAAAGTGTTAGCATCAGTATCTTTTTTCAAATAAAGATTATTGTTTTCACTAGTTCTTATGAATCCAATACTTATTAGATAGGAATGAAGTCGTTCATACCATGCTCTAGGAGCTTGTTTCAATCCATACAAGGCTTTATGAAGTATACATACCATGTTCCTCTTGTCTGGATCTACAAAAACCCTTCTGGTTGCTCAATGTATACCTCTTCTTCAAGTATTCCATTTAGGAATGTTGACTTGACATCTATTTGATATACTTTGAGTCCTTTGTATGCAGCATAAGCAAGTAGTATTCTTACTCCTTCTAGCCTAGCAACGGGTGCAAACGTCTCTCCATAGTATATACTTTTTTCTTGTGCATACCCCTTTCATACTAGTCTTGCTTTGTTCCTTGTGACTTCTCCATTCTTGTTCAACTTATTCTTGAATATCCATTTTGTACCGATGACATTCTTGTCATCTGGTCTTGGCACAAGTGACCATGTTTTGTTCTTCTCAAACTGCTCAATCTCATCATTCATAGCACTTATCCATTCTTCATTATCTAGTGCAGCATTGACAGATTTTGGCTCAAACTCACAAATTAAACAATTTAAGGTTAAAGACTTACTTCTTGTTCTTGTACTAGCTTTCTTATCTCCTATGATCTAGATCTCTAGATGATTCATTCTTACATATCTTGCAAGTACAGGTACAGTTCTTTGTCTATCAGCTTGATCATTATCTTGATCTTCATTATGTTCTTCATTACCTTGCACATTATCTTGACTATTATCCTGACCATCGGTAACAGAAATCTGACCGTCAGTTGCAACATTCTATTTTTCTGGTTTTAAGCATTGTTGCTCGGGTAGAGTGTTGGGTTCTTCACAATATACAAACTTGTTGTAGTCCTCTGGTTCTTTTGTGCTTTTCAGCTCATTCTTTTCTGCAAACTCATCAATCTTTACATTTGCATTTTCAACTATTTTGTTAGAGGCCTTGATAAAACATTTAAAAGCTTTGTTTTTGGTAGAATACCCCACAGAAATACCTTCATCACTTTTGGCGTCAAGCTTTCCATTTCTATCATCCTTTAAGACATAACATTGACTACCAAAGATCTTGAAGTAACTTACATGGGTGTTTTACCATACCATAGCTCATAAGGTGTCTTCTTTGTGTCCTTCAATTGTACTCCGTTTAGTGTATAAACAACAATGCTAACAGCTTCCCTCTAGAAGATTTGGGTGATGGCTTTTCCTATTATCAATATTCTTGCACAATCAACTATTGATATGTTCCTTCTCTCAGTAATCGCATTTTGTTGTGGTGTTCTTGGTGCAGAAACTTGTCTTTTTATACCATGCTCATTACAGAAATTAGTGAATTCATTTGATATAAATTCTCCTCCTCCATTTGATCTCAAACATTTCAATCCTTACCAATTTGTTTTTCTACCATAGCCTTATACCACTTAAACATCTTGAATGCTTCAGATTTATCTTTTAGAAACATAACTATCATCATTCTAGAGTAATCATCAATAAAGAGAATAAAATATTTATCTCCATAATAGCTCTGTGTCCACATAGGTTCACATAAATCAGTATGGATTAATTCTAGAATATCATTAGATGTATGGGTTTTACTTTTGAAATTAGACTTTGTCATTTTACCTTTTTGACAATTTTTGCACATGATGTTGTTTGGCTTTGTCATCATCGGTAAGCCTCTTACATTTCTTCTTCTGCTTATTTTTATCATGTTGTCAAAATTCACATGACACAATCTTTTGTGCCACAACCATATGTCTCCGTTTCTAGTCATTAAGCAAGTGTGTTAGAATCATTCAGATAGAATAAGTTACATTTAGTCTGTTCACTGGTACCTATCAATTTTCCTGATTCATTGAAGATCTTTGCCTTCTTGTTCACAAATGCTACTCTGTGACATGAATTATTCAGTTGAGAAACACTCAACAGATTATAATTCAATCATTTTACCCAATAAACATTTTCACATTTAATCAGGTTATTCAACATTATAGTTCATTTACCTTCAACTGGACAAGGTATATCATTACCCATTCTTACTGTGCCACCATTATAATACTCAAAAGTGTTAAACTTTTCTATCACCGGTCATGTGGTGAGTGCAACCACTATCTATAATCCAGATGTTATTCTTTCTAACCTTAGATATGAATACAGTTTCTACATACCTTTCATCTTCATCTGAATCATCCTTCACAGCTACAAATACCATATTGATGTCTTCATCAGGTTTGGTGTCAGTATCTTCATCTTTGCAAGCAGCTAGGTAACTAGCCTTCTTGCCCTTATCATTGTATTCTCGGGTATCTCTTCTTTCTGATTGTCGGTAACTTCTATAATCTTTGTTATCACCTCTGTCAGCTTTCTTCTCAAAAGATATGTCATTACCTTTGTCATATTTTCTTCTGTTATGACATCTTGTAGCAAAGTGTCCAATCTCTCTAAAATTAAAGCATACAAGTGGTAATTTGCCTTTGTATTTACCTTTGCCTCTTTGTAGTCTCTTTGCCATGAGTGCTTCTATTTCATCTAGATCTTCTTCTTCACTTTCACTTTCACTTTCACTATCTCTTCTAGATGTGTGTCTCTGACTTGACTTGTTTATTCTCATAGAAGACTCTAAGTTTGGTAAGATAATATTATCAAAGTTATTCATCTCAAATGAAATCAGTCTACCAATTAAACTATCAAGAGTAACTGTGTTGTTTGCTACTGCTCTCATTTCTTGAATAATAGAAACTCTAATAACATATACAGGTAGTAAGGTTCTTAAGATTTTACTTACCACTGTCTCCTATTCAAGTGTACCTCCAACACCTCGTATAGCATTGACTACTTTTATTCTTGTGTTGTACTGTGTGATGTTTTCTCCTTCTTTCATTCTGAGATCATCAAATTTTCCTCTAAGGCTTTCTACCCTGGCTCTCAGAACATTTGTATCACCTCTATGTACAAGCTTCAATTTGTCCCACATTTTTTTTGCAGTTTTGCAATCCTTGACATCTTCAAATTCAGCATCGAAGAGTGAGGAAGAAATCTCTATAACCATGCAGTTATACTCGTGCTTCTCTCTCAATTAATCTACTATCAAAGCTCCTGTAGGCAACACATATTCAGTATCTAAGTATTGAGTAACATCATTACCAATACCTGATAAATGGAGTCTTATCCTGCTCTGCCATGAAGCAAAGTTGTATTTGTTCATTTTGGGCACATCTCGTCTGTTCATCTTGTGATCCTGACTTAAGTCTTGAAACCTTCCTTTTAAACACACAAGCTCTGATACCAATTGTTAATAATAACTGAGAGGGGGGGTGAATCAGTGGCTTCAAAAAAATTTCTTATTCTAACCACCAATCAAATAAACCTTAGATTATTATGTCCCTTACAAGATGCATGCCATGAAATACTTATAATAATTAACTGTTTGTTGGTTTCCTTTTCTGACCTTATTCTCCTTGATTACCGATAAGCAGTAAAACGTATTTACCGACACTTAGTAAATATGCAGAGTATACCGATAAATCCAGAAATGCATATGTGAAATGTAAAACAGTAAAGTAATAAATCATACACACATAACACACGGATTTTAACGTGGAAACCCTGTTAAGGGAAAAACCACTGAGACTGGTACCCCAAATTTTCACTCTTCTGAAGTGAGCCCTGTTAGAAGCCAAACATGTTAAAGGTTACAAACACACTGTTAGGTGTGACCTTGTTAGAGGATTTTATACATAGAGGTTGTCACTTAGTATCGGGCATCTTAGTTTGCTACCATCCTTGAATCAGCCTCCTTCTTAGACTGTCAATAAGCTTTAGGCAAATCTAGTGCTACTTTCATGAAACAACATTTTTGGCACTCCTTGAGATGTACGTCAATATATAGAAGACTGTTAAGCCCTGCTCTGTTAAGAGACATGATGCTTCAATGGTTAAACTAAAACACAATGACATGTTTCTAATGCAACTTGAATTGCAAATTTTCAGATCTATTTAGGTACATTACCTCTCTGATCAATGTATCAATTCAATTCTTTGTGCTCCACACTTTCTACTCTGTGATATTGTGCTTCACTGTTCGTTGGTGTCTGCAGAATTCCTTAGCTCTCCTTCATCTTGATTGATCAGTATTGCATGAAGTTATCCTTCATCAGTTTCTCTTCAGCATCCTCTTATTATTCACCCCCGTTCATGTGATCATTTTGAAATGAATTAAGTTTGTCTCTTATATAGACATGATATTCGTCGTTTCTTGATTCTTGATTCTTGATTCTTGGCGTGAAAAACAATCCAGCCAATATGATTTAAAGCTTAACTCCTAATTTATCTTGTAGTTATCTTTTTGCCAACTGTACAAATCTTCTTTAAATCAATCACTTAACTCTAGTCGAATAAAACAATGAAAATAACCAGTTAAATCTATCTTTAGCTCTTGCCAGCTAGATATTTTGTCACTCTGAACTCTCTGTTATGTCGGTCAACTCTGCAGTTAGTCGTTGGTGACAACTGCCAGTTATGTCGGTGTGACTCCAGTCAACTTCAGGATCTTCGTCTGTCGGGTATCATTCGATTTTACTCATCGAGCAACTCCGTTCTCAGCTCGTCGGGCATCTTGTGATTTTACTTCATCAGGCAATACTGTCTTCTGCTCGTTGGGTATCACTGTGACTTTGGTTCTTTGCCTTTACCGATGGTGTGCACTCCGTCAGTGTTATCTGTCACTTAGTGAATACTTAACTTTTATGCATTGCTGAAAGCATAATCTTTGTTCTATTGATTCTCTGAAGTCTTAGGCATTATATACATGATTGTACAGATGATATCAAGTTAACATCAATAACAATACAAACCATTAACTGATTTAATGTCTTGCATTATCTCACCTTAACATTATCAAACATTTAATCAGTTACATGTCATCAGTATTAACATCTTCATGGCATTGCAAAATACTGTATAATCAAATTTCAAAAATATAGAATTTCCTTACTTTTGTTGACATGTGTTACAAAATATTCATTATATTGACACGTGTATATATAATTCGCATAGGAGGGTGTAATAGTGCATTAGCAAAATACTAGCATTGCTTATGATAATGTGAATTGATTAAGTTTTAAATAATGTGCAACATTTTTGAGTTGATTCATTTAATTGGTGTAAGAATTTATTTGTTTGACATACTTCATGTAATTCTTAATTGCAAATATACATGTAAAGAGCTACTTAATAGTCTTGTAGATTATTTTTTGAATTGCCTTTGCAATGGTTGTGATCTAGTTTTAAGCTTTTATGAGCTTCAATTACATTGAATAATATTTTGGGAATTGCATATGATACATGACAAGGACATGTATTTGTGTAAAATAAGGCTTTTGCTAACAAAAATCAATGTAAGTGGCAAAATTAGAGAAACAATAGGAGTTAAAAAAACTTGCATTGTTAAAACACTATCATGGAAAGAAAAAAACAATTTAAAACATTTCCATTGAAATTTATTGTAGCATGCATGTTAGCTAGAGTACTAAATTTGGTATTAGAAACTACGTATTGTTATGTGACAACAATTGTATATGCATTGCAAACACAAGAGATTATGAAAATATTATACTTTCAATGAAAATATTAGTAAAAGGAAATATATTGTATATATTAATAGATGATTAATATATATTGTTTTTTTTTTAAATGAATATGTTGTCGCTATTTCGACGGCCATCAAATAGATCAACAAAATGATTCGACCGGAATGCTACAGTCTCAACGCATTATGAAGTCGATGTTTCGACGGACCTCAAATAGATCAACAAACTAATTCGACCGGAATGCCACAGTCTCAACGCATTCTGAAGTCGATAGTTCGATGACAATGACAACTTATAAATGTCTTCTATGTTGCATCAATTACAAATGTTGATCAGACTATGTGCTCTGAAATACTGTGTTACCTCAATTACAATCTATAACACTGCTCGGATTTGCTCTGTTGTAGCAAGATCAGCTCGGTGCTCTCTTCTCTGATTTTTGTTCTTCAATAACAACCTTCTCTATACTCTGTCTCTTTCTCCTATGTCGTCTCTCTCTTTCTTTGTAAATCATCCTTTAAGTATAAGATTTAATGCCTCTTAATCTTATGCGTTAGGTCGCTGATAAATTATTTCGATCGTTAGATATGCTTTTATGCTCGGTGACTGTGTCAGTTTTACCTCGGTACTTGGTATTTTTCTTGGAAATAACAATCTTTGATTAACCACTTAATCTGCTCCTCAGATCTTCTCTTTGAATTTTTTCAATCGTTGATTGTGTAACAGACTCATCTTCGTGCATTATAGAATCACAATTAATACTATGTCAATGTATTAAATGTGTCCTTATCTCTTTACAATCACTTAAGTAACTCGGTAGAGTAACTTCTCTTCACTCGGTTAACTTGCTCTTTTGTACTCAATAACTGTCAACTCGGTGTACTATTTGTGCTCTCGGTGTCCAGTAAACTATGTGCTCTCAGTGTAGTGTCTTGTGCGCTTTACTGACTTCACTGTCTTGCCCGGTGTACATTACTGACTGCTCATATATTTACTTTTCTGCTTTTCACTGATTGAATCTTCTGATTCTTATGAGTTAGCCTAAACCAATGACAACAAAATATTTTATAGAGATAACATATATGTCATTGAGTTGTATGGATTTTAGCTGAAGGTTACATCAAACTCCTATAGTGTGTATAATGCACTTGTGCATGCAATATTTCTTCTTGTTCATTATGATTGGATGGATTTTGTGCAATTCACATCTCAAGGACATTCACTTTGTACATAATGCTTGTACACATTTTGCATGGAGGGTATGATGACACATCCATGCATCCCATTTAGTGAAAGGAGGACAACAAACCCTTAAATCCTTCCTAATTGTTGTTTCAAGAGGTAGACGCGTAAGAAAGTAATTCCTAAAGTCTGAATCTTCTCACACCTTGAATATTACAGCCTGTATAAATCTCAAATGCTATCCAACTTGGAAATATAACCAAAGTATAGCTTAGGCTCAAATACAAATTCACGGAAAATAAACTCCATGCACCAAACTTTGATTACATAGATGCCCATTAATAAATTGGAACTTTCAAAAATATCACCGATAGAGAATGAATTGTCCCTTGATCGATTGTATATATATCGCTTTGATATAATAGAGTTTCTGATAATTATTCTACCTTCCACAAAGTCTCGATGCTAAGACATTAGCTTATAAGCCTTTGAAATATATTATTCCTTGTGCGAATGAGCTTGATGCTTACAACAAATTATATCACAACTTATAAAGCCCAAAACTTGGTGGTTTCTAATATGAGAAATATAAATATTTGATGCGACTCTTTTAATTGGTTTCAACAAATATTAATCTTCAGTCGTAAACTCCTCACAGCACTGCTTATTAGTTCCTGCCATGGCAAAGAACGATTGCTGAGGGCTAGCGCAGTAACTAGTGATTAAAATAGTTTCCTTCAACCAATTACAAGCTCTCGTTTGCTCTTATATATTTTCATTTTGAAGGAAGAGTATTCAACATTATTCAAACAGGGTCTTATTGGCAAAATACAAATAAGGATCACAATCTCCCATACAGGAGAATGCAGATTGTCAGAAAATAAATCACGTACTGGCTCTGTTAAACAAGTTTTCCACAACCAATAACATTGCTCAATTTTTTGGAGCTAATATTTAATGTAATTGTTGATATTGGAATATGATCAAATTTTAACAAATAACTTTGAAATATTAATTTTGGAAATTTCTTATTGCATTATGCGGAGGTAGTCCGATTTCCAATATAAGAGAACGCATAAATATCGAGGCATGCCTGACAAAACAGAAGTCTTTGCTCGGAGGCAACAATTGATTAAAATGGGGATTTTGAGCTCACGAAAAAGTTTATCAATTACCATGCAACAGACAGGTGTCCCTGCAAGTAGAAATTGCGTGTAAACAATCTGTGACACATACTGCTCAACAATAAGATTCAGCTGAGACAGTTCATTTACGCATGTAGAGGCTAATATTGTGTAAAAAAAACTTAATGAATATGGAAGTACACTGGGTTCTTGACTTGAGCACAAATAGATTCATCAGTAAATTATCTGATTGTGTGGGAGATTTGCATGTATTTAACTTATCAAGGACAAGAATTGAGAAGGTACCAAGTTATGTTAGAAGGTTGCAGAGTCTTCACTTTCTCGTTCATTTTGGTCTCTTTTCCCATCCTAATGTTAATTCTATTTTTTATGGGGTTTTGATTTACCAAAGTTAGATTTGTTTTGTTTAATGAAACATTGTTATTTAATAACACATATTGTTGGTTGTGAGGTTCGTTTCTAATCTGAGACCGATCGTCTATTTCTACAACGTGTGCATTGCTATTCAGGGGTTAGGTTTTGTTCTTTATAAAATGTCTTGTTTTGATTTAGAAAGTAGAAATAACTTCTACCTTTCAAGTTGAATGCAACTATTCTAATAAAATCTAGGATTTAACTAGTGATTAAAAGACTTCGCCTCCAGTCAGAAACAAGTTTCCCTTCTTCCTAATTTGCACTGTCAACATTCAAAATGTAAATGTGCCCGAAAGTTAGCTAATGTGAAATCTGGCTACCTTTTATTGGCTTATGTCCATGATTGCATAATGTCAGCAGAGTATCTTAGATTTACAAAGCAAGAGAAAGCACAAATAACAAGGGGATAACTGTCATTACTGAACATCAAAAATATTCAAAAGCAATCTCGAGGGAAATCTGACTGCTGGTGCATGGACACAGATTTTCTTGTTTGAAAAATAATGTTTTGATGACAAGAGAAAATGGTCTATATTTCTTAATGGATGCATAGATGAACTTTAAATATCCTATGTTTTTGTTATGACATGATTTTATTGTTCCATATTTCTCTCATATTTGATCCATCACTTTACGAGTGCAGGTACTTAATAAAAAGGTAAGAAAGCCTTAAATCATACTGCTCAAATTTCAGAATGTGATAGCTATCTTCGTTTTTTATAGCATTAAATACATATTATTGTTTGAACTTCGAAGCTTGTGCAACCTATCTTGTAACTTTATCCAAATACTTTGAGTCGTGTCTGGTCTTTTTCCCTCTCTCTATCCTCTAGTTATTCATTTCTTTCTTGGACATCTATCCAAATGTCTTGGCCCTTGCATTTGTATCTATTGTCTCTATTTTTCTCATATAGCTAAATCAATAAAGAGATACAGTGCCCAGCTATTTATGTGAATCATTCACAAAACGCCCTCATCTACCTACCAAAATTACAGTCAAAACCAGGGAGTGAAAACCCCCTCAAACCAATTACAAACAAACTTGTTATTAATGAGATTGAAGATAACCATACAATAGACTGGAGCGAACCAAATCAAAAGACAGTTCATAATTTAGGAAACTGTTATTACAATCTTCTATCCTCTACACAGTATTAGTACTTTTCATTTTCTAAACTAAGTCATCCATAAACTGCATCCAACTTTTGCAAATGTAAAAGCTAATAAATAAATACGAGTACAACATCCTGGCAGAGTGTAGATAGCAATGTCAACAGAAATGAGCAATCACTCATGACTCACTGTAGTAGCAAAATAATGTGCGTACGGATATCAGTCAAACTGAAAGGCAAAGACCTGGGAAACTGCTGAAGATATCTACAACAATAGTGGACATTTTATAGTCTCTTCTATAGATGAGTGTTAAAATACCAAAATTAAGTTAATATATTCAGAACATTTGTATAATCAATAATTAGTGTCTACACGAGGTATTCCTGAAGCCTTGATAGCTTTCAATCAAGGTCAGTGCATGAATTTGATCAAATCAAATCAAGTTATTTTAGTTGTCGTGTTTCAAAATTATTTTATCTGAATGTGCAACCTTTTTGGCTATGTACAGATCCATTGAACTCATTGGTGGTTCAGAGAAACTTCATGTATAATGCATCTCAATCACCTTCCTCTTTTTAAGAGTTTAAGCTTTATTATTTTATCTGAATGTGCAACCTTTTTGGCTATTTACAGATCCTTTGGTAGCTCAGAGAAACTCCATGTATAATGCATCTCAATCACCTTCCTCTTTTTAAGAGTTTAAGCTTTAAATGCGTACTTCCAGATAATGTGGTTAAGTTGTATTCCTCTTTTAAAAGTTTACACTTTAAATGCATACTTCCAGATAATGTGGTCAAGTTGTATTTCTAATTGTAAGACCCATGTAAGGTAGAATTGACCTTCTCTGCATAACACAATGTGGTTTGGCAGATAGCTTATTTCAGTGGAAGACATAAAGAGATTTTAATAGTCTTTTAACTACTATATATGGATCAAACATAAAAACTATTAGAGAGTTAATTTATCCTAGCAAGCCCATCCCGCTTACCACATATCTTCAATTATTGCAAACCTGTATTAACAAAAAATGATTCCACGAAGAAAACTAAGATAAAAATGCTCGCTCTTAAATTCGTCATTTTTGTTTACGACTCCTTTTATGCACTACACTTCATCTGCCATTATCTGAAAGGAATTGTGATTGATTTACTTTATTTACATATGTTGTTTTCCGTTGGTTTACTTTATTTACATATAAATCACATTAGATTTGTCAGGCAGCTTTGCATGTTGCGCAATGACATTATTAGCAGTTGAGATTATAAGAGCCAGGCATGCTTGAAACAAATCTGCCTTTGTCACAGTTACAATATACAGGGTACAGGCTTAAATGTTCTCAATGAAAGATATCACATACTCTCATCAAATCAAAATGACCGACTTGGACAACAAAATGGTTGTTGATGTATTCTATTTAGATGTAGGTATCCAAGGTAATAAGTTGCTTTGGTATGCTTTTCTAGGCTTATACTCTCCAGACACTGAATATAACTTGGAAGATGAATGGACTAAAAATTTATTACATCTGAACATTGTAAACTTTTCATTCCACATGCACGATTGAAATTCATCAATCATTTCAAACTATACATAATATCATATATACAGATAACATCATTTCAAATCTACCTTGCCAACATTTGGCAGGAACTTGGCTGCCCTGCAGCTCTTGTTAATGTAGTCAAATAATAAATCGGAACCCACAAGTACTACTAAGAAAATATTCTTTATTTGAATTGGCCCCTTTAATAATACTTGCAAATAAATAAGAATCTGCAGAAGCTTAGATTGATGCCAAGGATATATCAAATAAATAATAATCAGAATAAAATATTTTTTTATTTTTCCACATTAGATAAAATACTTTAGAACATCAAATTCCTTTGTTTCTAAAACATATATCAAATCTAACAAATTTGGCACAAGTGTGAACTTCGTCACAAATCCACTCCTTAGAAGAATTAAGGTTTCATCTAGTCCTGTAAATTTGGTGAAGGTTTCTTGATGCAGGAGTATCTTGGGTCCTTCGCAATCTTGCTCAACCAAAAATATGTTTGCTTTTGTTTTTTAGCTTGTTTGGAGATTGTTCAGTGAAGTGCTCGGTAACCCTGTTGCTTGGTTACTTGTTCTCTCTTACTTTACCGACGGGTCTCGGTGTATGTTGGCTGCTCGGTTGGTCCTTTCACCAAGTTGGTTTCTATTTCTCGGTTATCTACTTACCGAGTTGTTGTTGTTGCTCGGTTATCTTCTTACCGAGTTGTTTATCCTAATCTGGCTGACTTCTGCATTTAATTTCCGTGGCGTAATTAATGTGGGGTCTCTCATTGGGATCTGTGTGGACCTAAATCTAGGTCTCTCTTAGGGATTTGAGCGCCGACCTCTTTGGTGGACTCTTGTATATATTTGTTTCTTTGTTCTTAGTTTTGGGCAGTTCAGGGAGGATAGTAGATTTTGGATAAAAGATTAACTATTGAGACATTTGAAAAGCAGGTATGTGACCTCGCATGTATGAATATCATTCTATAATTCATTTGAATGTATATGGTCGAAACCGGGAAGGCCTTACAGCCCGGCATGTATTGAGTTTGATCAATTAATGAAAGTATCTGTTGTTTCTTCTCTCCTTGTGTTGTTGTTTCCGGATTGTGTATCTGCAAGCTGGTTTGGTAGTTGGGGGTGCCTTTGGCCCCACTGCCTACCCTCCTTGCGTCAGGTGGTATCAGAACGAAGGTTAGATCTAAGTTCCTTCTTGTAAACGCTAACCCTAGTTGGTTGATATTGTTGTGGGGTAGCAAATTGTGATCTGACCTACAATTGCAGAGGGATTCAAGATAGTTCGTGGGAGAGGAAATGCAAATCCAGGTCTAGCTGATATGCTAAGACAAATGGCTACAAGAATATTGGAAGTTGTTGAGACAACCTAGCGCAGAGGAAGACATCTTGAAGATGTTAGTGATGATGAATTAGAAGAAGTGCAAGGCGAAGCTCCACCTGCACTCGTTATGGATCAGGAAGAAGAGAGAATCCTGCGAGCTTTGACAAGTTTGAAATCCATACCTCAGTTTAATCCTCCTGAGTATAGTGGAAAATTGGATTCTGACAAATTCATAGATTGGATAACTGAGATGGAAAAGTACTTTGAGTATGAAAATATATCAGAGGAGAAGAAACTGAAGATTGCAAGCACGAAGTTGAAAGGTCATACATCATTATGGTGGGAGCATCTGCAATTGGATTGAAAGAAGAAAGGTAAAGACAAAATCAAGGTATGAGATAAGATGATAAACAAATTGAAAGGCAAGTTTCTACCTTGTGATTATCAAACTAACCTAATTCGGAGAATGCAAAGTTTCAAGGAGAAAGATAGCTCGATAAAAGATTATATTGAAGAATTCTACAGATTAGATATCAGATCTGGACATGTGGAAGATGAAGTGGAAAGAATAGCAAGATATCTGAATGGATTAAGAAGTTCTATACAAGAAGAGATCGGTTTGGTAAAGATGGAGAGCATTGAAGAGGCATATCAGTTTTCCCTAAAAGTTGAGGAGAAATTGAACAAGAGATATGAACAAAGACAAAGAGGCACAGGTGGTAGATTCCCTAGAGGAAGAGGTAGATCTCATGGTGAAAACAGTAGATCTGAACCAGACAAGGCAAATACAAACACAAAACAAGATAAAGGAAAGACTGAATGAAAAGGTGGAAATTCATACCGAGGAAGAGGCAATTACTCCAGAGGTGGTTATAGCGGAAGAGGGTTCCAAGGAACTTGTTACAATTATGGTGAAGAAGGACATCGATCTTTTGAGTGTACACATGAAAGCAAGAAAGTCGGTAACAGCAGAAATGCTTTGGTGCAAGAGGAGTCACCGAATGAACCTGAGAAGGAAGGAAATCTCATGATCAGAAGGATACTATGGAGTGAGAAAGATAAGCAAGATCCTGTCAAAAAAAGTTTGTTCAAGACCAGATGTAGAGTTGCAGACAAAGTTTGGAAGATAATTGTTGATAGTGGAAGCTCGGAGAATCTGGCACCTGAGGAGATGGTCACAAAGCTACAATTCGAAAGAATGAAGCATCCGAAACCCTCTCAGATCTCATGGATCAAGGATGAGCATACACTAATGGTGAGTGAACAATGTTTTGTGAATCTGAAAAAATTGGAAAGTACTATGATAAGTGGTTGTGTGATATTATCCTATGGATTGTTGTCATATTTTGTTGGGTAGACCTTGGAAATATGATAGACATGCTATACATGATGGAAGAGTAAATATATATACTATTTGGGTTGATGGGAAGAAGCAAATATTGTTACCTTTGGGTGAAGAATCTGTTGATGAGAAATGTACAACTGTGAAAGTTTGTCTGATGGAAGGTAGACAGTTTGTTAAGGATTTGAAAAGAGATGATATTTGTTATGCTTTGATTCCTAACAAACCGAGTAAGAATATGGAAGAGGAAATTCCTGCAGAAATTGAGAAGTTACTCACTAAATACAAGGAGATCATTTCAAATAATGTACCTGATGGTTTGCCACCAATGAGAGATATCAGTCATTGTATGGATTTAATTCCTGGAGCTAGTTTACCGAACAAGGCACCACATCGGTTAACACCGACTGAGAATGAAGAGCTTAACCGACACCTTCATGAATTGTTGAGCAAGGATTTGATCAAAGAAAGTTTGAGTCCATGTGCAGTACCAGTTGTATTGGCACCTAAGAAGAATGGAGAACGACGAATGTGCACTGACTCAAGTGCAATCAACAAGATCACAGTTAAGTATAGATTTCCTATACTGAGGATGGATGACATAATGGATTGTTTGAGTGGAGCAAGATATTTTACCAAATTTGATTTGAAGAGTGAATATCATCATATCAGAATCAGAGAAGGTGATGAATGGAAGATTGCTTTTAAGACGAAAGGTTTGTATGAGTGGTTGGTTATGCCTTTTGGTTGAACTAATGCACCAAGTACATTTATGAGGTTAATGAATGAAGTTTAAAAGAAATTCTTGAATAAATATGTGATTGTATACTTGGATGATATTTTGATATTCAGTAAGACTAGAGGAGAGCATTTGATGCATATAAGACAAGTATTGCAGAGATTGAAAGAGGAAAAGTTGTTGATAAATCTAAAAATGTGTTCATGAAAGAAGAACTTGTGTATTTAGGTTTTGTGATTTCAGCTGATGGATTGAAGATGGATCCTGAGAAGGTTGAAGCTATACTTAGTTGGCCTATACTTGAGAATGTCGATGAGGTAAGATTATTTCATGAATTGGCAAGTTTTTACTCTATTTGTAATGCTATGACTGAGACAATGAGAGGAGACAAGAGAATTCAAATGGACACATGGAGCTGATAAGAGTTTTGAGACTTTGAAACTGAAGGTTGTTGAATTACTTGTGTTAGCCTTACCTGATTTCAATAAAGTATTTCAAGTTGAATGTGATGCAAGTGGAAGTGCAATTGGAGTTGTGTTGACTCAAGAAGGTAAACCTGTTGCTTTCTTTAGTGAAAAGTTGAATGATGCTAAAAGGAAATATTTTGTCTATGATCGAGAATTCTATGCTATTGTTCAAGCTATGAAGAAATGGAGACATTATTTGATGCCGAGTGAATTTGTGTTGTATACTGATCATGAGGCTTTACAATATTTGGGTAGTCAGAATAAGTTAAATCAAAGACATATGAAATGGGTAGAGTATTTGCAAAGTTTCACATTTGTGATTAAGCATAATAGTGGAGTTTCTAACCGAGTTTCTGATGCATTGAGTAGAAGGAGATCTTTGCTGGATGAAATGAGAATTGAAGTTCTTGGTTTTGATGATATGAAGAATATGTACGAAAATGATCCTGATTTTTCTGAGCAGTAGAGAGTGTGCAGAGCACCTATTCCAAATCAATCAAGTAAGTATGAAGATTATTTTATTCAGGAAGATATGTTGTTCAAAGGTATTCAGTTATGCATACCACGAGGATCAATGAGAACTAATTTGATAAAGGAGAAAACTAGTAGTGGTTTGGCTGGACATTTTGGCATTGATAAGACATTGAGTTTGCTTAAGGAAAGGTATTTTTGGCCTCAGATGTATAAGGATGTTTAGAAATTTGTGAAAAGTTGTGGAGTTTGTCAAGTTGCAAAAGGAGTAAGTCAGAATACTGGTTTGTATACACCGATTACTGTTCCTGAGAAACCTTGGAGTGATATCAGCATGGATTTTGTTCTTGGCTTACCGAGGACAACAAGAGGTAATGATTTCATATTTGTTGTTGTAGATAGATTTTCTAAGATGACACATTTCATACCATGTAGAAAAATGTCATATGGAGTACATATAGCAGATCTTTTCTTTAAGTAAATTGTCAGATTGCATGGATTACCGAGGAGTATTATCTCTGAGCCAGACAGTAAATTTGTTAACTATTTCTGGAAAACACTTTGGAAGAAGTTGGATACTGATTTGAGGTATAGTTCTACATTTCACCCACAGACTGATGGAAAAACAGAGGTTGTAAACCGAAGTTTGGGTAACTGTTGAGATGTTTAGTTGGAAACACACCGAGTAAGTGGGATTTAATGTTGCCACAAGCAGAGTTTGCATACAATAGTTCAGTAAATAGAAGTACTGGAAAGACACCTTTTGAGATTGTTCATGGCACACAACCGAAAGGTATATCAGACTTGAGAGATATTGCTGGAGAAGAGAAAAGAAGTGCTGAAGCATAAAAGTTTGCTGAAATTTATGAAGACATTGCATGAGGATATAAAACAGAAGCTGGAGAAAAGTAATCAGAAATTGAAAGATAGTGCAGATAGATCAAGAAGACATAAAAATTTTGAAATTGGTGATGCTGTAATGGTTCATTTGAAGAAAGGCAGATTTCCTGTTGGAACATATGGTAAATTGAAAATGAAGAAATTTGGTCCTTGCAAGATACTGAGAAGATTTGACAGTGGAAATGCTTATGAAGTAGAATTACCTGATGACATGGATATATCACCCAAATTCAATATTTTAGACTTGTATGAATATCATGAACCTGATGAAGAAGTGACAATATCGAGTGATTATCCTAAGAAACAGATAGAGGAAGTTGAACAGATTTTGAAACAGAGAGTTCACAGAAGTACAAGAGGAAAAGAATACATGGAGTATCTGATAAAATGGAAGAACAAATCGATTGAGGACTCATCTTGGATTTCTCAATCTAAGTTGGATTCATTTCAGGTTGGACCTGATACATGATTTGGGGAATCATTTTATTTTAACCCCAGGTGTCTGATGCAAGAGCATCTTGGGTCCTTGGCAATCCTTCTCAACCAAAAATATGTTTGCTTTTGTTCTTTAGCTTGTTTGGAGATTGCTCGATGAAGTTCTCGGTAACCATGTTGCTCGGTTACTTGTTTTGTCTTACTTTACCGATGGGTCTCGGTGTATGTTGGCTGCTCGGTTGGTTATTTCACCAAATTGGTTTATGTTGCTCGGTTGGTTATTTCACCGAGTTGTTGCTTTTGTTCGATTATCTTCTTACCGAGTTGTTGTTGCTCAATTATCTTCTTGTCGAGTTGTTTATCCTAATCTGGCCGACTTCTGCATTTAATTTTCATGGCATAATTAATGTGGGGTCTCTCATTGGGATCTGTGGACCTAAATCTAGGTCTCTCTTAGTGATTTGAGCATCGACCTCTTTGGTGGACTCTTGTATATATTTGTTTCTTTGTTCTTAGTTCTATGCAATTCAGGGAGGATAGTAGATTTTGGGTAAAAGATTAACTGTTGAGACATTTGAAAAGCAGTTATGTGACCTCGCATGTACGAAGATCATTCTGTAATTTATTTGCATGTATATGGTCAAAACCGGGTAGGCCTTACAGCCCGACATGTATTGAGTTTGATCAATTAATGAAAGTATCTGTTGTTTCTTCTCTCCTACTTGTGTTGTTGTTTCGGCATTGTGTATCTGCAAGTTGGTTTGGTAGTTGGGAGTGCCTTTGGCCTCACTGCCTACCCTCCTTGCGTCATTTCTGTCTTTAAATATTTTTGCTGACACAAGCATCAATACATCGGAAAATCTATAAACATCTAAATATCTGAAATACCTTGCAATCCCTTCCTTTTATAACAATTTGATGAGCTGTCTAGATTTTTCCATTTTTCCACCTCATAATGTAGCTTCTATAATAAGCTGGAGAATTTTATTAAATGAAGTAACTTCAAAAAATATGTCTCTTTTAATTAGATTAATTAAAATATTTGGGGATATTATAGTCTTCCCTTCTCAAAGACTGCTTGCCCTCAAGAAATCTACACTTGTATGTTGAAACCCATATCAACTTTGGGAGCGTTGCTTGGCCAATCTATTGCGCTACTCTGATGTAAACATCGCCATGCTCAATGTGGTGAAGAAACTCATCATGATCCATAAGAAACAATGCATCAATCATGCCAATGTGAGGATCCCAAATCGTCACACAATCACAACTGTCGAATAAGAGGAGATTGAAGTATCTCAAGGAGCTATCAACACCAAACAACAATCCAACTCCAAATGATCCTGCACATCCAATTTTCAAAATTTTTGGTTCTAATTTTTCCATCAAAATATATGGCTCAACCTTTTTATTTTTACTAAATAATTAAAGTTATTTTTCAGAATAATTTTAATTATTTAAATTTTCCCCACATCCATACCTTCAAAATAAGCCTAATTTTGTGAAAAAAAGTGTGAAAAACTCACCAAGTTATGCAGCGTTGCTCAAAAAGTTAATATTCCTGACTCAAAAAATTTCTAATGCTCAAAAAATGAGCATTCACAGCTCAAAATGCAAAAAGTGCTCAAAATTACAAGACTCAACCAAATTGATTGTGTGTGCTTAAAAAGTGAGCATGCATAACTTAAAGTGTTTTGAATGCTTTAAAAATGAGCGAGCATAACTAAAAGAGGTTGTGAATGCTCAGAACATGAGCATTTCTAACTCTACTAATTAAGAATGCTAAACTCATTTCAAGAACCGGTTATAACTGCTCATAAAGAGAATTCAAGATGAAGGTTTCAGGCAAAATTTGGAGGTTTTCAGAATGGGGTGCGTAGTATGGATTGGTTGAAATAAATATTAACTTTGATTATTATTTTCGAGCAAAAATATATGAAGGAATATGGACAAGGCACCAAAACCGAACTCTCTATTAATATCCTCTACGGTTTGGAGTATAGAAGGGACATGTGCTCTTGATTCATGTCAATTATTATGATTAGAAATGAATGTCGAATGCACACAAGGAGGAGACAGTGAATCTATTACAAGCGATGATGATTTTGAACTTGAAATACATTTGGATAAGTAAAGACAACGAGGAGTTGCAGCAACCCATAGTGCGTAGAGATATGCATCGAATCATTTGACAGAATGCTAGAAAAGATTGCATGTTTGAAAAGATATGTAAGGCAACAAAATACGGTAGGCGCAAATTTTAATTTGATATCATAGTTGGATAATGCTCTGGCAATATGCATGCCGAAGGTGGAACCATGGGAACTATAGTTTGAATAGAAGATTCCCTCATCGATGTATGAAGGCAAGAAGGTAGTGAAACGTTCTACAGAAAATGTTGAAAGATATGTTGTCTCCCAGCGATGGGATGACTAGTGGATATATGCTGATATGGGTAATGGAAAAGATTTAAAGACTTTTGAACAAATGCAATCGATTGTGGTAAAGCCCAATTCCATCACCTTCGCAAATTTTCTCCCTGCCCGCGCCACAATGGGATTTTTCCTCAAAGAATGTTGCTCGGGGATCTTTGTCAGATATGGTAGTTGGGAAATGCTCTATGGATAGTATTGCATGCAAGATTTGAATACATAGACATCGATAATGGTTTGATAGAATACCACAAAAAAATGGCATCTCATGGAAACAAATGTAATGAATGTAGGGTATCCCCAAATTGGATTTGTTTATAAGGCTTTAAGACATTTTAAATAAATGCAATTGGTTGGTAAGTCCAGGAGCAGGAACATACCTTCCAGGAGCCCTCGTATGGTTCCATATTATGCACGAGTTACAGAGTACGTTCCTATCAAGGGTAAAGATGCTTCAGATCGAGATTGAGGAGCAGATTCTCCAAGCACATAGGTAGCATTTGGCCTAATGGCACCCCGGCACATTTCGGGAGTCTACAGCATCTCCCCTAGGTCGATATTCATAACCCACAAAGGTTATCCCGTAATCTTCACTCGTGAAGGATTCCGCCTATAGAATGGTAGGGCCGTAATCTGAACTCAGTTTACGCCCTACTATTTATAAGCGTAATCTGCAATAATCTGCCTATTTTTTTCTTAGCGGGCAAATAATAGGGAGTTTACGCCCTACTATTTATAAGGCCCGTAAAGAAGGATCTTTGATCAAGATTCGTATCAAGATTCGTCTCTGCACGAGAAGGATCTTTGATCAACTGCTTTGATGTAGCTTTGCCCTCTATTATATTCTATTATTCACCCGATCCCGCTTAGTAAGAAATAGTAAGAAAGTGGCAATGATAGGGGAACCAAAATGATGATAGGGGCAAAGGGTAGGGCCATTTTCTCGATTCTATACGTAACATGCCCACAATTCTAGTTATAGTTCATCTACCGGTGGACTATAGTGAACTATAACTAGAATTGGGTGGGGAGATATCAACCAATTTAGCATGCCCTTAGAAAACTATACTAGCAACCGGGGTCCGCTGCCCATAGAATTGTAGGCAAGAGAGCTTGACAACCTATATATCTTAGTTCATTCATTATCTACCGCCACGTATAGAAAGTTGCATGCCTAGGGGACATTGGGGGGCGAATCAAATGTCGGGTGATGGATTGATCACTTTTTCCCCTACTATAAAAATGGGCAAAAAATGAAGGACTCTCCGGAATCCTGAACTTTGTTCAGATTACGGGCCTTAGCAACAAAAGAATAATAGGCCTTATCCTTATAAATAGTAGGGGGTAGGGGGTAGGGGGTAGGGCTTCAACATTTCCAATTTCCTTCCTTAATAGTTGTTAGCTTTGCCCTACAACATATTGAAAAGGGCGAGGGGAGGTGCACCTATAAAATGATAGGCGAGACCGATAAGGCAGAAAGTGGCCCCTTTTAGATTATTCCCGGGGAACATGAATTTCAGTGGGGGGGGCCTAAAATTCTATGGGCAATTTCGTGATGGCCTACCTTTAGAATAGTAGGGCTATGGGCAACAATTTTCGCAATTTCAGGTGATTTCGGCCCTACCATTCTATAGGCCCCTACTATTCTAAAGGGCGGGTG
>MU222975.1:71513-88622 GCA_018584345.1 Thuja plicata
TGATTGTACTCATGTTTTTGATTAAGGTAAAAGAAGGTTTTGAAGGGAACCCCGAAACCCTTTAACAAAACAAAGAAAGGAAAGGCAAAAAAATCCCCACGAGCAACAGACTGGCCCAAGGATGGGAACAATCAACAAAGGGTTAAAACCCAGATTTAGCAACAATTACATTCAAGACAAAAAGCACAAAAGAACAGCTGGAAAGAAAACAGAGAGGAAACCCGCCAGCACCAAAATCAGAGCAAAGAATCCAGAAGGATTTCAGAGTCCACCAGCTGAGTCTTCATAGTCATCACATTCTCTCTCCGATTCTGGAGGTCCGGATCTTCATTCTTCTGCACCTTGGATCTAGTGCGAGTTCCAGGTCCCGAGTGCTGGGAAGAAACAGGGTGATCAGCATTGTCTTTATTGTTTTCCAGCCAATTTCTTAGAGAAATTAGATTCTCGAGCGTAGCCTTCATTCCAGTGTTAACCAGCATGAGCAAGTGTTTCAGCATTTCTTCATTCGCATTAATCTTCTTCTGAATGGGAATCATTGCTGCTTCAACATCATTTCTAATTTTTTCCTCAACATCATCATTAACAGAAGTGTTGTGATTTTGGGAGATATCATTCCTGATAATATTAATGGTTTCCTCAATCATGGAGCTCTTGTTCTCTAGTTTAATGCATCTGTTTTTGAGTTCCACCAGATCAGATTGAACCCACTTATCCAAATTATAACTGTATATAGACTTATTTTTTGCAATTTCCAGAGGAGACATGATAGTAGTCCTTCTCACCTCGTTGTCCATCCTGCGGATATCTGTTTGGAGAGACTGAGATTGTACTCATGTTTATCTAGTGTAAATATACAAAACAATACTTTCTGAAATAAAAAATCAATATATAATTTTTTCAATTGTGAAAATGTGAAGTAAAATATAAGACACTCTAGTGATGAGACATTAAAGAAAACATGTAATAAATAAACTATCTAATGGTTACTAAAATTAATTTGAGATCTATTATGTTTGAGATGGTCTAAAATTTTGAAAATAATGAAATAAAAGGACATGAACAAAATCTTTTATAGTTAAGACCAAAATACAATTGAACCCATTTATAATCTTATTCCTTGTCACTTTTAATAGTTCAAAAATAAAATTGTCTGCTAATGGGTGTCAGAGGGTTCATCCTCCCTCAAAGATCGAAGAGGAGCTTAGTAACAGTTGGCAACCACCACCCCCCGGTTGGGTTAAGATCAATTTCGACGGAGCATCCTGAGGTAATCCTGGGACTTCTGGAATTGGGTACATAGCCCAAAATGACAAAGGGGATATCTTGGCCTTAGGGGCTAAAAGATTACGCAATTGGCACTAATAATGAGGTAGAATTCCTAGCGGTAGTTGAAGCTGTACTCATGGCGAGGAAACTCTAGTTTAGGAGAGTCCACCTTGAAGGTGACTCCCTCCTGGTAGTAAACATAATCAATAAGGGCCAGATGGATACATGGTCCCTAAATAAGCACATCAGAAGGATTAGAAGCATGTTCGTAAATTTTGATGATTTCAAAACCTCTCATGTTCCAAGAAGGGAAAATAGTTTGGCGGACCGACTATCAAATGTAGGAGCAAACCGATCCCTCGAAGATAAATTCAAAATCTTTGAGGAATTTTTTAACGAAGATTAATACCAAAATAAAGGTTGCCACAATCAGTGCCGAGGTTCCTTTACCGATAAATGGATACTCATGTCACACCACCATTGTATCACATGGTTGAGCACAATGATTGCAGGTTCAAGCTATCATGACATGAGTTAGCGGGGGAAAGGTAATCCACAAGCCGAGATCTCACGAGATGTGAAATTTGAAGATAGTACCTGATGCAGTTAAGAGTAATGATGATTGCATTACTACTTGATGGAAATAACAGCCCATTCTAGAGGCTTTGACGACAAGTATATATGCTAGTGACATCTTTTAGCAAATAATTGTCTCAGTAAAGAAAGAACAGAGCTATGGAGGCAAATTTCTCACTGTCGTCGAATGGGCAAACTCTCGCCTTTGACTCGCATATCACTACAAACAGGCTGAGCCATATCTTCAATGATGATGGTGAGGATTTCTGGTCTGCCATCAGAGAAATCCTCAGGGAGAATTTCTTGCAGAAGGGTTGGAGGCCAAGAACCAATCTGGACATCTCATCTGTGTTTGTTGGCTTGGCTCTCATGGTTACAGACTCAAAAGTAGAGGTGCGGAGGGTTATCAACCAGTGTATGGTGGTGAAATGGGTTGGTGGTGTTGAAAATATCATTGAATGGGCCGAGGTTGGACTGGGGGTACGGATGGGTAATGATCCCTTTCGCATGGTCGGAAGGGGAAGTCGTGGTTTGCAACCACTGGCTATTTGGTCGACGGAGAGCCCAGAGGATGTGCATTTGGCTCAAGCTTTGGCGGGGTGGAAAGATTTGTTGAAGGTTTTGGAGCGGAGCAAAGCGGAGGCAGAAAGGGCGGAGTCTGTTCCCGAGGACTAGAAAATTAAGAAAACACGCATTAAGTCTGTAGCGGCCCGCGATATCGATGGCATGCCAATGACCCGTAGGCAAATCCTAGTCACTTGACGGGGTGCAAGGGCTAGGGCAGCCAGGGAGGCCAAAGCAGAATTGAAAACAAAGGGTGACACATGTGCTGCTGGTGGTGACCATCCCAGAGTTGGAGAGCTGGTTGATAGGTGGGGTGATTTTGCTAACTTCACCCAAGGTGACACAACTAAATGGTTCTCTTAGGCGAAGCTAAGGCTACCTTTTTTGGCTGGTTTTTTCTCTGTCTGTAGACCTCTGTTAATGGAGGTTTTTTGCTCTGTCGGATATTACTGTAATGCAGACATAGTTGTCTCGCTCCGAACTTATAGTTGCTATTTTTATCTTGGTATGTAACACCTTTATGGCCAATATGTAAATGCTTATTTAAATGAATACAAACTATTATCACCGATAAAAAAAAAATAGTTCAAAAATAAAATTATAATTTAAGAAACATTCCACTACTTAGTAAATACTTATTCTTTTTTTTCCAAACCTACCCAAATCTAAATTAACTTGGATATTTATTAAAAATAAATATATTAAAATTTATATACCTCATATTAGGGCATGAGCATTATAAATAGATTTAACTTTTCATTATTCTACAATAGTAATTCAAGTCAAAATATAAAATTAAAAATTTCAATTCATTTTCTTATACAATTGAATTCAAATATTTTTAGTAATGATAGATTTTAGAAAAATAAATTAAATGGATTTATTCATGCATACCTACTACCATATTTTCAGTCCTTTTGAATGGGCCCCCATGTGGTTTCTTCCCTTCCTCTAGAGGGGTTTGTCAAGGAGACCCTTTGTCTCTGTTCTTGTTAATTATCATGGTGAAATATCTTAGCAGAACAATACATGAAAAAATATTGAAGGGTATGTGGAAGGGCATTCAAATCCCTCATATCTAGAATCCTCAGACACACTGCTTATTTGTGGATGACAATCTTCTATTTTGTTCTGCTATTATGGGTGAGGCTAAAATTATTAAGCAAACTATATCATACTATGCAGGCTTTTCTGGTCAAAAGTTTAGCAACATGAAATAAAAACATTTATTTTTTAAAGTTCCTCCCCTGATACAAAATAGAATTACACACTTTTGGGATTTTGAAGTTAGTTCTTTTCCTTGTAAGTATCTTCGTATTCCTTTTTTCGCAGGATTTGAGAAACACCAGTTTTGGGACAAAGTAATCTCCTCAATCTCATCTAGAATACTATCTTGGAATCACAAGTGGATAACTCTATCTAGTAAATCTTGTTATTAAAATTGGTTCTTAATCTGGTGCCATTTATTTGATGTCAGTCCTAAAAATTCCATTGGTCAATTGTAGTCGAATTTGAGGTCTTTCATGTGGAATGAGAATGTTGGGAATAAAAACAAAATCCCTCCCCTTTCATGGGAGAAAGTCTGCCTCCCTAAAGATCACGGGGGACTAGAATTAGAGATTCTTATAAATAAAATAGAGCTATGGGTGCCAAGATTTTGTGGAAACTCTACAAGGACCCTTCTTCTAAATGGGAATCTCTAATATTTGCCAAGTATTTGGGTAATTGTAGTAGGGAATGTTTTTTACTGCTTCCTCTCTTTATATGCGTTCTTCAATGTGGAATTTTATGGTCAAGTGCAGGGATTTTATCCTTACCCATTTATCATGGGTTATTCATAATGGTCAAAAAGATAAGTTTTGGGAAGAAACATGGAATGACCATCATGTAATGACAAATATTCGTGGTTGATCTCCTTTGATGCATATTATTTAATCTCAATGGGGCTCCTGTGTTGTTGATTACTTTTACCTTGATTATTCTGGTCCCATTCCATTGGTTAGATGAAATTATATTGACTCTCTTCCCATAGATAGCAAGATTAAAACAACCTATAATAGTGAACTTTCTAGGAGACCTCTTGTATATCATAACCAAGAAGATGAAATCATTTGGAATAAAATTAAGTCTGACTCTTATTCTATTAGAGAGGGACATAATTATTTATTACCTTTGGAGAATAATATGTGCTGGCCTGTTAGATTATTTTGGAATGGAGTGTGTCTCCCAAAAGCTGACGATTTTGCATGGTTTTCAGTGCATGATAGAATCTTGTCTGGGTATAGGATGGATAAGCTTGGTATCACTACTACCTTTCCTTGTATTTTATGTGGCTATTTCATGGAATCCAAATACCACCTTCTTGTTCATTGTCCCTTTTCTTCATATTGGTGGTATCAACTTTTCTCTAAAATGAGACTATCTTCAGTGTTGTGTCCTAATCTTAAAAGTTGGTTCCAATCATGGCCTTTTCTATTCACATCCTCTTTCTATGCTTCTCTTTGGGTTGTGGCTCCTTAAATACTTATTGGGAATATCTGGTTGGAGAGAAATAATAGTCTAATCTTTTAAAAAATCTTCATCCTTTTCTGATGTCATATTTTGTATTAAAAGACTATTTCTGAAATTGTTTTATCATATATAAAATAAGAACTTGGAAAAATTAAGCACATTTTCTCACTCGGATATTTAGGTTACAAATCATTGGGAGGCCTGAAACTCCTTCTAGTCCACGAATCTGTGGCAAATACAACACTTGACTAAAAAAAGAGAGGTGAGGCTAAATGATTTCCTCTACCTGAAGGTTCATTTAAACATAACTATGATGGTTCTTGCAGACGTAATCCTAAAAAATCTGGAATTGGCATTATAATTTTTTATCACGATGGAAACATTTTGAAAGTTGCTTGCAAATTTATTGAGGACAACATAAATAACAATACAGAATTTAGGGCCTTGTCATTTGGTCTTGATGTGGTCATTTCCCTTAATATCAAACACCTAATAATAGAACGAGATTTAATGGTTGCTTTATATGCTATTTATAATGGAAAATATATGTCTTGGTAGCTCCAATACTGGCTAGACAAAATCTTGCTTCAGTTACAATTTTTTGAATCTTATTCAATTTTACATTGTTACAGGAAAGTGAATCATATCTCTATTTTTTTAGCGAATATGGCCATCAATGAACAAGTTGTTTATAAAGAGGTATTAAGGGTTTTACTCCCGCCCATGATTTCAAAAGTCTAATTATTTTTTCATTTGTAGAAAGGAATTCCAAGGTTTATTCCTCAGTTGAATGGACCTATTAAATGCAAGAAGGGAGTGGTGGCATGTCTCTTAAGCTTTCATTTGATTGATATGTTCTTCTAGTTCCTTTTATTTTGATATGTTCATTCTTTGGGTGAATAATCATGTGGCATCTTGCATCCAGCCTGGTCTTTCATTAGTTCATCATATGTGTTTTACCTGGTTGGATTTTGTTGGGTTTTTTTCACTCAGGATCTTGCCACAACTATTTTGTGGTATTATCTTATTATTCTATTTTTCTATAGGAAAGTGAATGACAGTTTGATTTATTTCATTATTGGGGCTCATAATTTCCTCATATTTATGCGAGAATAGAATTATCGTGGGATCGAATCTGTACCTCCACCAATCTCAAGTTAATGAGGGGGGTTAGTAGCACCGATTCACAAAGGGAGTTAAGCAATCAAAAATACTAAAAATGAAACTATGAACAATAAAATAACAAGCAATAAAGGAGTTACACAAACGAATGCAAACCAACAAGGCTCGAATCTTCTATTGTCTCTCTCTACTCCTTCCGAAACAATGTTTGTGTGGTACTCAGTATTGGTGTGGGAAACATCTATGACTTGGGAGCGTTGAGAATATGCTATTGAATGTGTGATCACAAGAGTGATTGATGCTTGAACCAATCTGACAGAGTAAGGATGCATGTAAGATTGAAATCCTGGATCCTTCAAATGGTTATGAAGGGTTGATTATATAGAATATGAAAATGATATGAACGGTTGAGATCAATCCCAGAGATAGGAGAATGAATAGTTGAGATCAAAGGGAACTGAAGAAGCCATCAGTAAACTCCACCTCTTCAAGTGGGAGAGAGGAGATAGAGTTTAGTTAACTAATCAATTGATTATGAGTTACCTTTTGAAATGAAGAGGTAATTTGGAGTTACCTTTTGAACTGAATAGGTAGGTGGAGTAACCCATGTAATCAGAGATCTGATTAAGAGTTATCTTTTTTTAATATAAAGAAAGGATTTATTTGAATATTTAATTCATTTTTGTAATTAAAGTATTCAACATGTGAGATAATTGAATTATTTTTGGATTTAGAATTGAATTGTTGAATGAAATTAAATTAATTTAATTAAAGCTATTTTAATTAGAAGAATTAATTAATAAGTTTAAATCTTTAAATTTAAACTTTAGGAGATTGAATTTAATTAATTAATAAAGATTAGTCAATTAAGGTTAATTAATTAATAAAATTAATTATTTAATTAATTTTGGGGAATGAAATTAGAAGAAAATATATGATTAATTAATTATTAAAAAACCTTTAATTAATAGATGAAAATTAGTGTTTGTAATGTAAAGTCACAATTATGTCCATTTTAGGGTGTCTACATTTACCCCTCTTTGATGCATTGTGGCTTGTCGCATTGTGTCAAAGATTCTTTTTTTAATCTTGCCCCAGCTTGCCCCTACAATAGCAGGTGTATTTATGCCCCCTCAACAAATTTGAGCGAAAAGTCTCGACATGAGTGTTAATTTGTTGATACTGCAAAATGATTACATGTGTAGCTGAATGGTCGTGAAAATACTTCAATATGCCCCTAATATCGATAGTTTAAGTTTGTGGGGGCCGGGAAGATAAAATTGAGGTCCTGTAGGAATTAGGGTTTTTTGGGAACCCTTATAAATAGCTTGGAGAGCCATTCTTTTGTCACTTTGCACTCTTGGAGCTCTTGATCATCGGCTGAGTCTGTTCTTAGATTTCTTTGCTTTTTGTGTTATTTTTGAGCTATGGAGGGTCTTCCTAGAGCCGTACACATTTATGATCGGGTCCAGACCTTTTGTCGGCCAGCTGGCGTAGGACATCTAGTGAGTTGCGTTGTCCTTGTGTAGTTAATGCTCACATTTATTACATTTCAAAAAATTTATTTTTTTGAAGTTTTTCCTATGTTGTCGCAATAGGCCGCGATTTTGCTGCAGTTGCCGATTGCATTTCGCAATCGATAAAAGTGTCATAAATACCAAGTTTATTACCGCATTTGTTGGTTGAATGTCATAATCAGTATAAAAGTACCGCAATTGGCTTAGGATTGCCGCAATCATTCTATTTTTTATTTATCCTGCACTTGTACTTTTCTGATACTTCTGATCTGTCTTGATACAGATGATTGGATTTTGTGTTGTTTTGCAGTACATTGGGATGATTTTGCATTGTTGGGAGTCCAGACCTATCGGGTTAGTATACTATTTCCAGGTATCTATTGGTGAGAGAGATATTCTTAGACAGTTAGGTCTATATTGGATTTGCTATATGCCTAAGATCACGACCAATAGGGGTCTAATCTCTGCTCTTCTAGAGAGATGGCATGCTTATACTTTTACATTTTGATTACCTAATGGAGAGTGTACAGTCACATTGGAGGATTTCTATCACATCCTTCATATTCCCATTCAGGGCGCTCTTGTAGAGTATGCCCAAGGCCCTAGTATCACTACCTTGTCTGAGTTGTTTGGTTTTCCCTAGGATCATCTTGGCATGTCTGATCCTTATGATATCCCATGGTCCAGGATTGGCATGGGGTTATACTAATTGACTACCTTGCTAGGTAGTTTGATTTGTGGGAACTTGTGTCCCGATCGTTGCCAGCATGGCTTCTCTATTGGTTTCGGTGTTGCTCTTTAGGGTATGGTTAGAGACCATACCATATATATGCCTAGGGTCCCTGTATGTTGGCCCATATGTACTTCCATATATTTTATGCATCTTACCTTGGTGGTAAGTCTCTGGGATGTGGAGCGACTCTCTTGTAGATTTGGGTGTGGGAGCATATGCAGTCTTTAGGCCTATAGGCGCCCATGATATTCCTCCAAGGAGACCATATGTTTTCATGTATGATGGAGATATTGTGCAGTCCCATATGGGACATCTGATGTACTAGTGATAGTAATTGGACATGATGTTGTACTTTATCTGGAGGCCTTACAGGGATTGTCATGTGTGGGATGGGGAGGATGCATACCTTCCCTTCTATCCTTAAAGGAGATTTTTGATTGGTCGTGTTAGCCGCCATGTTCACATGATTAATTTCCACAACACCGATAGGGTGTTGCGTTAGTTTGGTGAGAGACAGGATGTGTCTGATTCATATGCTTACTTTTCTCACTGGTCGAGGGATGTTACCTTATGGGGTGTTGTCATATCTCTGGATGCTGCTAGGACAAAGTTCATGGGATTGCTTCATGTTGCTTGGATGTGGCGATCAGCCACTATGGATGCTGGTATATGTTTTTTATTTTTCCATGCTTGATGTTATTTCTCATGTCATGCTTTTTTAGTAGATATCTTTTAATTAGTCACTTATGATTTCATCCATATGATACTAATGCGTGAACTTGTTCTCTTTGTAGGAACTACCCCACAATATGATGCATGGTGGCAATAGTCTCGACCTGATCCTTTGACTGATGTGTCTTGTCCTATTGTTGGTACCATCATGAGGAGACGCTGGTAGAGATGGAGAGGAGGGAGAGATGGAGGATGGGATGTTGGGAGGAATGGAGGATGGGATGGTGGCCAAGATGGAGGAAGGGATGGTGGATGAGATGGAGGATGTGGGAGATATGGTGGATGGGATGGTGGTCGAGATGGAGGACATGGGAGAGATGGTGGTTGTGATGGTGGACAAGTGAGAGATGGTGGTCGAGGTGGTGGGAGAGATAGTGGAGATGACAGAGATGATCTTAGGCCTGGTGGTGCTAGTGGGAGGGTGAGGACAAGGGGTGGTCATGGTATCGACAGACAGGTTGGGCAGGGTTTCATTATGGAGGAGGAGGAGGGTTTAGAGGAGGAGGCACCTTAGTTGGTTAGGAGAGTGCATCTTCATACAAGTGCTACTTTTCCAGAGAGGGTTGAGGAGAGGATAGTTGATGCGGATGTTGAGATTCAGGATGTGGATATTGAGGAGGTAGCTATGAGCTCATCTACTAGCAGCAACAGTACTGGTAGTAGTATGAGCGATAGTGAGAGAAGCAAGGAGGGGTTGAGGGATAGGGATGAGGAGGGGGAGATGTGTGTTTCTACGGGTGGGATGGACGAGGGTCCATCAGAGATGGGGAGGCTTACACAACAAATATCTAATATGTAGGCTAGGTTTACTACATATGAGGCACTAGCTACTGCCTTGGAGAGTCAGGTTATAATAGTGGAGGCTAGGGCTATTGCAGCTGAGGCTGGGGAGAGACATGCTCGATTATATGTGAGGTCCTATTTGGATAGTTTACAGGACCTATCACTGAGGGATGTCCATGATCAGCTTTAGAGATTAGGTCATGAGGCTGGGAGGGAGATTGAGTATTGGCACCGACATTATGAGGTGACTATTCCTTCTACACATCATGTACCGAGTTATATATCTTCATAGAGGTCTAATAGGGCCCATAGATCCTATAATAGTGGTATTGGGACTCCTAGTCCATAGCAGAGGTGTGCACTTGATATGCCACCCTTCATCCACCTGGCGGTGAGGGTGGGGGTAGCTCATGTTGATCTGCTTAGTGTCCATTTTGTATCATGTTGTACCATTTTTGTAGTGATGTCCCATTGATATACTCTGATGTTGTAATGATGATTGTATCTTGATATACTGATATTTATTGATATACATGTTGATCACCTTCTTTTTGTTCAGACTTGTGACCGGTCATTGTACTCAGATATTGAGATCTATATGAGATGCAAGTTATGATTCTATTATGATGTGTGGGTTTTTACTTACTTGCGATATGTATGGTTCTACATGATGATGCATTATGAGGAAATGTATGCAATGTGATTCTATATATGGAGACTCTTAGATGTATGATTTATTTTCCTATGATACTGACATATGTATGCAGGATGGTGCTTTATGATATGCATATTTATATGATGATGTTTTATGGATCCAGTTGTTTATGATTACTATGTATGCTCATGGTTTTTTTTTCTTTTATTTTCTTATGCAAATAAATGAATAAATGCAATCTAGTATGCACAAAATATCTAAGTAATGCATGTGTTAGTTACAAGAATTTTAGTGGGAAATTTATCTTTGGGATCGATTGATAGATTTGGACTGATAGAATAGGATGAGTGACCCAAGTCACTACCGTGTTTTTGAATTTTTGTCATCATTACAACTTATTATGAAAATCGAAGAGCATCCAATGCACCCAGATATTGCTCATCTAGATACCTCTATGATCTCTTGATAACCAAAAGGAGAAGAGAGATTGAATATAAAGAAAACCAAATGCACCCAGATATTGACCATCTGGATACCACTATGTTCCCTAATTTGAAAAGAAAGAGATCCAAATGCACCCAGATATTGACCATCTGGATATCGCTATGATCTCTTATTTTGAAAAGAAAAAGAACCAAATGTACCCAGATATTGACCATCTAGATACCACTATGCTCTCTGAACAATCCAAAAAAAAAAGAAAAACCAAGATAGAAATCCAATGCACCCAGATATAGACCATCTGGATACTGCTATGATCTCTTGATTTTGAAAAGAAAGATAAAATCAAGATAGAAATCCAATGCACCCAGATACAGACCATCTGGATACCGCCATGATTCTATTGGTAGGAACAAGCAGATAACATAAAAGTTTTTTCCAATTCTTTCCCAGGGTTAAGATCAGATTGTGGAACTGCGCGGTTGCCAGATAAGTGAAAGTGCCTACCACATTTATCCTAAATAATCATTGCCCCAGAATCAGAATGAAACATTGCACAAAAATCAATCAAAGAAAACAAGGTCATGATCCATCATAGCTACTCTCGTCACTTGGTGGTATCCTGGAGTAGCGTAAGAACATAACCATGAAAGATAGACTGATATCTGACTGACGACTAACCTAGTCAGCAATTTATTGTTCCTTGATTCAATTTGATTATCTGATGCTTGATTGTGTCTAGTTTCAATAATAGATGACTCATATAAGACTGATCTATCTGATTTTGAGCGTATCTGTCACTGTGTAAGACAATTGATTTGTTGATTGACTGATTGATTGATTGATTGAATTTGATCATTTGGATAGTTGATAAAGCTGTGTCATATGGGCCCAGTGCTGATTTGCAAAGGTCATAGTTTTGACATTGATTGATTATCTTGATCGCCATTTTTCTTGTTGGTAGATTGGGTAGCTGGAAAAGATGAGTCATATGAGTCCACTGCTAATTGGCTAAGCTCATGATTTTGACATTGATTGATGGGCTTTTATCACCATTTGCTTTTTTGATAATTGAACTGGTTTCATTGCTTTGAGATTTTGCAATATTTGATTTTTTTTATGAAGATTGATTTTTTCAGGACATTTTTCTCTTTTTAGGATTTTTGAAGGCTTTTTAGATTTTTAGCAATTTTTTCAAGACTTTTAGAATTTCCCCCTAGTCTGGTGGACCAATACAAACCATGGATAAGTGTTGATTCTCAGAGGGGGTTATGCTTTTGAAATTAAGCTTGGGCAGTCAGTCTTGAATGCTAGGAGCATAAGCTTTGATCTTTGAAGCTCATTGACGGTGAAGTAGGATTTGAACACTTCGATCCTTTTTGCGAGGCTTTCACCAAGGTACCTGATCAATAGTGCATGTTTGCCAAGTTTTCACTGAGAGAGTGATTATTTTTCTCTTTACTTTTCTTTTTCTCTTTTTTTTTATGATTTTTTTTTGTTGTCGCCAAGGCGCCTGTTTTCTAGGTTTTCACCAAGGTAACCTTTTTTAGTTTTTGATTTTTTGTATTTTTTGGAAATGTAGATAAGTTCCTTAACCTTGAGTCCTCAAGAATAGAACCTCTTGAGGTGCATGTTGTTGATGTATCTTGGGAGCTAATCTCCTTTTGGTGTTTCCAATTGGTATGCCCCACTATTGCAAGATGTGACAATGACATAAGGTCCTAGCCAATTAGGCTCAAACTTTCCTGGTTTCACCCTCTCTGCTTGGTTCTTTTGATTCTATATAAGCATTAGGTCTCATACCCTAAAGGATTTTGGTGTCACCCTCTTGTGATAGTTCCTTCTAAGGCAATTTTGATAGCTTGTAAGTGGTTGACTGCATTTTGTCTTCTTTCATCTAATAGTTCTAGTTCATCGAGCCTTGCTACTCTGTAGTCTTCATCTAAAATGAGGTTCTTCAATGATATTCTCAGGGATGGGATTTCTACTTCGAGGGGTAGGACCTCCTCTGATCCATATACTAGTGAGAAAGGAGTGGCTCCTGTAGGTATTCTCACGCTAGTTCTATATGCCCATAGTGTGCCTGGACTAAGCTATAAATTCCAGTCTCGCCCTGATTCATTGACTATTTTCTTTAAGCTTTTCAGTATGATTTTTTTTGTTGCTTCAGCTTGACCATTACCTTGTGGATAGTATAAGGAAGAGAAACCTTGTTTGATGTGGAACTTCTCATGAAGATCTTCAACATCTTGATTTTGGAAAGGTGTACTGTGATCTATTAGTATGGTTTGAGGAATTTTATACCGATAGATGATGTTGTTGAGTATGAACATGGAGATCTTCTTACCAGTGATGTAGGTGAGAAGAATGGCTTCCACCCATTTAGTGAAGTACTTTGTTGTTGTAATGATGTACTTATGTCCATTAGATGAGGTTGGTGTAATCTTACCCACTAGGTAAAATCCCCACTTAGAAAATGGCCATGGTGAAGTGATGGGATTGAGTTCTTGGGTTGGTGCATGCATGAGGTCTCCATGAATTTGACATTGTCTACACCTTTGTACATACTTGTTAGCATCTATCTCTACTGTGGGCTAGTAGTATCCCATTCAGATGATCTTCTTTGCTAAGCTATTGCCACATGTGTGGGTTCCACAAATTCCTTCATGTACCTCATACAAAGCTCTCTGAGATTCCATGGAAGTGAGACATCATAATAGTGTTCCATCTAGACTTCTTCTATATAGAGTAATAGCGAGAAGGGTGTATCTAGAGGCTTGGAAAATGAGGGACTTCTTCTGGTTCCTAGACAAATCAGGAGGGAGGACACTACTTTGGATGTAATTATACATGTCATGGTACCATGGGGTTTCAGGACCAACAAGGATGCATGTTGATTCTGTTATTGGTACTTGATGTGCCGGTATCATGATTTTCTCTACCAAACATTGGAATTGAGTCTCGTTCCCTCGCATATTGATCAAGGATGCTATGGTAGCCATCACATCTTATACTTTGTTTTGAACTCTTGGTACTTGCTCAAATATGATGAAATGGAATGAAGCGCACAACATGTCCATCTTCCCTCTCTATGGGATTAGTTTCTCATCTTTTTTCATATAGTCATTGTTTACTTGGTTGATGGCTAACTGTGAATTACCATAGACTTTGAGGTTCTTGATTCTCCATTGTATAACTATCTTCCCTCTGATGACTAGAGCTTTGTACTTGTCTATATTGTTTGTGCAAGGAAAGTTGTGTTGGAAATATTTAGGGATCACATCATTATTTGGGGTAATGAGTACTATCCCCACTCTTGCTCCATGATTCATGCATGATCCATCAAATTATAGTTGCCAAAGCTCTACTGTCGGCTGTACTGTAAGAATAGAATCATCTGGAAAGTCAGATACTATAGGCTGATGATCTTGTATGGGTACCTCTGCTAGTTGGTCTACAATTACTTTCTCTTTGATAGCTTTTCTTTCCACGTATTCTAGATAAAATTTTCTTAGGATCATCGTCTATTTAGCTAGTCATCATGTCAGTTCTTCTTTGCTCAGTAAATACTTTGGGGGATTAATGTGTGCTATCATCTTGGTTTGATGGCTCAACATGTAATGTCTCAGCTTCTGGGAAGCAAAGACTACAGGGAGGCATGATTTTTCAATTGGTGAATAGTTGAACTCATAACCCACCAAGGTTCTGCTAAGATAGTAGACGACTCTCTCTTTGCCTTGGTCATCATGTTGTGCTAAGAGCACTCCTAGTGCTGAATTAGTTTCCAAGATGTACAAAAGTAATGGCCTACCTTGAATGGGTGTCACCAATATGGGATACTTTAACAGATAATCCTTGAATATTTGGAATGCTTCTTCGCATTATTTTGTCCATATGAATGTCACATCCTTATGTAGTAGATGTTGGAATGGATGACACTTGTCTGCTAATTGGGCTATGAAATGCCTGATGGATTGAAGCCTACCTTGTAAAACTCTTAGTTGCCTTAGATTAGTCAGTGGTGGCATGTCAAGGATGGCCTTGACCTTTTCTGGGTCTACCTTAATGCCTCAATGTGACACAATGAATCCCAAGAGCTTTCTTGTGATGACCCCGAATGCATACTTTTTTGGATTTAGTCAGACTTTTTATTCTTGCACTCTATCAAATATGGGTCCCAACACTTGTATATGATCCTTTCTAAGCATTGACTTGGAAAGTATGTCATCGACATAGTCTCCCATTATTTTGTGAATGAGATCATGGAATATCCTGGTCATAGCCCTTTGATACATCACTCCTACATTCTTAAGGAAAAATAGCATGACATTCCAACAATAAGTGACCCAGACACATGTAAATGCATTTTTGTGTTGGTATTATAGTGCAATCATTATTTGGTTATATCCTGAGAAACTGTCCATAAGTGATAGCATCTGGTGTCCTACTATGAGATCTATTATCATGTCAATATTTGGTAAAGGAAAGTTGTCCTTGGGACAAGCCTTGTTTAGATCCCTAAAATATGTGCAAATGTGGATATGACCACTATGCTTGGTTAGTGGTACCAAATTAGATATCCAGTCTGCGTATGGGATCAGTCTTATGAATTTAGCATCTAGGAGTTTCTTCAACTCTGCTTTGACTAGTAATGCAACATGTGGATGCATTTTTCTCAGCTTTTGCTTGACGGGTTTGGCATTTGGTAACAATGGCAGATGATGTAACATGAGATTTGGATCTAGGCCTGACATGCATTAGTAGGACCATACAAAGTTGACTTTCCTATCTTTGAAGAAGCTAATGAACTGCTCTTGTTCTTTTGGAGTGAGTGATTTTGCCAAGTAGATATTCTTTGGGTTCTTGTCATCACCTAGGTTGACTTCTTTTATTTCCTCCGCTAGTAATGTTGAATTTTCCTCTGTCAAGGGGAGGAGGTCCTGCTTTCCATGTTCTAGCACCTCAGTGAGATTTTCACTAGAAGATACATCTTTTATTGTCTTTTTGTCATTTTTTGTGTCAGTAAGCACCTTGCAATTTTCACTGAATGACTGTTCTTTTTTTGTTTTTATTTTACTTTTTTGACTAGAAAGAGGACCTTCCTCCCTGAAATATGTTGATCTGTCTAGGTCAAAAGAGAAACTTGCCTTGTAGTCCCCTAATAAAATTCCTTCTCTGAGTCCCATGAAGTCCATGATAGCCTCATCATTCTCAAAGAGATCTATATCTGGTTGTCCTTATTGATCCCATTCTATCAGTTCTAGGTGTACTAGATAAAGGTCTTCGTGGTGTGATGACTCTGTTTGGTTAAATGGGACAACGGTGATGATTCCGATGAATCGAGAATTTTATGTAGAGCACCACCTAGGGAACTGTTATCAATATGATTATCTATGCATGGTTGGTCCTCTATGGTTAATTGGTCGAACATATCTTCAAGGTGTATATTATTGATTGACCAAGGGGAATAGTGTGGGATTGATGGTTCAGAATTGTGGAGGGATCTCCACTCATACTCATGGGAATCAGTTGTGATAGAACACTCATCGGATGTCTCACTTTCCTCATCATCTTGGATATATTGGTTAAGGTTTAATCGGGAGTAAAAGGTTCCTACTTTAGATGGAAATAACTGTTGGAGTATATCTCTGATCAAGGCATGTTCCGGGTTTCACTCCCGGTGTAACTATGCTACTTGTTCTTGATCAATGGGTATGTCTTAGGTGGTAGGACTAGTTTTGTTTTTCCCATAGCCTAACCCTCTCTTATTTCTCTAGGATGGTGGTAAAGACAGTTCCATTAGACCTTGTTTTCTTTCGCCCAGACTAGTTGTAACACCCCAAAATTGGCACCTAAATCTAATCAATTTTGGTGCATTTTCTTATCTTCGAAGTCCTATTGTACTAGGCAAATTCTTCTCCTAATTGACTTTAATTGACTGAGTTTCAAATGTAGAAAACCCAAATTTGCATAAATCTGACATTACATTTAAATTCCTAATTCTCAAATGATTATTAGCTAAAATCCCTATGATTAATTGATTTAATCCTAAAGTCCTAAGTGCTTTTATTTAAATCAAATCCACCCTCTTTGGCTAATATACATAAAAGGAATTGAAAGGTTATTTAACTAATTGAATGAATTATCCTCAAAAGGGATTTTCATAATTCCATGTGAAAAGACACTTATGTGTCAATAATTCATTCTTT
>MU222975.1:103012-143373 GCA_018584345.1 Thuja plicata
ATATCATTACTGCAGTATTTGGGTCTGGCGCCTATCAACTCTCCACTACAGAAGGTGAACCACTCAAAGAGCCTATCAACGCTCTTCACCTGAAGAAGTTCTACAGCTGAGATATCTTCTGCATGCTTGTGTACATACTTTATTTCTGAAAAAATCCTAAAAATTGCAAAATGTCCTGAAAAAATGATCATCTTAGTGAAAACCTGGAAAACAGGCACTTTGATGTATCTATTATCTTGGTGAAAACCTGGCAAACAGGCGCCTTGATAATATCAAAAAAAATGAAAAATTCAAAAAATACAAAAAAAAATCAAAAAATGAAAAAGAACAAAAAAATTGAAAAGCTAAAAAATAAAAATAAAAAAGTGAAAAAGAAAAAATGAGCCATTGATGAAAACCTGGTAAACAGGCATCATGGTAGCAAAAATAGAATTCTTTCCAAGATGGTGAAAACCTGGTAAATAGGCGCCTCTTGTTTCGCAATGCTTTATCTGTCGTAGCATATCTTGGTTTTCTCGCAGTTTGCTTTCCTGTTTTAGTTTGCTTGCTTTCCTGCTTTAGTGTGCTTTCCTGCTATAGTGTGCGTTTCGCTCTCAGCCATCTTCGAGATTTTGCTCGATCTCCCATGGATTGAAACTGGTCATACTCGGGGGCATGTCCCTGGTCTAGGGGGCATTGTCTTATTCTTTTTGCATCGGTCACCAGTGGTTCACACTGCGTCTGCCTGCCAATGTCTCATGGCGCTTCGTCTCTTCTTGAGACTCTTTTTTTTTGCATCAGTCACCAGTGGATCTCACTGCGTCTACCTGCTGATGCTTCGATCTCGTTATTGATCCTTTATGCTTGAGAATCTCTCGTGACAGTCACCAGTGATCCTCACTGAGTCTGCCTACTGCCGCTATCCTGCTGAGATTTCTTGCATCGTGCCACTATCTGTTGTGGCTCTGCTTCGATCCATTCGTTACTTGGGGGCACGGCTTCCCATTTTGATCACTCTCCGGTTTACACTCGAGTCAGTAATCTTGTCAGTCCTGAAGGACAACTCTCTACTGGCACAAACTGGTGTTTCTAAACACCTTAATCAAACAGTGTTTTTCAACACTTTCTTTGGACACGTCTGTGTTTTTCAACACACTTCGGATTTCTCGCGACGTAAACATCTCTCGATAGCAATCAAACACATCGCACTCACAAGCATAATGGTGTTTTTCAACACCCTAAACATAGACACATTCGTAAACTTTGAAACATGCTGAGATATGATTGACGCTTTCTTGGTATGATTATCAGTTTAAGGTCATTCTCTGAGGAAGAAGTGCATTCCCCAAATAGGCCTTTCTAAAAATTATAAAGGTTTTTAATCTAACAAATTTGTGCAAGCACACCAAAGACTCAAGACACAAGGTTAATCGATTAAACTCCAAAATTTCAAATGTGAATTTAATCTAATCACCCATACATGCACCAATGTTCAATTTTAAAGCCCCAAAAGTAGGTGATGATTACTTGTTCAATTTTAATACACCAAATTTGAAATATTGTTTGCCTTGGTTCAATTCTTAACCACCACGTCAATTTTAAGCACCAAGTTTGGAAATGTGAGGTTCAAGATGTTTGGCATACAATGTTCTTTTTAAGCACTAAAATGACAAAATGAGTTCATTTTAGTTGCTTTGTTTACCTTTTCCTCGCCACAAGCTGCCAGAAAAAATTATTAGTACAAAAAGTGTCTAATTAAGAATTGGAGAGTAACTCACAACTCCTAAATTGTTAAGACCGCTAAGACTAATTGTGACCTTGTACTTAGTTGCGAAATGTTTGATAGAATCCAGATATTTATTGTAAGCTTCGCTTTGATCTTCCGCTGTGATGGCTAAGATGGCTCTTTGTTGTGTTTGGTAATTTTTGGTCCTTCTTATGGCTGCTCTTAGTGATCTAGAACCTGTGATGTGTCTGATTACCCTTTTGGCCATTTTTCATTGGTCAATCCTGCACAGAAACCAACGAAACAATTAGATTATAACAGAAAGACAGTGATTTTGAATCAGATAAGAATAATTCTGTCGATTGCGGTAATTGTCTGTCAATTGTGGAAATCTTCTGTCGGATGTGGAAAGATGTTGTCAATTGCAGTAAAGCACTTTTAAATGGGGCAAGATGCTATCGATTGCATCACAGATCGGTTAATTATGGTAAACTCTAGTCGATTGCGGTAAACTCGTATCAATTGTGGTACAGATCGGTCAATTATAGTACAGAGCAAGAAAATGGAGATTTGAATAACAACAAAAAAGAATTGTGAAACCCTTAAAGCGATTACGACAATAAAATAGATGATTGCAATAGAGTTTCATCAATTGCGGTAAACTACCAGAGATTGCAAAATTACAAAGATATCAAGAAACACATGAAAAATAAATTTTGCAATCGTACGGGTGAGGCAAAAAGGTCCTATCTATCATCTGCAAGTGATATTTGGGCTATTTGATTCACGTAGGGTTCACTAAAATGTCACGGGATCAAATCTCTGCCTCCACCAATCTCGATTTAACAAGGGGGGTTAGTAGCACCAATTTGCAAAGGGAGTTAAGCAATCAAGAATACTAAAAAAGAAACTACAAACAATAAAATAACAAGCATTAAAGGAGGTATACAAACGAATGAAAACCAACAAGTTTTTAATCTTTTATTGTCTCTCTCTACTCCTGAAATGATGTTTGTGTGGTGCTCAGTATTGGTGTGGGAAGCTTCTATGACTTGGGAGCGTCAAGAATATTCTATTGAATGTGTGATCGCAAGAGGGCTTGATGCTTGAACCAATCTTACAGAGTAAGGGCGCATGTAGGATTGAAATCTTAGATCCTTCAAATGGTTATTAAAGGTTGATTATATAGAATATGGAAATGATATGAATGGTTGAGATCAATCCCAGAGATAGGAGAATGAATGGTTGAGATCAAAGGGAAATAGAGAAGCTATCAGTAAAATCCACCTCTTCAACTTGGAGAGAGGAGATGGGGTTTAGTTAACTGATCAGCTGATTATGAGTTACCTTTTGAACTAAAGAGGTAATTTGGAGTTACCTTTTTGAACTGAAGAGGTGGGTGGAGTAACCCATGTAATTAGAGATCTGATTAAGAGTTATCTTTTTTTAACATAAAGAAAGGATTTATTTGAATATTTAATTCATTTTTGTAAGTAAAGTATTCAACATGTGAGACAATTGAATTCTTTTTGGATTTAGAATTGAATTGTTAAATGAATGAAATTAATTTAATTGAAGTTAATTTAATTAGAAGAATTAATTAATAAGTTTAAATCTTCAAATTTAAACTTTAGGAGATTAAATTTAATTGATTAATGAAGATTAATCAATTAAGGTTAATTAATTAAATAAAATTAATTATTTAATTAATTAAATAAAATTAATTATTTAATTAATTTTGGGGATTTGATTAGATGATTTGGGGTATGAAATTAGAAGAAAATATATGATTAATTAATGATTAAAAAACTATTAATTAATAGATGAAAATGAGTGTTTGTAAAGTCGCAAGTCTGTCCATTTTAGGGTGTCTACAGGAATAGATACACACAATGAAATAAAATTGTGTGTGACATGCCTCTCTAAGGATTGATTGGTATATCATTTATTTTCTTTTGGACATTCATATTCTCTTGTGGCATGATCATGAGGTCTGATGTATTTTTGGTTCTTATTTTCCTATGTGGTAATGTTGCTAGGCTTGTTGGTGCTTTTATGAGATGATATTTTGCTATATTTTGGATTGTATTGATCTTGTCTCAATGTTCCAATACATTTCATTCTTTCATAATCTCACAAAAAAATTTTACAGCACTATTTTAACAAGAATGGTGGCTATTGGAAGCTCTAATTGTTTTCACAAGTATGGGCATAATGTTCCTTGGCATTCTCCTAATAACCTCTAAATGGTCTTTTTTGGCGTGAATCAAATATTATTTTCTTACATACCTGATTTTCATGTTGTTTTGGTGATTGTCAATAATGATAGTTGTCATGTCACTCTCATATTCATCCATCATGCTTGGTTTGGGAACTGCCAAAGCTGCGGAGAAATATATCAATTATGGTTCACAATCATGGTTTATTAATAATTATTGACTGATCATTGTATTCTTATGCTGATACTTTATATTCAGACATTCACAATCCATTTCTTTTTCTAAACACAACTATAGATTACTTTATTGAACTCTTTTCTTCTTAAACCATTTCCCAATCTCGATGATTCTGAGAATGACATCTCAAGAGAATTTGTGCAAACTGCCACAAAAAGGTTTACTAATGTTTTACACTCAATCATATTGAAACTCATTTTTGACAAATGGTTTGTCTCTTGTTGGAGTTAAAGGACATAGATCATTCTGAATCTGGCTCTAGGTGGTAAGATCTTTGTCATAGAGTGATATTTAAATGTTATGCTATTGTAATTCTTATGATTCCTTTGTCATATATTCTTTTGGGTTTGGGGTAATTAGTTATCATGCTGTAATGGATCACATGACGCATAAGCATGCTTATGTGTCATACTCTTCATGCCCTCATTGTCTTTAATTCCTTCACACTCGAATGGAGGAATATGCGATTATACTGACACAATCTAGTTTACTTTTATACTTGACTAATTTTATTTTTAGTTGGAAAGCTATTGGAAATAGGGGAATTAGTGATTCATAGTGATATAGTTTCCATAACATGTAGGTTTTCCTATTGGTCATGATCATTACATCAAGTTATGGATTTTAATTTTCCTATCTCTATATGGATTGCCAATTGAAGAGTCCCATTATATTTAGGTTGGTATGTCTTCATTTTGAGCACTTGATTTACACTTTAGTTTTGATTTTATATGACATGTAAATATTTATTTTGGTACTACAAATTGGTATCACATATGCTCACACTTATGGTTGGAATCATTTTTTAAAATGTACTTGTCATTATGAAGTTGTTAGTGTTGCATTTTGTACTGCAAATTTTATGAGGATCACTATGGGTAGCACTTGTGAAGTTGTCTTACTGGTTGCATCTTGATCTGATATTTTTGGCTAATCATTGTTTCTAAGATGTTCTTGTTGTGGCTAAGAATTTTGTGCAGGTTGGTGATAATTTATTCACCTGAATCTTTTGACTCTATTTCTGGTACTGTTGATAATCGACAAACGAAAGAACATATCTCTGCTTCTTATACTTCTAGTTGGAATTAGTTGAGAAAATAATATTTTGTAATCTTAGGTTAAAATATTGGTCTTTGGATGGGATTTTATATTTGTATTTGGTTTGGGGTTATTCGGGTTTTTGAAAATCAGCACTGGGCTATAATTTTGGATGTCTATATGGTCCTAGGCAATGGTTGGTTGCAACACTAATGTAAAAGCATCAAGCATTTGTATTGTACTAGAATATGGATGTTTTACATGTTATTATAATTGCATCTTAGGTCTTAGGTTTTTCATCAGGGGCTACAATAGGAGGTTTTCTTCATTCAGTTCTAGCCTATCGACTTGCCCCCTGAACTGAGTTTAATGTATACCTTATTTTTGCAATTAATAAAATGGGTATACATTTTTATAAAAAAAAATGATGTAAAATTTTGGTTGTTTAAAAACAATAATTAATTTCAAGTTATATTTACTAGTGAAAGGAATCCATTAATGTTATTGATATTTTATAATAACTAGAATTGACTTGTATAAAATCTTGAATACTTTATAATTAATTAGATAACTTTTATATTTTTTGTGGTTGGAGTATGTGTTATAACTTAATTATAGCTAATTTCAACTTAAAAATATTAGTTTTCCACAATTCCTAATAGTTAGAAAGATATTTTCAACTTACTTTAATTAGATGACTATATCTATACATATCCTTTAATTATGCAAAGGGTTGTGAATACGACCAAAGGTCCATAGTTCATAAAAGATGTTATAATAACTGCGAGGGGGGGGGGGTGTGAATCAGTGGCCTCAAAAATATTCCAATAAATCAACCAAAAAATTAGTACCACAATTATAAGCCTCTATTTATCTTCATTCCTACAAGATGTACGCCTTTAAATAATCTTATAAAATAACTACTGCTCGGAGTTCATTGTTAAACCTTATTCTTAAGCTTTACCGAATAGTAGTCTAGCATTTACCAAAATACAGTAAATAACTTAGTATTTACTGATCAATCCTATTTTAGTAATGTGTAAAGAAAAACATTAAAGAAATGACTCATAAACACATTTGACACATGGATTTTTAATGTGGAAACCCTATTAAGGGAAAAACTACTTGGGACTGGTAACCCAAAATTTTCACTCTTCTGAAGTGAGCTCGGTGAAGAGTCAACCCTGTTAAAGGTTACAAACACACTGTTAAGTGTGACCTTGTTAGAGGATTTATCACTAACAATTTATCACTTGGTATCTAGAATTTTTCTATGCTATCTTCATGATAATCCTTTTGATACTCCTTGGGATGTATCTCAATATATAAAGGATTGTTAAATCCTGCTCGGTTAAGAGACTTTCTAATCCAATGGTTAAACTAAAAATAGTATATGATCTGTTCATAAATACAACTAAGACTTGCAGATATTCATATCTATTATAAGCTTGTTATACCTTTCTGATCAATGTTTCCCGTTAATACCTTTGCTCCACTTCTTTTTTCTTGGTGATGTTGTGCTTCTATGTTGCTCGGTGTCCGTATAAATCTTTAGCTCTGTTCTTTAGCTTGTTTGATCAGAACTGTATGAAGTCTTTCTTCACCAATTTTCTCTCCATCATCTTCTTCTCTATTCACCCCTAATTCACAATGAATTAGATTATCTCTTTTATAGTCATGATTTCACCATTTCTAGGTCTTTGTATTTCTTTTTCTTGGCATAATCCGCAATTCTCACGATTCTTACTTTAAAGCATACTTCAATTTTATCCTGCTAATTTCTCCTTGACAATTGGAAGAAAACATCTTTAAGACTCTATCTTATCTCTAGATTTTAACTTGTTGATGAAAACAATCTGATCAACCAGTTAACTCCATATTTGGCTCCTACCAGCTAAGTCTTTTGTCATTTCTAAAATTTAGTTCTTTTTGGTGTTTTAACTCCTTGTTAGCTTGGTCTTGACTTTAGATGTCCTTGGGCATCTCTATTCATCGGGGTTGTCTGTCCATTAGGGTTGTCTGTCTGTTGGGTAATACTATGGTTCTACTCATCGGTAATGATTTCTTGGGTTTCTTTCTTGGGTATCACTATGACTCTTCTCTCGGGGTTCTCTATCCGTTGGGGTGCACTGTCCGTCAGTGTTTGTTGTCACTTAGTGTATACTAAACTTTTATGCATTACTGATAGCATAACCTTTATCTCTCTGGTTCTTTGAAGTCTTTGACACTATGTATTTAACCAATCTGATTATATCAAGTTGACATAAATGACAATATAATACATTAACTAATTAAATGCCTTGCATTAACTTTCTACAGCTCGGTGATCATCAACTTAACATCTTCAAACATTCAATCAGTTATGGTTCATCAATCTCACCCTTTGGAATTTATGGAAACATACTACATTACTACTAATACAATATGAAATATATTAGTTGTAGTTCATCAATCTACCAAAATTGTTCTATAACCAATACAAATATCTGGCTCTCGGTAAGCTATTCTATCTTAGATTTGTTTCTTACATAGTACTTTCTTCAATCTTTATTCCCTTCATTGGATAGATGTAGTAGCTTCTGATTCTGTCTCTCCCTTTGATGTGGTCTCTCCCTTTGTCTGTTCCTCTCCTTGATCATCTCTTTTTCCTTTGACATCAATAGATATACTCTCTCCTTTAAGTCGTCTCTCCCTTAGGATACTTCTCTCTCTTTGGATGATTATGATGGATATTTCATATGGATATAATCTCTCTTTTTGGATACTTCTCTCCCTTTGAGAACAATGCCAAAGTATATCCTTCCTCCTTTTTATAATATACCCCTTGAATTTCCCTATCCATCAGCAATACAATGAATCTGGTGTTCGGTGTAGATAAGTACCTTTCTGTGTACTGATGTATCTTTGCAGTCCATTTCTTTGCTTGCATCAACATGAATGATCTTCTGATTATGTATAGGCTGATGCAGCCTCCTAGTCATCTTAGTGACTAATAGACAAGGGTCAGACCCCTAGTCTCTTTCTTAGGTACTCAAATGTATCTTTAGGAAATGGATTTGTGAATATGTCAACTAATTTTTCCTTGGATTGAACATATTCTAGTATCACCTCTTTCTCTTGCACTTTATCTCTTAAGTAATGATACTTGATTGCAATATGCTTAGTTTCAACATGCATGACAAGATTATTTGATATGTTAATTGTAGTGGTATTATCACAATAGATAATCACTGGTTCAAGAATTTTCATATTCATACCTTCCAGTAATTTTTTGATCCATGCAATGTTAGAGAATTTTGCAGTAGCAGCCACATATTCTACTTTTGCAGTAGATTGTGAGATGCATAATTTCTTCTTACTTATCCATGTGACAAGTCTGTAACCCATGAAGAATAATCCTCCAGTTGTGCTCTTTCTATCATCTAATTTTCCATCCCAATCAACATCTGTATAGACTTGAAGCTCAAATTTTCCTTCTCTTTTATACCATAATCCATATTCCTCAATATTCTTTAGATATCTCATAATTCTTTTGATAGCAGTCATGTGTTATTCCTTGGGATTAGAAAAGAGTCTTACAACTATTCCAACTGCATGTGCTATATCTAGTCTAGTATGAATAACATACATTAGTTTGCAAATCATTTATATGTATAGGGTCTGACTTATCTTCCTCTATAAGCTTACATCTGGTTGCCATAGGTGTTCCAACTAGTTTTGAATCTTCCATCCTGAATATCTTCAACACTTGCTTGATGTATTTGGATTGTGTGATATAGATGTCTCCATCCTGTTGAAGAATCTATAGACCAAGAAAGAATTTGATCTCCCCAAACATTGACATCTCAAACTCTTTGCTCATTTCATTAGAAAAAGACTTGAATAACATATCATTACCCACAAATATGATATCATAAACAAATATTTTAGCAATCAAAATGTTATCATTAGTATCTTCTTTTAAATATAGATTGCTATTTTCACTTGTTCTTACAAATCCAATGCTTATGAGATAGGATTGAAGTCTTTCATACCAGGCTCTAGGTGCTTGTTTAAATCCATACAAGGCTTTGTGTAGTCTACAAACCATGCTTCTCTTGTTAGGATCAATAAACCCTTCTGGTTGTTCAATGTATACCTCTTCTTCTAGTATTCCATTTAGGAATGCAGATTTGACATCCATTTGGTATACCTTGAATCCTTTGAATGCAACATAAGAAAGTATAATTATTACTCTTTTTAGTCTAGCAATGGGTGCACAGGTTTCTCCATAGTCAATACATTCTTCTTGTGCATATCCCTTGCATACTAATATTGCTTTATTCCTTGTGACTTCTCCATTCTCATTCAGCTTGTTTTTGAATATCCATTTGGTACCAATAACATTCTTGTTATCTGGTCTAGGTACTAATGTCCATGTTATGTTCTTCTTAATATTTTCTATCTCTTCATTCATAGTACTTACCCATTCTTCACTTTCTAGTGCATTATTAACATATTTAGGCTTAAAATCACAAATTAAACATCTAGTGTTCAGTGACTTACTTCTTGTTCTTGTTCCAACCTTCTTGTCTCCTATGATTTGGTTTTATGGATGGTGTCTTCTGACATACTTGGCAAGTATCAGTTCAGCTCTTTGTTCATCATTCTGATCATTATCTTGACCTTCATTCTAATCTCCATTGCTTGAAACATCATTTTGAGCAATTTCTAGATTTTTGGTATTTGCAACGTGATGCTCAGGTGCATTGTTTTGTTTCTTGGGAGCAATACACTATTGCTTGGGAAAAGTGTCAGGTTGTTTATTATAGACCAACTTGATGTAGTCTTCTAGTTCTTTTCTACTTTCCTCATCAGTTTTCTCTCCAAATTCATCTATTCTGACATTTGCACTTTCAATTATCTTGTTAGAGGACTTGTTAAGACATTTATAAGCCTTGTTTTTGGTGGAATACCCTAGAAAGATTCCTTCTTCAATTTTGGAGTCAAGTTTTCCATTTCTATAATCTTTCAAAATATAACATTGACTTCCAAAAATTTTGAAGGAGCTTACATTGGGTGTGTATCTGCACCATAGCTCATAAGATGTCTTTTTGGTATCTTTCTTCAATTAAACTTTGTTCAATGTACAAACAGAAGTACTACAACTTCCCTCCAGAATGTTTGAGTGATGCCTTTTTCTATCATCAATGTTCTTGCACAATCAACAATGGATATGTTCCTTCTTTCAGCAATCCCATTTTTTTGTGGTGTTCTTGGTATAGAAACCTCTCTTTTAATTCCACGCTCATTACAAAATTTAGAGAATTCATCAGAAATAAATTATCCTCCTCTATCTAATCTTAAGAATTTTAGTTCCTTACCACTTTGTTTTTTTACAATAGCTTTATACCATTTAAACATCTTAAATTCTTCTGATTTATCTTTTAAGAACATAATTATAATCATTTTAGAATAATCATCTACAAATAGAATGAAGTATCTATCACCATAGTAGCTCTTAGTTCTCATGGGTCCACATAGATTAGTATGGACTAATTCTAGAATAGCATTAGATGTATGGGTTTTTATCTTGAAACTAGACTTTGTCATTTTACCTTTTTGACAATTCTTACACATGATATGGTTGGGCTTTGACATGATTGGTAAACCTCTTACTTTTTTTTACTGCTCATATTAATGATGTTGTCAAAGTTCACATGACATAGCCTTTTATGCCACAACCATATGTCTTCATTTCTAGCCATTAAAAAAGTGGTTTTAATATTATCAAGATAGAATAGGTTACTTTTTGTTTGTTCACCAGTTCTGATCAACCTTCCTGATTCATTAAAGATATTTTCTTTTTTGTTCTCAAATGCAACTCAGTGACCTGTGTTATTTAGCTATGAAATACTCAATAGATTATAGTTAAGTCCTTTTACCTAGTATGTATTTTCACATCTGATCAAATTATTCAACATTATGGTTCCCTTACCTTCAATCAGACAGGGTGAGTCATTACCCATTCTTATTGATCCACCATTATAATACTCAAAAGTTTCAAACTTTTCCTTATCTCTAGTCATGTGGTGAGTGTAGCCACTATCTATAATCTAGACATCATTCTTACTAACCTTAGATATGAGTGTAGTCTCAACATACCTTTCCTCTTCGTCTAAATCATCCTTCATGGCAACAAATACCATCTCAATATCTTCATCAGATTCGGTGTCAATATCTCCAACTTTGTTCTCAGCCAGGTAACAAGCTTTCTTCCCTTTATCCTTGTAGTCTCAGGTATCTCTTCTATTAGATTGTGAGTTTCTTCGGTAATCTCTGCTATCACTTCTGTCAAACTTTTTTTCATATGATCTGTCACTATTTCTGTCTTCTTTTCTTTTGTTAGGACATCTAGCAGAAAAGTGTCCAATCTCTTTCCAATTAAAACAAACCAATGGTAATTTACCTTTGTATCTACCTTTGCCTCTCTGCAATATTCTAACCATTAATTCTTCAATCTCATCAAGTTCTTGGTCATCACTATGAGTTTTAGTATCATTTCTCATAGTGTGTTTATGACTTGACTTAGTTATTTTCAAAGAAGATTTGAATGCAGACTCAATAGATGGTAAGACACTGTTATCAAAGTTATTCATCTCAAATGAAATAAGTCTACCAACCAAACTATCTAGAGTGGAATTTTTATTTGCTACTTCTCTCATTTCTTGTATAGAAGATACTCTAATAGCATAAACAGGTAGTAAGGTTCTTAGGATTTTACTTACCACTATTTCTTCTTCAAGTACACCTCCAACTCCTCAGATAACATTGACTACCTCTTTGATTCTGCAGCTGTACTGAGTGATATTTTCTCTTTCTCTCATTCTTAGGTCATCAAATTTACCTCTTAGGATTTATGCCTTAGCTCTTAGTATATTTGCATCTCCTCCATGTACTAGCTTCAATTTATCTCACATTTTCTTTGCAGAGGTGCATGTTTTGACATCTTCAAATTCAACATCAGAGAGTGAGGAAGCAAGTTCTATCATCATATAATTGTGCTCAATATTTTCTCTCAATTTATCAAGTGTGTGAGGTCCTGTAGGCAACACATATTTAGTATCCAAGTATTGAGTAACATCATTTTCAATACCTGATAGGTGGAGTCTTATCCTGCTTTGTCATGATGCAAAGTTTTCCTTTCTCAACTTAGGCACATCTCGTTTTCTCATCTTGTGATCTTTTGCTTAGGTATTGAAACCTTCCTTTCTAAGCACACAAGCTCTGATACCAATTGTTAGAATAACTGTGGGGGGGGGGGTGAATCAATGGCCTAAAAATTATTCCAATAAATCAACCCAAAAACTTAGTACCAAAACTATAAGCCTCTAGTTATCTTCAATCCTACAAGATGTATGCCTTTAAATAATCTTATCAAATAACTACTACTCAGATTTCACTATTAAACCTTATTCTTAAGCTTTACCGAATAGCATTCTAGCATTTACTGAAATGCAGTAAATAACTTAGTGTTTACTAATCAATCATATTTTAGTAATGTGTAAAGCAAAACATTAAAGCAATTACTCATAAACACATTTGACACATGGATTTTTAACACGAAAACCTTGTTAATGGAAGAACCACTTGGGACCGGTAACCCAAAATTTTCACTCTTATGAAGTGAGTTCGGTGAAGATCCAACCATGTTAAAGGTTATAAACACACTGTTAAATGTGACCTTGTTAGAGGATTTATCACTAATAATTTATCACTTGATATCTGGCATTTCACTATGCTATCTTCATGATAAACCTTTTAATACTCATTGGGATGTATCTCAATATATAAAGGATTGTTAAATCCTACTCAGTTAAGAGATTTTTTGATCCAATAGTTAAACTGAAATAGTATATGATCTGTTCATAAATACAACTTAGAATTGCAGATGTTCAGATCTATTGTAAGCTCATTATACCTTTCTAATCAATGTTTCTCATTAATACCTTTGATCCACTTCTTTCTTCTCGGTGATGTTGTGCTTCTTTGTTGCTCGATGTTCGCAGAAATATTTAGCTCTGTTCTTTATCTTATTTGATCAGGACTATATGAAGTCTTTCTTCACCAGTATTCTCTCCAACATCTTCTTCTCTATTCACCCCTAATTGACAATGAATTAGCTTGTCTCTTTTATATACATGATTTCACCATTTCTAGTTCTTTGTCTTTCTTGTTATTGGCATGATCCACAATTCTTTCCATTCTTGCTTTAAAGCATACTTCAATTTTATCCCACAAATTTCTCCTTGACAACTGGAATAAAACAACTTTAAAACTCTAGCTTATCTCTGGCTTTTAACTTGTCGATGAAAACAATGTGATCAACCAATTAACTCCATATTTAGCTCCTTCTAGCTAAGTCTTTTTTCATTTCTGGACTTCAGTTCTTTTTGGTGTTTTAACTCCTTGTTAGCTCGGTCTTGACTTCAGTTGTCCTCGGGCATCTTTGTCTGTCAGGGTTGTCTGTCTGTCGGGGTTATCTATCCGTTGGGGTTGTTTGTTCATCGAGAATGTCTATCCATCAGGTAACACTATGGTTCTTCCCATCGATAATGCTTGCTCAGGTTTCTTGTTTGGGTATCACTGTGACTCTTCTCTCAGGATTCTCTATCCGTCAGGGTGCACTGTCCGTTGCTATTTGTTGTCACTTAGTGTATACTAAACTTTTATGCATTATTGATAGCATAAATTTTATCTCTCTGGTTCTTTGAAGTCTTTGACACTATGTATATAACCAATCTAATTATATCAAGTTGACATCAATGAAAATACAATACATTAACTGATTTAATGTCTTGCATTAACTTTCTTCAGCTCAGTGATCATCAAATTAACATCTTCAAACATTCAATCAGTTATGGTTCATCAAAAAGATGTTATAACAAGTATTATAATATTTTAAATATTTATTTGAATGTAAGAAAGGTCATGTTATGCTAATAATCTAATTAAAAATAAGTATTAATGCATGTAAATATATATTTATGATCTATTTTCTTTGTTATCTTGAAATCTAATTTATTGATTTGGGATATCATGTGAATGAAAGAGAAAATTTTGAGTTTAGAAGGCTTTGTTATATATTAAAATTATAAATTATTCCTACTAAATAAAAAGCCTCTAAAGGGTCCTTACAAATATTTATTTATAGTTACAAACATAAACCGAAGTTAAATTACTTTTAATATCTATATATGAGAAACATACAAAAATGAAAAGAACTAAAAGAAATAATCCAAGTGAGTGTAATAAAAGGAAGTATTTTACCATAAACATAATGAATGAGAGATTGCTTCAAGATCTATCATGAAAAACATGAAGATGCTCCAAGATCAACACAATGAGACAAGCATTTTGAAAGGGGAAAACTAAGAAAACCCTCTTGTGTATATAATATAAATGAGGAAAAAAATCCTAGAAAAATAGAGAGAATGTGAGCAAGAAGCTCATTAAAACAATGAGAGAGAAAGAGTTGAGAATGTGAGGAGAAAATAGTAGAAGTGAGAAAATTGTTGTTAAAGTATGTGGAGAATCATCTCTTAAATATAGATGAGTGATGGAGTTAGAATGTAACTCCCATGTTCTATGAATGCCACATTTATATTAAGTGTTTTCCAAGTGTGAGAATCCTCTTAACGAGGAATAAGCTACTTTACTTATGTTAGAATAATTGAGGGGGGGGGGCGGTGAATCAGTGCCCTCAAAAATTAATCTAATAATCTAACCAAAACTTAGATCACAAATATAATATCCTCTAGTTATCTTTCAGTCCTTCAAGATGTATGCCTTGTGTAAATCTAACATATATATATTGCTTGGTGAGTATACTATTTATCCTTTTCTAGCCTTTACCAAATAGTAGCAATTAAACTTAGTGTTTACCGACCAATCATATTTTAGTAATGTGTAAAGCAAAACATCAAAGCAATGAACCATATACACATTTGACACACGGATTTTTAACATGGAAACCCTGTTAAGAGAAAAACCACTTGGGACCGGTAACCCAAAATTTTCACTCTTCTGAAGTGAGCTCACCCAAAATTTTCACTCTTCTGAAGTGAGGTCAGTGAAGAGCCAACCCTGTTAAAGGTTACAAACACACTGCTAAGTGTGACCTTGTTAGAGGATTTAAAACTAATAGTTTATTATTTGACCTAGCATTCACTATGTTGTCAACATGAAAACCTTTTGATACTCTTGAGTATCTCAATACAATAAGGATGGTTAAATATCACTCAGTTAATAAATTTTCTGAATCAATGGTTAAACCGAAACAGTAAATGATTTATTCAACAATACAACTTTAACATGCAGATTTTCAGATCTATTGTTAGTCCACAATACCTCTCTAATCAATGTTCTCTTCAATTCCTTTTCTCCCCTTCTTTTTTCTTTCTTCTTTCTTCTTGGTGAATGTTGTGTCCTCTATTTCTCGGTGTCTGCAAAATTCTTGGGTTTTTTCTTTAACTTGTATGATTAGATTTGCATGAAGACTTCTATCTTCATCAGAATTATATTTAGCATTCCTCACTTCATAATGAATTACTTGTCTCTTTATATAGACATGTTTTTACCATTCAATCTCTTTATCTTTCTTGTTCTTGTCGTAGATTTCTTATTGATCTGCAAATCTCACCATGAAATGCTTTAATATTTAAAGCTTTGCTTTATTTTTATTCCATAGGATTTTCCTTGACAACTGTAAATAAAACTAGCTTTAAATATTCTTCTTATCTTAGTTCAATTGGTCGATGAAAACAAAGCAATCAATCAGTTAACTCTAAATATAGCTCCTACCAACTAAGTGCTTTGTCATTTTCTAACTCTAGTTGATTTTGGTCATCAACTCTTAGTTTTCTCAGTCATTGACTCTTGTTGTCCTTGGGCATGAACTTTAGTTCTGCTCGGCGACCACTTCAATTATGCTTGGTGTTGCGGTGCTTGATATACACTGTGACTACTCGGGGTTCTCTGTCTGTCGGTGTGCACTGTCTGTCAGTTTTTATTGTCACCCAGTGTACACTGGATTTTTATGTTTACCGATAACATAAAATTTATCTCTTTGGTTGATCTGAATTAAGAAATCAGATTACAATACCTAGTGTGAAACCTGCAGTATTGTTGAATTCAATAAAAGAAACAATAAAGATGAACAACATAATTTCAAGCTAAAAAGTGATCCATTCTATTTGAAATTGGAGTTTATACAAACATGAAGGATCCCAAGAGTCACTAGAATCTCTTGGAAACAAAATGAAGAGTTCTCATTATGTTTATTACAAATAAACTTATTAAAACTACCAAAAATTTCAAAAAACTATATTAAAATTTAGGCCTACTTGGAGAAGGCATAACTTTCTAGTCCTAGGTCTGATTTGCGAACCGTTTACTTCATTGGAAAGATAATCCAAAACTATAGACCCAAAATTGGGAAGTGAAACTTGTAGTTACCCTTCTTGAGGAAGACAGGGCCAGAAATGCCCCGAAGACCTTCAAAAATGCAGATTACTGAGACATCTAAAATACTGTAAAAATTAAATTTTAATATTTCCCAATTCCATCCTAATCATTTCTCCCCCCTTGAGAGGCAATGGGCCCCATTTCATTAATCTTCTGCAACAAATGAGGAAATTGTGCTGCAATTTGTTCCTTAGTTAACCACTTGCCTTGATGAGGATACTGACCAGCTTGAACCACCCGATAAAGAGGAATGTTCTGATTTCTCAAAGTCTTTGAAATGAATTCAGTAACATGGTCACACTAGACTGGAACAATAGTAGATAATTATGCAACTTGAATGTGCTCAGTAGCTTGGGAAATGTCCAAGAAAGGAGGAAAATAGAGTCTCAATAATTCACATTGAAAATTGGATGCATGCCCAAGAAGGATGGAAAATTAAGTTCAAAAGCATTCTCACCAACTTGCTTCACAATAGTATATGGGCCATAACAAAGAGGACGAAGCTTCCTGTTTGGTCCGTGAAGGCACTCTTTTTGAAGATGTAACCATACCTTGTCACCAATATGAAAGTGATGATGAGTTATATGTTTATCATGCCTTTCCTTATACTTCTGATTACTCTACTCCAAAATCTCATGAACTTGCTGTTGTAGGTGTCTAATGTTATCAATGAATTTTTCTACTTTATCTACCTCCTTTTCAGCATTCAATAGACTATTAGGTTGCAAAACTAGCAGTGCTACATCCATAGGTGCCAATGGATGATACCCAAGACAAAACTCAAATGGACTATGCCCTGTAGTACTGTGGAGTGCACAGTTGTATCTATGTTGCATGTAGGGTAAGATTTCATCCCATGTGCGAGGATTTTTTGAATGATACATCTGTAAGATATGAATGATCATTCAATTCACAAATTCTGTCTACCCATCTGTTTGGGGATGGAATGTTGTGGACTTTGTCAACTTTGTGTCTATTTTAGCCCATAGTGCTAACCAAAATTTGTTGATGAACCTGCTATCCCTATCAGAAATAATGGTTTTGGGCAAACCAAAATGAACCCAAACATGTTCAAAAAATAACTTGGGAGTCTCTTCTGTAGAAATCATCTTTTTACATGCTACCATGATAGCCATTTTATAAAACCTATCTACCACAACATATACACAATCATGCCCCCGCTTGGTAGTTGGAAGCCCAGACATAAAATCCATTAAAATAGACTACCATGGTTTATCAGATATAGGTAATGATAAGTATAGACCCAACTTACAGTTTTTTGGCTTTGCAATTGCACAGGTTGCACAAGCTTGTATATATGAAATTATATCCTACTTCATTTTTGGCCAATAAAAATACTTTTGAAGGATAGCAGTAGTCTTACCAATACCAAAATGTCTTGCAACACGGCTTTAGTGAGCTTCCCATATCATTTTCTTTCATTCCTTAGTGGGTACACATATATGACCAACATGGCAAAGAAAGCCATCGTGCAAGTGAAAATTAGAGACATGCTTTCCTTCTGCCAAATTACCATATATGTTAGCAAAATCAGGGTCAATACCATATAGCTATTCCCATGTGGATGATTGATGACCACATGAATCCAACACCACTATCAAACCTGCAATTGGAGGCCTACTCAAATAGTCTGCCACTTTGTTACTACTTTCTTTTGATGATGAATGTTGAGGTGAAATTGTTGTAGATAAGCTGACCACCTTTGATGTCTATCATTCTAAAACTTCCCTTGTGTTTGTAAGAATTGAAGGGGTTTATGGTCTGTATGTATAACAGTTTCCTTTCCCAGTATATAATATTTCCATTTTTTGCAGGCCTGAACAATAACATACAACTCCTTGTCATAGGTGGGGTACCTATGTACTATATCATAAAAAATTTCACTGTGATAGGCAACAGGATGCCCATGTTGTGTGAGTACTGTGCCAAGAGCATTATTATATGCATCAGTTTCTATCTCAAATGATTGTTGCAGATCTAGGAGGACTAGTACTGGTGCTGAACATAGTCTTTTCTTAAACTCTTCAAATGATTTTTTCTTGGCCTCTGTCCATTGAAATTTTTCATGTGCTCCACCCCTTAGTGATTGATTGAGAGGCCATGATATATGTGAGAAACCAAAAACAAATTTGTGATAGAAGTTGGCTAAGCCCAAGAAGCTATGGAGCTCTATGAAAGTTTTAGGAGATGGCCAATATTTGATTATTTGAATCTTTACTGGGTCAACATGAACACCCTCAGTATCAATGATATACCCTAAGTATTGAACACTCTACATACCAAAAGAGCACTTCTCAATATTGGCGTAAAGTTTGTGTTGTTGCAGAGTTGAAAGCACTTGTTCAACATGCTGCAAATGCTCAGACCAAGTCTTGCTAAAAATGAGTATGTCATCCAAATAAACAACCACAAAATAATCAATGAATGGTATAAGAACATCATTCATCAATCTCATAAATTTTTCTAGGGAATTTGTTAGGCCAAAAGGCATAACCAACCATTCAAATAAACCTTAGATTTAAATGCATTCTTCCACACATCTGCTGGATCAATTGGTACTTGGTGATATCCATATTTCAAGTCAATTTTTGTAAATAAATTAGCCGCCCTAAGTTGGTCCAACAAATCATCAATTCGAGGGATTGGATATCTATTTTCACACTGATTTTGTTCAATGCCCTATAATCAATACAAAGTCTCCATGTCCCATCTTTCTTTTTAGCAAGGACAATTGGACTACCACAGGGTGAAGCACTTGGATGGATATTTCCTTTCTGAATCAACTCTTGAATTTATCTCTTGATTTCATCATTTTCTAAAACTGACCTTCTATATATTGGCTCATGTGGTAGTGGTGTGCCTGGGATTAAATCAATAGAGTGCTTGACTTGACAGTGTGTTGGAACTCCCACTGGTGATTTAAACACACTATGGTATCCTTTCAAAATTTTATCCATCTGATTTTGTTGATTTGTTGTTATGGCTACCTTAGCATGTATATTAAGAACAACTAACTTTGTTTGTTTAGGGTGAACCATGAGTAGAACAAAATCTCCAGTTTGAGCAATCAAATGTTTACATTGTTTAGCACTAATCAAAGATGTAGTTTGTGTTGGACATACCTTCGGTATTTGATACCTTTCCCACCAAGCTTGATTGTAACACTACGTGGCCTAGATTCATACACTCCATTCCTCTAATACATGTAGGGTTGTCCCAGCAAGACATCACATACATCTAGTGGTGCTACATCACATATCACTTCATCCTTGAAAGGCTTGATTGAATATTGTAGGTGACGCTGTTGATTTATTTGAAATTTTTTTCGCTCATTTACCCATCCCATAGAGTATGGTTGTGGGTGTCTTGTCACTTTCAAATTCAATATTTTGACTGTCTCCCTAGATATCAAATTATTTTGGCTCCCATTGTCAAAAATAAAATATAAAGGCTTTCCATCAACCCACATCTGTTAATGAAAAATTCTCTCTTCATCTTCACGATGCATTACTTTAGCAGTTGCAACTATGGCATATGGGTATGCTTCTATGATAGAATCATTCTCCTTTTGCTTAGAAGTATCTATTAGTGTTGATTCAGATTCAGCTTCCTCTCCTCATGTTTCTATCATGAGATTTTTAATACTTCGACAATCTTTTGTATTATGGGTTGGGGACTTATGCATCTCACACCACATCCCTATATTTGTCTGTGTCTTTTTTGTAGCCCACCATGTATTCTTAGGTGAGTTTGAGTGGGGTTCCTTGGTCACTTGTTTTCCTATAGATTTATTGTCACCTTCAACCCTTGGCTTGAGGACTCTTCATTATGAGGACTCTTCATTTCATTTCCAAGAGATTCTAGTGACTCTTGGGATCCTTCATGTTTGTATAAACTCCAATTTTGAATAGAATGGATCAATTTTTGGCTTACAATTATGTTGTTCATCTTTATTGTTTCTTTTATTATTTCTTTTTTTTTTGTTATCACTTGTTCTTACAAATCCAATACTAATAAGATAAGATTGAAGCCTTTCATACCATGCTCTCGGTGCTTGTTTCAATGCATACAAGGCTTTTTGTAGTCTACAAACCATGTTCCTCTTGTTAGGATCAACAAACCCTTCAGGTTGTTCAATGTATACCCCCTCTTCTAGTATTCCATTCAGAAATGTAGATTTTACATCCATTTGGTATAATTTGAATCCTTTAAAAGCAACATAAGCAAGTAGAATTCTTACTCCTTCTAGTCTAGTAATGGGTGGAAATGTTTCTCCATAGTCAATACCTTCTTCTTGTGCATACCCTTTGCATACTAGTCTTTCTTTGTTCCTTGTGACTTCTCCATTCTCATTTAGTTTGTTTCTGAATATCCATTTAGTGCCAATGACATTTTTGTCATTTGGTCTAGGTACTAATGTCCATGTTTTATTCTTCTCAATATGTTCAATCTCTTCATTCATTGCACTAAACCATTCTTGATTTTCAAGTGCAGTATTAACAGATTTAGGCTCAAAATCACAAATCAAACATCTAGTGTTCAGTGACTTACTTCTTATTTTTATTCCAGCTCTTTTGTCTCCAATGATTTGGTCTTGTGGATGGTATCTTCTGACATAATTAGCAATTATAGGTTCAAATCTTTGTTCGTCATTTTGATAATCATTTTTACCTTCATCATCACTCGATTTAGCATTCTGAGCATTTTCTCGATTCTCGGTGTGTGCAGCCTATTGCTCGGTTGCATTGTTCTGTCGCTCGGTAGCGATATACTACTGCTTGGGCAGAGTGTCAAGTTCTTCACTATAGACAAATATGTTGTAATATTCTAGTTCCTTTCTTCTTTCCACATCATTTTTCTCAACAAATTCATCCGCTTTAACATTTGCACTCTCAATGATTTTGTTAGAGGATTTAAGACATTTATAAGCTTTGCTTTTGGTAGAATATCCTAAAAATATTGCTTCATCACTTTTGGAGTCAAGCTTCCCATTTATATCATCTTTCAATATATAACATTGACTTCCAAAAATCTAAAGTAACTCACATTTGGTGTGTATCCATACCATAGCTCATAAGGTGTCTTATTGGTGTCTTTCTTCAATTGAACTCAGTTTAATTTATAGACAAAAATACTTACAACTTCTCTCCAGAATTTTTGTGTGATACCTTTTTCAATCATTAGTATTCTAGTACAATCAACAATTGATCTATTCCTTCTTTCAGCAATCCCATTTTGTTGTGTTGTTTTCGGTGCAGAAACTTGTCTTGTAATTCCATGCTCATTACAAAAGTTAGTGAATTCATCATAAATAAATACTCCTCCTCTATCTGAACTTAAACATTTCAGTTCTTTTCCACTATTTTTCAACTATATCCTTATACCATTTGAACATCTTAAATGCTTCTGATTTCTCTTTTAAGAACATGACAGTCATCGTCCTAGAATAATCATCAACAAATAGAATGAAGTATCTATCACCATAATAGCTCTTTGTTCTCATTGGTCCACATAAGTTAGTATGGACTAACTCTAGAATATCCTTATATGTGTAGGTTTTTCTCTTGAAACTAGACTTTGTCATTTTTCCTTTTTGACAATTCTTACACATGACATGGTCGAGTTTTGACATGCTCGATAAGCCTCTTACTTTTATTTTCTTGCTTATCCTAACCATGTTGTCAAAATTCACATGACATAACCTTTTATGCCACAACCAAATGTCTTGATTTATAGCTAATAAACAAGTGGTCTCAATCTTATCAAGATAGAATAGGTTACCTTTTGTATGTTCACCAGTACTGATCAACCTTCCTATTTCATTATAGATCTTTGCCTTTTTGTTCTCAAATGCAACTCAATGCCCTGTGTTATTCAGCTGTGAAACACTCAATATATTATAGTTAAGTCCTTTCACCCAATATGCATTTTCACATCTGATCAGATTATTCAACATGATGATTCCTTTTCCTTCAACTAGACAAGGTGAGTCATTACCCATCCTAACTGATCCACCATTATAATATTCAAAAGTTTCAAACTTTTCCTTATCTCCGGTCATGTGGTGAGTATAGCCACTATCAATAATCCATACATAATTTTTTCTAACTTTAGATATGAGGGAAGTTTCAACATACATTTCTTCTTCGTCTGAATCATCCCTCATAGCAAAAAATACTACCTCAATATCTTCATCAGATTCGGTGATAGTATTTTCATCTTTGTTCTCAACCAGGTAACAAGCCTTCTTGCCTTTGTCCTTGTAGTCTCGGTTATCTCTTCTCTCAGAGTGTCAGTTTCTTCTGTAGTCTCGATCATCACTTCTGTCAAACTTCTTTTCACAAGAACTATCATTGTTTCTTTCATCTTTTCTTTTGTTAGGGCATCTAGCAGCAAAGTGTCCAATTTATTTGTAATTAAAACATACCAAAGGTAATTTACCTTTGTATCTACCTTTTCCTCTCTGCAATCTTCTAGCCATTAGTACTTCAATTTCATCAAGTTCTTGTTCATCACTATCACTTTCACTATCATTTCTCATAGTGTGTTTGTGACTTGATTTACTTATTTTTAGAGAAGATTTGAATGTAGACTCAATAGTTGGTAAGAAATTGTTTTCATAGTTTTTCATCTCAAATAAAATAATTCTACCAATCAAACTATCTAGACTAACATTTTTATTTGCTAGTGCTCTCATTTCTTGAATTCTAGATACTCTAATAGCATAAACAAGCAGTAAGGGTCACATAATTTTACTTACCACTATTTCTTCCTTAAGTACACCTCCTACTCGGATAGAATTAACAACTTCTTTGATTCTGCTACTATACTGAGTGATTTTCTCTCCTTCTTTCATTTAGGTCATCAAACTTTCCTCTTAGGCTTCCATCTTTTGCTCTTAGCACATTTGTATCTCCTCCATGTACTAGCTTGAGTTTGTCCCACATTTGCTTTGCAGTGGTGCATGATTTGACATATTCAAATTCAACATCAGATAGTGAAGAAGCAAGTTCTATCATCATAGAGTTGTGTTCATGTTTGTCTCTCAATTGATCAACAATTAGAGGTCTTATCAGTGTAGCATATCCAGTATCCAAGTATTGTGTAACATCATTTCCAATACCTGATAGATGGAGTCTTATCCTACTTTTCCATGATGCAAAGTTGTCTTTGTTCAACTTAGGCACATCCCTTTTACTCATCTTGTGATCTTTAGCTTGAGTCTTTAAAATCTCTTCCAAGCACACTAGCTCTAATACCAATTGTTAGAATAACTGAGGGGGGGGGGGGGGGGGGGGNGGGTGAATCAGTGGCCTAAAAAATTAATCCAATAATCCAACCAAAACTTATATCATAAATATAATATCCTCTAGTTATCTTTCAGTCCTTCAAGATGTATGCCTTGTGTAAATCTAACATATATATATTGCTCGATGAGTATACTATTCATCCTTTTCTAACCTTTACCGAATAGCAGCAATTAAACTTAGTGTTTACTGACCAATCCTATTTTAGTAATGTGTAAAGAAAAATATCAAAGCAATGAACCATATACACATTTGGCACATGGATTTTTAACGTGGAAACCCTGTTAAGGGAAAAACCACTTGGGACCGGTAAGCCAAAATTTTCACTTTTCTAAAGTGAACTCGGTGAAGAGCCAACCTTGTTAAAGGTTACAAACACACTGTTAAGTGCGACCTTGTTATAGGATTTAAAAATAATAGTTTATCATTTGACCTAGCATTCACTATGTTATTAACATGAAAACCTTTTGATACTCTTGATTATCTCAATACAATAAGGATGGTTAAATCCCATTCGGTTAAGAGATTTTCTGAAACAGTAAAATATATGTTCAACAATACAACTTTAACTTGTAGATTTTTAGATCTATTTTTAGTTCATAATACCTCTCTGATCAATGTTCTCTTCAATTCCTTTTCTCCCCTTATTTTCTTCTTTCTACTTGGTGAATGTTGTGTCCTCTGTTGCTTGTTGTCTGTAGAATTCTTGGCTCTGTTCTTCAGTCTGTATGATCAGATCTACATGAAGACTTCTATCTTCATCATAATTATATTTATCATTCCTCACTTCATAATTAATTACTTGTCTCTTTATATAGACATTTTTTCATCATTCAATATCCTTGTATTTCTTGTTCTTGTCATAGATTTCTTCTTGATCCACAAATCTTTCCATGCATTGCTTTAATCTTTAAAGCTTTGCTTTAGTTTTATTCCATATATTTCTCCTTGAGAATTGTGAATAAAACTAGCTTTAAATATTTTTCTTATCTTAGTTCAATTGGTTGATGAAAATAAAGAAATCAATTAGCTAACTCTAAATATAGCTCCTACCAGCTAAGTGTTTTGTCATTTTCCAACTCTAGTTGATTTCAGTCATCAGCTCTTAGTTTTCTCAGTCATTGAATCCAGTTTTCCTCGGGCATCAATTTCAATTTTTCTCAGTGACCACTTCAGTTATGCTTGGTGTTGCAGTGCTCAATATACACTGTGACTACTCAGGGTTCTCTGTCCATCGATGTTTACTTTCACTCGGGGTACACTGGCTTTTTATGTTTACTGATAACATAAACTTTATCTCTTTGGTTTCTTGAAGTCTATGCCAATATGTATATGACCAATCAAATTATATTAATTTTACATCAATGACAATATAATACGTTAACTAATTTAATGGCTTGCATATACTTTCTGTAGCTCAGTGATCATCAACTTATCATCTTCAAACATTCAATTAGTTATAATTTATCATCTTAATAAAGGAAATAAAAGAAATGAGTTTTTCTCCCACTTGGACTAGAGGAAAAAATATATTTTAGGATACCTTGGCTTATCCATATTTAAATAATACACCAAGGAAAGATTAGTAATTTTAACAACCCCCTTTAATATTTACTTGGGGTGATTAGATCAATGGGTATCAAACCCAAATCTTTATAATGATTTTGAAATTTCTTTTTAGAAAGAACCTTTGTTAATATATCGGTAGTTGGATCATTTCCCTTGCAATAGATGAGGGACTCTTGCATCTCTTCAACTTGTTTTGTTATGAAGTGATCATGGAGTGATATGTGCTTGGATCTTGAATGGTACATAGGATTTTTTGCTAAGAAAATGACACTTTTATTATTACAATACAAAGGTGTAGGTGCTTGTGGAGGACCCAAATATTCAAGTAATCTTTGTTTCTCTAGAGCTTCTTTAGATGCACGTGTACATTCTTTATATTCATATTCAATAGAATATAGAGACGAAGATTGTTCATATTTACTTCTCCAAGAAATAACACCTAAACCTGCAAAAAGGCAATAACCAGTAGTAGATATCCCATCATTGGGATCTCCTCCTAGATCTGAATTAGTAAAACCTTTTAAATCAAAATCAGAGTGTGAATCATAAAATGAATCAGTCATGTAATCGGTAATGAAATCATCAGTCTCATAAAGAAAAATTTTAATGGATTCATCATTATATGAAGAATCAAGAGGAGTAGAGCTAGTATAATCATCATCATTATTATCATTATTATCATCATCATTATTTTCATGAGGAGGATTAGGATGAATAGAAGGAGCTTTTTCCTCCACAACAACCATTTGATTAGCACTACATTCAAAATCTTGAACTTTGGAGAAATCATCAAGTTCATCTTGAGAAATACACACATCTCTACTAGGAGAGTCAAAAGGAGGCAAAGTAACATTGAGAAAAGTAGAAATAATGTCCTATTCTTGTTCTAAAATCTCATCAAAAGGGGAATATGCATGGGAATAAGAAGAATCATCAAACTTGAATGCATTATATAGAGAGAAAATGTTGTCCCTTTGTATTAAGATTGTTTCATGAGGAAGATAGTAATATAGGGGGTCATCCCAAGAATAGTCATCGCCATATGATGACGATCATATTTTTCCATTAGTATACAAGGGAAACAGTTTTTGTACTGTTGGTACATGATCACTGAAAGATAGGTTTATAGTGCAACCTGACACAACAGTTAACAAAGGTCACCAAAAAATGTTAAGTAAAGAGGAACCCGATAGAGGAACCCAACATACAGATCACTGTGTAAATTGATAACATAATTCATAGAGGAACCCAACATAAGTTTATAGTGTAACCTGATAGAGAAGAAAACAAAGGAACCCAACAGACTAGTTTACAGTGAACATCGACAGGCAGACTACAAAGCAACCTGAGCACAGAATACTAAGAAATAATTTTATTCTAATAAATGTGGATCTGAATTACACGTCAGACAAAACACTTAATTTTTATATTTAGCTTAAATATTAGCTTTAAATCTATTTCTTGAGGGACAAGTAAAGTAATTGTAATTGTTTTAATCCGTCTAACTAATTGAAAACATGCAAACTAGGAGATCAAGGTCAAGCTCTAAACCTTTGATCATAGAGTTATCATTGTAAAGCGTGAAACTTATTTAGGTCAAATTCATTGTATAAATAAATGTGTAATCAATCAGAACAAGTTGATGTGATGATGATTGTAGCTGCAAAGACATCTATGGATCAGAGACACAGTTTTATTTAAAAGAATAATAAAAGATGTAATCAGTTATAAAGAACAAGATCTAAGGCTACTAAGCATAATAGAGGTATTAATCAGTCACTATAGGTGATACATCATATTGTAAACTTTAAAGGATCTGTACTCAAAAATTGTATATTGCATATACTCGGGTAAATAAGTATTTTTGACTACATTCTAACAAGTGTAGCAAATAGAAGAAATCCTTTGAGAAGGTGGATTTAACAATCCTTTTGTAAACCTCTTAACCGAGTGCACACTAAACAGTGTTGCTAAAGCTCTTAACAGAGTAGACCTTAACAAGTCTAAACATGTTACTCCTAACAAGGTAAGATCATCATAAGTGATCAAACTTGTAAGCCTTAACTGACCCCTTCCATTCTGCAGATAGTGAAATTTTGTGGGTTTCATCTCCCACCATAGTTTTTACCTTCTAATAGGGGTTTTCTATGTTACCAAATCTTGTGTCATTTGTCATTACATTTCATGAATGTTTCTATGAATTTTTACATGCAAATAAAGTTTATGATTTGATATTACATACACAAGGACATAATAGAACATATGGATGATAATGCAATGAATTGATTACTAAAAGGATTAAGGTTAAGTGAAAAAAGTCTTAAGGGTACTAATTCAACCCTTCCCTCTCAGTACACACTGTTCCATTATTCCAACAATTGGTATCAGAGCTAGATCTCTTATTTGAAAAATTTTAAATCACTTGAGAGCAAATATCATACAATGGAAAGGTATAAGCTAGATAAGAGTATTGAGAATCAGAAGTTAGAGATACAAATCTTCTATGAGAAACATAAAGAAGCTAGAGTCAAGATGAGAGAGCTACTTAATGAAAGATAGGTTATGGAATCTCGCTGTAATGAAATAGACTATCATGAAGAAGAGATACTTGATTTATTTCAATAAAAAAGATCTACGTCTAGCAATACATCAGGCACATCTGAAGGAAGCATTACAAGTCTGAATAAAATCAATCAACATCTGGATGGACAAGTGAAATCACTACAAATTGGTCAAAAGACACAAATGGTAAGGATGATTGAGGTTATGAATAATGCTAGACAAGCTGATCAAGAAAGAAAATTAGCTATTGATGACATCAGGAAGATCACTAAACATCTACAAGAGAAAGAATCAGAAATACAAAGACTTACTGAACATCATCATGAGATCACCAATTGGATTATTCTTATGAGTTAGGAGGAAAACCGAATGAACATAGAACTCAATGGAAAATTAGAAGCTATTAGTGCTAGGTGTACCCTTGAGTGGCGCCTCGAGAAGACCACCCTGTCAGAAACCAACTGCTGAGTTGACGCCTCCTTGATGTGGCCAACCACCTTCTGTCAGTCTTTATTAACCGCTTCTAAAAGTGACCGGTCAGCCTCGAGGACCAAAACACGGATCACTTGAAAGAGTACAAAATTTTGGGATCTGGGACTCCGCGATCCGGGAACTTTCATTCCAAAAAGAATAAAGAATACCCAACACTTGAGTTCTCCCCGGCCTCCAGAGAAAGCTCAAGGTTGCTTATTGTCATTGAAAGCCTGGAGGAGGCGGGATATGCCATCTTCATCTATGTATTTCAGGCTGGCCCTTCTATGCTTGGCCACCTCAACTTTTTCCCCCAGGTCCGGAACATTTTCTTTGAATTCATCTGCCATTCTTGCCGTGTCATGACCACTAAGTATCATGCGGGTTAATTTTGCCATTTGGGTCCCATCTATCCCCTCCAGAGATTGACACTGAGACTTCATCATTTCATCAAAACTCTTCAAAACTAAATATTCGGGGGTACATGTATCTGTGCTAAGGGGATCAGCCCTGGAAGTCTTTATTACAAAAGACTTGTATAAATTGGAAGAATACTTCACCGCATTTACCTTATCTTGCAAGGACCCTACCAGTTGCTTGGTCACCTCCAATGTGAGGTCAAGTTTGGAGTGTTGGGTTCTTACAAAGTCAAATGATTCATCACCCAGAATTTTGGATTCAGAAATCATATCCTCTCCCAAGGTAAGGAGCTCTTCGAGCTCTACCTTCCACGCTTGGTAATTCTTGGCGTCACCCTCCCACAACTCAATAAGAGTTTCCGCCTGATGAATGACTTGTCGGGCCGTGTATAGATCTGGGAGGGTGGATGCCAGGAAACACCGGGTGTTTCCTATCTATAGGGCGACCCACTCGTCCACTGCCTGGGCTTTCTTCTTCATCATTTGCAGGGAGTCTATGTCACTCTGCGGTATATCTTCTAAGGTGGAGGCCTCCGGAGGAGCGACATTGATGGGTCGAGCCAGCTCAGTGAGCAACCCCACAAGGTTTGCATTCTTTTTCTTTTTAGCTTTGAGCCTATGGGCTTCCTTTTCATATCGGGCCTCTACTGCCCTTGCTGCCTCCTTAAGCAAGTCTACCTCACCCTACTTTCCCCTTTTACCTAGCGATACCTCTGCAACATTGTAGTCTCTGGGGTCCGCGGTTGTTTCATCGGTGTCTGGGGGAGGTGTTGCCACAACGACAACTATTTCTCCGCCCGGCCCAGTTCGGAGATTATGAACTGTCTGGGCTTTCTTGGCCTTTGGTGGGGCCTGAACCTGGGCCATCATTTCTGCCAAGGAGAGAGGAATCACAGGAGCAGACTGAGCCTTTCTTTTCCTACTCTCTATAAGCCATTGAGGTGGTAGGGGTGGCCTTCCTACCAGAATTTGTTCCCTTGACTCTTCCCCAGTATTTTGTGGCCGTGGCTCCTCGGTGGCATGGACCTCATCCGTCCCTCTCCCTGCCTCAAATTCTTCTATAGAAATATTTTCTTCATCAACCTCCATCTCCTCAGCCTTGTCCTCTATACCTATTCCTCTATCTAGACTCTGGTAGGCTTCCTTGGGGATTTCTTCTTCAAGCTGCTCTTCTTCTTGTTGTTTTTCTTCTGCCAGGGCCTCTTCCTCTGTTGGCACCTCTTCCGGCAGTAGGGGAGGTATTGGGCCAAGATTTAGAGTTTGGGCCACCATGATCACCTGCCCAAAAGTTGCTCCCAGGAGTGGCCCTTGGAACGTGGTGGCTGGGGTTATGTTTTTTACTGAAGGTCTGGTTCCCCCAGTGGATGCCATCTGTTCAACTTGCTTTTGTTGGTCCATTCCTAGACCATGCATCGTTTGAGCCCCAAAGATAATCTTCAGTTCTGGCTCCTTTTCTTCTACTTGTTGCTCTTGTCCCTCTGCAAGCTCTTGTTCAAAATATTCTTGCTCTGCAGCCTCTTGTTCTATCCCTGGGACCTCTATATCCGTTTGGATATTGTCTCCCTATAAGTTCCTGAACTCGTCAGTTGCAAATACATCATCAAATTCTTCTTATGGAGGGGGACTGGCTGGGACTTTTGTAGGTTCAGTTTCTTTCTCTGCCTCCAGGGAACTGGAAGAAAGGATTTCCACTTGTTGGGGTTGGGACATCCCCTGCCCCGGCTCTGCCTTAGGCTTTTTGCTGAGCTTCTTCTTTCGTGGGGTAATCAGAGGTGGCCCCGTGTCTCTTATCACTACTGCCTCCAAGGGATTCACCCCCGTTGCCTTAACCATTAAGGCTGCCAATGACGGGGAGGAGGAGGGGCGAAGTGGCCCGGTCATAATTTGTGAGGTGGCCAGCCTCGTTATTAATTGCTCCCTCATCTGCTAGGAGGCTGCCACTAACTGCTTTATTTGCTCTGTGATCAGGACTTCTTGCGTCGGAGGGGTCGTGTCTATTCCTTTTCCTTTGTCTTCACCCTGCGAAGAAGTCTCAGCCCCGGGGTCATCTTTGGTACCGGCGGCAGAGTTAATTTTGGCGTCGGATGGGCCGCTCGATGAGTACTCTCGGGGCACACCTTCTTAAAATAGGCGTGGCTTCACTCAACTACCTCTTGAGTGAAGTCTTCAATAGTGGGTCCTTCCTGGGCAGCACAGTTTACTGGTGGAAGGGCCTTTTTATTGATCCCCTTTGCCTTGTATTAGGGGTCAATAGTGGGGGCGGCGTCTGAGAAGTCTGTCAGGAACTTCTGGAGCTTCAATTTTTGCATCATGCTGGCTGTCATTCTGACATAGTGCCTGCTCCGCACCTCCACATCATCTTGGCAGTCTGTCCAGAAGTCCTCCATGTGTATATGATGGGGCTCTGAAGCCTGGGGCATCGCCCTTGCGATTCTGCCATGTGGATCAAAATTTTTGTGCGCCAGATAAAATTCCTATAAGTTATAACTTTTCAGCTCATTGTCCGCCTCCTTTGTGGTAGCCAGACTGCACATGTAGTTCCCGCAGGTGATTGGGAATGGAATATTGGGGATCTTTTTGAGGGCAAAGAAGGCATGCACCTCCATTATTTGCCTGCAATACTCCAATAGCACGATCTTGTCCCCACAATGTCTAGGCAACAAGTAGGGTTTCCCGGGGAAGCCGACGACCCTAGTGTATGTGTGATGTTGGAATTGAATATAGTAATGTCCATAACTATGGACCAACTTCATCACCTCAGTAGACAAGCGGTATCCGACATCCCAGGTGGGTGTAAGCAGATGGTAGTAAATGAATGCGTCATTTAATCGATAGAAACTGGGGAAGCTGGCCTCCCATTGAACCTGTGGGAAATGGTCCCACAGTGCCTTTTGTCCCAGGCAAATCCTGAGCATGCCATCTGTAAGTAGGCCATGAGAATGGGGCCTCTACTACGCTAGGGCCTAGAAAACATAGGAAGACATATAAAACTTTTTCTTCCTGTTGAGCTGCTGGAACTAGGAGTCGACATGGTTGAAGATTATTGTGGCCCAGTCAAAGAATTCTCCCTTGGTGGAGATTCCGAGGATGAAATAGTACATCCATTTGGAAAACTCCTGGGTGGAGGGCTGCCCAACAACTTGGGCTAATGATATCATCCCCATCTGGATGCTCTCCTTGAATTCAGAGCGGGGAATCTCTATCTTCATTCTCTTTGGGTCCCTCTTCGGGACCTTCAACCAATGGGTATTCATGTACACCCAGGCTGCATCTTCCAGCTGTGTGAACTGGGTCAGGGCATCAGTCCTTGTAACCACCGTGGCCCTATCAAATTGTGGGATTCCCAGGCCCGCCCATAATGTATCTGGGTCGAGGGATACCAGAGGAGTAGGGTATCCCGTTGGTTCTGTGGCTGTGAGCATAACAACCCAAACAGAAGAGTTGTAGTTGTTTGCCAATGTTAGGATAAGCTCCAGAGATTGCACGGAGCAGAGGAAGCAAGCCACCCGGAGGATCCCAGAGTTCCCAATGTTGATTTCTAATTGATCTCCAGCCTGTCGCTGGATGTGCATTATTTTCACCAAGGCTTGCATCTACGACCATGTTCCGACACTGGTGTCGGTCATCAGCTTGACCTTAGACTCAATCTTTGAGCCCATGATGACATTGTCTTGTACGAATTTCATGGTTAGGGGCAGCTTTTCTAGGGCCCTCTCCATCTTAGATTTTACGGCAACCTTGGTTTCTGTTGCGGAAGGTAGCTCTGGACTTTCGGGTGGAGAAGATGCCGATGCTTCAGACATGTTTGGAAGATAGACTCCGGGAACCTGCAAGGCAAAAGCAACCATCAGAATACATTTACCAAAATAATTATTCTGGGGCCCGGAGATCTTACCACCATGATGATTGCTTTCCTGAAAAGTCAGTTTCATGCAAAGATAACCAAAAAGAAAACACATCGTAAACTTTAGATTTTCATTAAACATCCGGGTCCGGGGATTTTATCACACTGGGTAAAGACACAGGATGGATGATGGTAGGAGACCCGAAGCCCAGAGAAATGACCATTGATGAGGACGTGAAAAAAAGGCTAGTCATTGAGCCCACATGGGCGCCACGTGCGTAGGTATTAAATGGAAGTTATGGCAATGACGGTGGAAGCCAACTGTCTGAGCGCGTGGAAAGTGGAAGCCACTTGGCTGGAATTGATTGTGTGCATGGGACATAAATGAGGTTCTGATAGACTTCATGGAGGAGAGAGAAAACCACCTATTTGAAACCGGCGGAGAGCCGAGTTTCAAACAGGTGGTTTTCTGCCCCGAGGTGAGTTCATGGGTGGAAAACCAGAAACACAGGTGACTCCAACAGCTCATTGAACCATCTAGAAGGATATACATAGAGCCGAGGGATATATACAAAGACACAGAGGGATATATATAGACTATACATAAATATACATGTATATACATACGAATATAAACATATATACATAAATATACAACACAGAGCGATGTCCATGGGAAAACCAGATAAGGCAAAAAAAACTATCTACAACTATCTACACATTTTTCAGATGGAGCACCTCTGCACAAAGGGTGGACAACCCTCTGGCAGAGAGCCGACCCACCAGCGGGCGGCAGAACTAGAAAATAGAAGAACAGACGAAACAGACGACAAAGCAACGAGACAACAAAAACCAAACAAAACAGAAGGAAACCAGAGAGGCAGAAGCGGAAAGACCAACCTGAGAACACAAAAGGTGGAGAAAAGGGAAGAGTTGCCGCGAGAGCTCTGCAACAGCTCGAGTTATCAAACGGTCAAAATCACCACCACAAAGCACTCGCAATCGCCTGAAAGTGACTGGAAATGTTAAACGTTAATTATCATAAACTTTCTACAAATGCTTGGTTAATCACTTCAAAATCACTTTGTTAATCGCTCCAAGTGCTTGAAGGTTTTAATCACGGTAAATGTGAAAGTGACAGGTAAGCTCTATTTATACCCGTGGTAAAAAGATAATCCTTCTCCTTCTGGCAATCTCCGGTCAAGCAAACCTCCAGACTCTAGGCCTGAGGATTCCCCGTTATGATGTTCCTTAAGAACATCATGGCGAAGAATCCCAGAGTCTGGAATCCAGTTTCCAACAAAGGGAAACCTCCAGGACCAGAGTCCCGGAGATGAAAAGAAAACAAACAAAACACCACGCCGGGGAAGGAAACCTCGGAGGAAGAAAACAAAAAGGGAAAGAAAGACAAGGCAAAGCCGCAAGCAAAAATAAAAAAGAAAAAAAGGGGGACCCAACATTTTGCACACAAAATGTAGGGACGGGGATGTAGGGCATAACAAATGGTGACTATCTGGGACAAATGCCTTAGTGCATTTGAGAACTATAGAATCTCTGGTTAGAAAAACTGGAACAAGCCGCTTTCTAAAGCGCCTGACAGGCAAAGATCAACATATCTGAGAGAATCTAGCCACACAGGAATCAGTCCAGAGTCCTTTATCAGTGGTGTCATGTGTGCTTTGGAAGAAAATCAAGCCGATGACCTCTGGGAGGGATAGAGAAGAGGCACTAATTACGTCGAACCAGTCAGTAATTTGCTCATTTCCCCCAGAAACCAAAGTTTCATCCCTCTTTTCCTCTTTCGTCATTTTATTTGTTTCTGGGTGGGGAAGGCGGTACTTCTTTCACCATTAAGCTTAAGCTTAGCTAAATTTAATGGTGGTACTTCTTTCACCTGGCCACCTATATTTAGATTGTTCGAAGAGGGGATAAAATCTATACCCGAGAAATTTTTTTTTTAAAGTTTCAGACCTGGGTCAACTAATTAGTACAATCGATCTACCCTCGGTGTGTCTGATTACTTGTTCCTTATATTATTTCTGTTCACTGATTGCCAGATTCCCAGAGAGGACACCCAATGGAGATTCCTCAAAATGTGCCATATCCTGTGAAACAACCCCGAAGATCGGGCCGGCTCCACCATGCTCAAGACAGATTCTAAAGTTCACCATGCCGTAGACATTGTACCAGAAGCCCAAAGTTATGCGAAGCATTCCAATTCCTACAAGATGGAACAAAACGCCGGGACTCGGAAAGAAAACCAAAAAAATAAAAACAAAAGAAGAGGACTGTCCCTGGAGGACAGCCGACAACTATTTACAAGGCAAGGTACCTCGCACGAGGCACCCGGAGGAAATATTTACAATCGGGAGACTTTACATATAATACAAATTTGGGAAAACTTACCCTACTCAAAGTAATGTTTGAGAAACTGTCCATTAATGGGCAATGCGATAGGTTCTCCAGTCAGGGTGTTGAGGTGGTAAGTATTTTCCCCGCAGATTTCTGAGATTAGATATGGTTTGAGCCAGAGCCGTTGGAACTTGGTATGCTTTCCTTTCTTCTCCCGAGCCTTGTCCCACAACAGGACCAGATTTGAGATGTGAAAAGCCTTATATTGGGCTCTTCTGTCAAACCATCATTTTACCACTGCTTGATGACACGCAAAATGTTCAAGAGCTGCGTCTCACTGTTCTTCCATTCATACCAGATTTAAGAGCCAAACCTCCACAATGTTGTCCCTGTTGCTAAATTCCTGCATAAATTGTAAAATGGGGATCTGTAAGTTGGCTGGGAATACAGGGTTCTGACCATAAACTAGATGGAACGGGGATGTTCCCAGGGCGGCCTTGACATGAATGCGATCTTCCCTAACGGCAAATTTTAACTTCTGGTGCCAATCCCTAGGATTCTGTTCAAGTAGATGTTTGATCACTTCAGGAAAATTTTTGTTTGTTGATTCAGCAACGCCGTTTCTCTGGGGATAATAGTTGCTGGAGAACTTCAAAGTGATCTTTCGATTGTAGGTCCATTCGAGTAACTGCACTTAAGAAAACGTCGGACCATTGTCACATACCAGAGCAAAGGGCATTCCAAACCGTGTGACGATGTTTTCTTCCAGGAATTTGATAACCGTGTCTGCCGTGTTGTTTTTGCAGGGTATAGCTTCAGACCACCGGGTGCATTAATCAGTAGCAGTAAGGATATATCGGTAGTTGGTAGACAAGTTGGGGTTGATTTCCCTGATGAAGTCAAATTCCCATTGGGCAAATGGTCTAGCCTCGTAGACGGGTTGTAAAGGCATAGCTGGGTTACGCTCACGATGTGCTACAGTTTGGCAAGTATGGCATTTCCTTACATGAGTGTAAACATCCTTGAATATACAGGGCCAATAGTATTTGGCCTGAAGGATATGATGGGCAGTGGCATCGGCTGAGCCATGCCTGGTTCCAAATTTTCTGTGAAACTCATCTATAATTCTCACGGCTTGGTCTCTGTCGATGCACCAGAGGTACACTCCCTCGTAGTTTCTTCGATAAAGCACAGAGTTTTTGATCATGAAGTGAGCACTTTTCATCCACAGGGCGTGGCATTTGTGGGGAGGTAACCCCTCCAGGAATTTATTATTTAGTAACAAGTATACCAAATCGGTATACCACGGGTCTTGAGTGATGGACTCCACTGTGTAAGTTTGGCATTCTATGCGGGGAGTCTCTTCTGCCATCGCTCGACTTAGTCCTTGGCCCTGGACTATTTTCATGGGCTGCATTTCCAAGTCATACTCCTAGAGGATGGCCATCCATTTCCCCCATCTTTCACCCAATTCACTCTGCATCAACAGAGACTTAACGGCCTGGTCTGGAATGATAGCATGTACCTTGCTCCGGAGAATATAATGCCAAAATTTCTTCATGGCGCGCACTAGAGAAAAGGCCTATTTTTCAAGTGATGAATATCAGACCTCGGCGTTCTTGAAAGGAGAGCTCATGAAAGCAATTGGTCACTCTTCCCCTTCAACCTTTTGGGTCAACACTGCCGTGGCAGAATGCGGCGAAGCAAAAGAGTAAATGTAAAACGGAAGGGAATAGTCCAGACTAGCCAGGACAGGTGCTTCTATTATTGTCTGTTTAATTTGGGCGAACGCCCGCTTTGCTTTAGGACTCCACTCAATCTTGGTATCCTTCTTCATCATCTTGTTGAGTGGTTTAACTATTTCTGCGAATCCTGTGATGAACCGTCATATGAAGTTGATCTTTCCAAAGAAGGATCGCATCTCTTTCTTGCTGCTAGGCATTTGTAGATTCAACAATGCTTCGACTCTGTCAGGGTCTATGGATATGCCTTTCTTAGAGATGATATGCCCAAGCAACTTCCCCTTGGTGACCCCGAATATGCACTTCTTGGGGTTGAGGGATATTCCATACCGGTGACATCTCTCGCAGATCTGAGCGAGATGGGAAGCATGGTCACGCCTGTCCCAGGAAAAGATGGTCAAATCATCCATGTAGATGATTATGCACCGATTTACGAGGCACTCGAATGCAATGTCCATGGCCTTTTGAAATGTAACCCCTACATTGATCAATCCAAAGGGCATTCTCCTGTATGCAAATGTTCCCCAATTGGTGGTAAACGCTATTTTCTCTCTATCTTCATACTTGACCATGACCTGGTTATATCTCGAGTATCCATCCAAGAAGGACATCATCTGGGATCCATTCACTATTTGTAACACCTCATCCAACGAAGGGAGAGGGTGATTATCTTTCTTGGAGGCTCTGTTCAAGTTTCAGAAATCCACGCAAAGGCGGATCTCACCATTTTTTTTTCTTACAGGGACCAGATTGGAAACCCACGTAGTGTGCTGGATTGGGAAGATTATCTGGGCTGACAGCAGTTCCTCTACCTCTTGACAAATCAAAGGCTCTATCAGGGGGTTGACTAGTCTTTGCTTTTTCCGAAAGGGCTTAGCATCAGGTTCAGGGGAATAGTATGGGTCATGATGGATGTGTCATATGTTTTCAAGTCTTCATAACCCCAGGCAATTACATCAATGTATTCTCAAAGAACCGTGAGAATCTTTTCCTTTTCCTCAGGGGAGCAGGAGGTACCAATGTGAATGATCTTTTCTTCACCGGGCTGGCCGATGTTAACCTTTTCAAAATTTCCTCCCTCGGAGGAGGATGACACCTTCTCACGGGCCCGAGGGTTTGAGTCGAAGATTCGTTCTAGTGCAACCATCCCCTTTGGGATGGTGTTAGTGGGCAGGTCCATGATCCCATCATCTTCACCACCCTGCCCAGTATCATCATGGTCTCGCTCCTCCACTATTTGGTCTTCAAAGAAACCAACATTCACCATGAAGGCCAGGATATGTTGATCGTCCTCAAAAACCTGAAAGTGGGTGACATTATCTGGATTGGATGGGGTGGGGACCATCTCAACCAAAAATCTTTGGAGTCATGAGCCTGCCATCGGCTCAAGTGTGCTGGCAGAAACAGCAAGGGCATCTGGGACATAGTTCCGTCACCGAGGAATGAGGTCAATCCCTAAGGCATCAAAATCCTCAATAAGGCTCCAAGCCCAATTGCGATATGCAGCAAGCCTTTTATCGTGACATGTGTATTGACTCCGGACTTGTTTAACAATCAACTCTGAATCACCCAGAGCCCGGAGACAGGTGATACCTTTTCTTAACGCAAATAAGAGTCCAAGGACCAAGGCTTCGTACTCTATAACATTATTTATATAATTAAACTGGAGTCTGTAGGACATGAGGAAAGACTTCCCTCGCAGGTTGATTAGTTCTACCCCAGCCCCACAACCTTGTTTGGATCGAGACCCATCAAACTTGAGGGTCCACATGTCATTGTTTGTAGTCTGGGGTTGGAAAAGGGGAGTAGTCTTTGGATTCTCGCTAGGAGACTTAGGAGGTATCTCCCGGACTGCCGGCGTGAAAGCAGAATTTACCCCCGAAGGTGTTTGGATTTGGGATTCCCCGGGAGATGGCACCAAAGGAGTGCATCTCGTAGTACTGTGTCCTGGGGAATTAGTTACATGTTGTTCGTTCTAGAGGGTATCAAGGTGCCGAGTAGAAATTGAAAGACATGGTCCACACTCGTGTTCAGAATGTTTCTGTTAGTGTACTCAGCACCAAGTGCCAGACAGGAGTGTGGCAAGGGTTGTTGTGGCACCTTAAGAGTTGACTTCAACTCTCATCTTTTCTTCTAGGTCCTGGGCTCTCTACAGCACTGCGGGATCTTTTCCGGGGACAAAATAGAATGTTAAGATTTCAAAAGGTCTGTACACCCCCAAGGACGTCTTGAAGAAAAGGACCTCATTGACCCTCCCAATTTCGGTAAGGGCCTGTTTCATCCGGGGTTCACTCTCGACCCGGATCCTATTTGATTCTCCTTCCCACGGAAGCCATAAGTGGGTGAAGTCAGTCGAAAAGTATCCATTCAAGGACTTTGACCAATTCTGACTTAATAACATCCCGTAAGTTTCTGGGATGTCCACCACTTGGATGTCAATGAGGCTGGCTATCCTAGGGTCCTGGATAAGCTGTATCTGGATGTTCTTTAATTCCCCCACCATTTTTACAGCAGTCTTGTCCAGCTGGATCACTGCACCATTAGATGGGGTGGGGTGGAATCTGAGCTTCTGACAAATGGACAGGGACATTGTAATGTCCCCGCCAGGGAACGCATAAGGAATCAGGTCTATAACCTAAAATTACAGCTAACAATTTTATTATTATTATTATTTTTTTACATTCTAACATATCATCATTACCATTCACAATTACATTCCTTAAGGTTCCCTTAATGAATTCAATTACCATTATTAAGTATTTCATCTTACTAACAAATTCTATTTCCATTACAACTTCAATTTACATTGATTCCATTTCACATCAAAACCGATTACATTAATGAACTAGCGGAATTAATTTTCCTTACCGACTAACACATAATTTACCTTTAGAAGTGAAACAAGCACACATTACTTATCACATCCACTAAGCACATTTATTCATTCGTATTTGTTTACTCCTTAACATTATCTATGCTCAACTCAATTGCACCATCAAAATTCAATTAAACGTTTCCAATAAAAGTCCTTACTTCCTATTTTCATTACAAAATAATAATAGAAAGGGCGTAAAGTACTTAACTATATATTGATAACCATCATAAACCATTTAATGAATCATTTTTGCCACAATTTTAACTTCCACAAATCATCAACGATAACCTTGTAAACATCTAGTAAAGGATTTATATTAACCTAGCTTGAATAACCTGACATCACTCACATAGAAATATACATTTAATAAACCACATCCCATTACTTCCTTTTCCCCTTATTATTTCACCTAGAGATACCCTTGAACTCTTAGCATATATTTTCACTAACCATATATCAAAAGAAGTTTACATCCACAAGAACTTTCATTTCAAA
>MU222975.1:147026-179449 GCA_018584345.1 Thuja plicata
TTAATAATGAGCATCTCAAAAGAAGCATATAAGTCTATCAGGCAATCCTTTTAGTATTAAACTATTATTAACACACAAGAAGATGTATAGTAACATACCTATGCAATATTATTTCCTATATCAAATACGAAGTTATGGTGAGTTGTAAGAGGCTCGGTTTTAAGACACCATCTCAAGAAGAATCATTCTCACATAAAGTCCTTCCTAATATCAAGCGATCATAACCAAGACTTGATAGGGTTGGAGGGGCATTACAGACATGATATTACTTGAAGCCCCGGAGTCTACTAGGCAATTGTATACATTTTTTCCTTGGATATTCAGGCCTATTAGGAAGGGAGGATCCTCATTGTTCCCCCGGAAGATAGCCGCATTAGCATCTTCGAATGAGACAGTCTCGGGTGGGCGGCTGAAGGCTTCCGGGCTCCCTAAGAGTTTCAGAAGAGACTTCTTCTGCTCAGGACAGTTCAACAAAACCTCCATCAAGGTCATGGAGGTGGTGGTTTGATCTAACACCTTCATAATATCAAATCTTCCTCCCGGGAACTAGTGATTTTCTTCGTTGAGATATTTTGCTTGGTTAGAGCTAGGACCTTTTGGAGGAGCGGGTCGGTCAGTCCTGTTGTTCTGGGGAGGAGGAGTATGTTTGATAGGGGGTATAGGCATGTAAACTAACCCTTTACCAACCTGACTCTGAGTATTATATGGAGTCTGCGGGTTAGTAAAGGCGTTGGCCTCGAAGGAAAAGATGGTTTCGTCAAAGAATCCCTGCAAATCAGATTCTTCTTCATCTTCTCCGTAAGTCCCAAAGAAGATGGTGTCACAGGTGAAGGCACTGTGGGTTGTTTCTTGGATAGGAGGCTCTGGAGGAGTAGTGTCATGCGACTGCTGCCTGTCCAGCTGGGAGATCATGATGACCTTCTCCAAAGTGGCACAATTCACCTCTTTGTGTGAGCCTGTATCGTGCAATCTACACCAATTAGTCATGGGCTGGAAGTCTGTGATTGGCGTGAAATGTGATGGTCCAGCACCATTTTGGTTGGAATTTTGGTTGGGAGGTGGGCCTCCGGTGTTTGTGTTATTATTTCATTGCTGGGGGTTAGGCCTAGGCCCGTTGTTGAAGTTTCTTCCTCCGGCATTGCTGTTTTGTTGACCGGAGAAAATGTTTCCCCTCTGGGAATTTGAATTCTGGGGTGCGTAGGACCCCACCTTCAGTTGGCTAATGTCCATAGTTAAGGTGGACAACATTTTCCAGAGGGACTCGACCTCGGCAGTCAACTGGGTGTTGGTGTCACAGTGTGACAGTTGTTGTAGTTGGCTTCCTGGAAAGGCAGCAGTATTAGCCAGAGTCGAGGGTGGCAATCCTCCAGCCGTGGATGACCGAAAGAAGGGCACTCCGGACGATTGTGTCTGAGGTTATTGTGCCTGTTGTGGCTAATTCCAAGGGGAAAATTCTAGACCTGACATCGTCTGGGTCTGAGTTGGGTAAACATACTGGGCCTGCTGGTCTATCAGGGGTGGCGGAGGATTCATCACCATCGAGGGGGAACCCATTGCCAGATTAGGGTTGTATCCCCCAGCATACGCAGTTCCACTAGGGATCATGTTAAAGGGCGTACTCTGTCCAATCCCACCCAGGGATTTGTTGAGACCATGGGATAGTTCTAGCGCTAGGTTATAGACTTTTGCTAAGGTGTCCCAGTCACCCACAGTGGTAGTTCTCCAAAGGAGAGTGGCAACAAAAGGGTCCATCGCGTTAAGATAGGTTTGTATGGTTACTTCTAGGGATGGGATAAAAGGGCCCGTGCATCGCTTCAGGGCATGTTGGAACCTATGATTGAATGCTGCAAGAGGTTTATTAGGTTCCTTCCTAATGGAGATGAACTGGCTGTGGGACCAGGCTGGGTCCACATGCACGCGAAAGGTAGCCAAAAAAATGTCCTCCATGTCTTGCCAAGTGTTTATGGAGTTGGCAGGTAGGTTAAGGTACCAATTCAACTCACTTTGCCCTAAAGAAAAGGGAAACATCAGAGTCACAACATCCTCATGTTGGATCCAGTGTCGATTCACAGCATCTTTGTATGCCTGTAAGTGTTCTTCTGTGGTTCGTGAGCCTAGGTGCTCATATCGCGGGAAAATGTTCTCCAGGTGAGAAGTTAAATCGTTGGTTGCGCCTGGAAAAGTGCCCATTGGGGACTCAGTGTTTATGAAGTACGTAGCCAATGGGGGAACTATACGTTGGGTAGTACAGGCACTGGTTCCTGAGATTGCCTGAGAAGTTTGGGTATTCTAAGGTATGCTAGATCCCCAGTTAATAGCGGCTGGTATGACTTTCGAGGTCCTTTTCTTTTGAGCAGGAGGCTCAAGTTTGACAAACTTTCTGGGGTTCGGGGTGGACCTAAGGACTCTTTCAAATTTCATTGGGGAGAAAGACCCAATCCCGCTGAAGGCTTGATGACTAAAACTATAACTTGGGGAACCCTCAGGGGGTGTAAAATCAGAATCTCTAGAAGGGGACGGGTTCATGCCCTCCTTCTAGCACCAGTTTTTGTTGATGGGGTTTTGCTGACCGGGTCTGCCAATAGTCATAAGTTATCACCGGGTTCCAGGGAAACCGACCAACTTTGCCTGCAAAGGTTGTCCGGGGAAATCGAATCCTCGGGGCCTTCAAGCACTTGGGTGTCGGGTCACGACGGTGCGGGGCTCGGTTGGGAGGAGTGACTATTTTTGAGGGGGATAGCTGGTTTCTTCAACTCATCCTCTCTAGAGATTCAATAAGATAAGGTTCTCCCTAGCGTTCTATACTTAGCAAATAAAGTGAAAAAGATCCTGCAGGGTTAGAAATGTTTCATCTAACTATAGTTATGCTAAAATTTCTGGAACATCAATAATACTCTGATAGACTACACTAAATACTAAAGAAATATATAACCATCAGCTAGCATTTTATCAGTAGCGGGAGTAAAGAGGTCGTTAATCTACTTCAACATATCAGAGTAGAAGACATAAAGAATATTAAAACATGAAATACCATTAACTCAGAAGCAGGAATGCCAACATCATTGCCAAGAATTCTTCGTTCTTTATTAATGTTCCTTCCAGCAAGCACTGGTGCGTGGTATAATGGTGGCTCCAGGGTAGCATTTGACTATATAAAACTAGAATAATGGAGCATTGAGCTCTGCAACTTAAGATGAGAAATCGCCTTTCTATTACTATGGACAACAAAATCATCAATTTTGTCGACTGTTGGAAATGGGCTGATTTGGCTATTTATACAACTCTTCTAACCCTAACCCTATTTTACATCATGTTTCAATAAAATACAATATATGGGGGCTGGTACTACCTGCGCCACACTACAAAAGACCTTGAGACGAAATAGGCCTGTCATGTCAGAAGAATGAGACAAGAATATACAACAGAAGAATCAGCCTCGAGAAGAGAGCTAGAAAGGAGAAAGAAGAAAGAAGGTCCCCTAGGGATCAAGGCTACATGCCTCATAAATGGAAAATGTGGTGCCCTGTCTCCAATGTGCCAGGTGTACCCTTGAGTGGCACCTCGAGAAGACCACCCTGTCAGAAACCAACTGTTGAGTCAACGCATCCTTGATGTGGCCAACCACCTTCTGTCAATCTTTATTAACCGCTTTTGAAAGTGACAGGTCGGCCTCAGGGACCGGGACACGGATCACTTGAAAGAGTACAAAATTTTGGGATCTGGGACTTCGGGATCTGGGAACTTTCATTCCAAAAAGAATAAAGAATACCCAACACTTGAGTTCTCCCCGGCCTCCGGAGAAAGCTCAAGGTTTCTTATTGTCGTTGAAAGCCTGGAGGAGGCAGGATATGCCATCTTCATCTATGTCTTTTAGGCTGGCCCTTCTATGCTTGGCCACCTCAACTTGTTCCCCCATGTCTGGAACATTTTCTTTGAATTCATGTGCCATTCTTGCCGCGTCATGACCACTAAGTATCATGCGGGTTAATTTTATCATTTGGGTCCCATCTATCCCCTCCGGAGATTGATACCGAGACTTCATCATTTCATCAAAACTCTCCAAAATTGAATCTTTGGGGGTACATGTATCTGTGCTAAGGGGATCAGCCCCGAAAGTCTTTATTACAAAAGACTTATAGAAATTGGAAGAATACTTCACCGCATTTACCTTATCTTGCAAGGACCCTACCAGTTGCTTGGTCACCTCCAATGTGAGGTCAAGTCTAGAGTGCTGGATTCTTACAAAGTCAAACGATTCATCACCCAGAATTTTAGATTCAAAAATCCTATCCTCTCCCAAGGTAAGGAGCTCTTCGAGCTCTACCTTCCACGCTTGGTAATTCTTGGCGTCACCCTCCCACAACTCAATAAGAGTTTCTACCTGATGAATGACTTGTTGGGTCATGTATAGATCTGGGAGGGTGGATGCCAGGAAACACCGGGTGTTTCCTATCTGCAGGGCGACCCACTCGTCCACTGCCTGGGATTTCTTCATCATTCACAGGGAGTCTATGTCACTCTGCGGTATATCTTCTAAGGTGGAGGCCTCCGGAGGAGCGGCATTGATGGGTCGAGCCAGCTCAGTGAGTAACCCCACAAGGTTTGCATTCTTTTACTTTTCAGCTTTGAGCCTCTGGGATTCCTTTTCATATCGAGCCTCTACTGCCCTTGCTGCCTCCTTAAGCAAGTCTACCTCACCCTGCTTTCCCTTTTTACCTAGTGATACCTCTGCAACATTGTAGTCTCTGGGGTCCGTGGTTGTTTCATCGGCGTCTGGGGGAGGTATTGCCACAACGGCAACTATTTCTCTGCCCGGCCTAGTTCGGAGAGTATGAACTATCTGGGATTTCTTGGCCTTTGGCGGGGCCTGAACCTGGGCCATCATTTCTGCCAAGGAGAGAGGAATCACAAGAGTGGACTGAGCCTTTCTTTTCTTACTCTTTATCAGCCACTGAGGTGGTAGGGGTGGCTTTCCTGCCAGAATTTTTTCCCTTGACTCTTCCCCAGTGTTTTGTGGTCGTGGCTCCTCGGTGGCATGGACCTCATCCGTCCCTCTCCCTACCTCAACTTCTTCTATAGAAATATTTTCTTCATGAACCTCCATCTCCTCAGCCTTGTCCTCTGTACCTATTCCTCTATCTGGACTCTGGTAGGCTTCCTTGGGGATTTCTTCTTCAAGCTGCTCTTCTTCTTGTTGTTCTTCTTCTGCTAGGGCCTCTTCCTCTGTTGGCACCTCTTCCGGTAGTAGGGGAGGTATCAGGCTGAGATTTAGAGTTTGGGCCGCCGTGATCACCTGCCCAAAATTTTCTCCCGGGAGTGGCCCTTGGAATGTGGCGGCTGGGATTACAGTTTTTCCCAAAGGTCCAGTTCCCCCAGCGGATGCCATCAGTTCATCTTGCTTCTGTTGGTCCATTCCCAGACCATGCATTGTTTGAGCCCCGGAGATAATCTCCGGTTCTGGCTCCTTTTCTTGTACTTTTTTCTCTTGTCCCTCTGCAGGCTCTTGTTCAAAATCTTCTTGCTCTGCAGCCTCTTGTTCTATCCCCGAGACCTCTTTCTCCATTTGGATATTGTCTCCCTATAAGTTCCCGAACTCGTCAGTCGCAAATACATCATCAAATTCTTCTTATGGAGGGGGACTGGCTGGGACTTTTGTAGGTTTAGTTTCTTTCTCCGGCTCCGGGGAACTGCAAGAAAGGATTTCCACTTGTTGGGGTTGGGACATCCCCTGCCCTGGCTCTGCCTTAGGATTTTTGCTGAGCTTCTTCTTTCGCCAGGTAATCAGAGGTGGCCCCACATCTCTTATTGCTGCCGCCTCCAATTGATCCACCCCCATTGCCTTAACCATTAAGGCTGCCAATAACGGGGAGGAGGAGGGGCAAAGTGGCCCGGTCATAAGTGGTGGGGTGGCCAGCCTCGTTATTAACTGCTCCCTCATTTGCTGGGAGGCTGCCACTAACTGCTTTATTTTCTCTATGATCGGGACTTCTTACGCCAGAGGGGTTGTGTCTATTCCTTTTCCTTTGTCTGCACCCTGCGAAGAAGTCCCGGCCCCTGGGGTCATCTTTGGTACCGGCGACGGAGTTAATTTTTGCACCGGCTAGGCCGCTCGATGAGTACTCCCGGGGCACACATTCTTAAAATAGGCATGGCCTCGCTCGACTACCTCCCGAGTGAAGTCTTCAATAGTGGGCCCTTCCTGGGCAGCCCAGTTTACTAGTGGAAGGGCCTTTTTATCGATCCCATTTGCCTTGTACCGGGGGTCAATAGTGGGGACGGCGTCTGAGAAGTCTGCCGGGAACTTCCAAAGCTTCAATTTCTGCATCATGTCGGCTGTCATTCTAACATAGTGCCTGCTCCACACCTCCACATCATCTTGGCAGTCTACCCAGAAGTCCTCCATGTGTATATGATGGGGCTCTGAAGCTCGGGGCATCGCCGTTGTGATTCTACCATGCGGATCAAAAATTTTCCGCACCAGATAAAATTATGGTAAGTTATAACTTTTCAGCTCATTGTCCGCCTCCTTTGCGGTGACCAGACTACACGTGTAGTTCTCACAGGTGATTGGGAATGGAATGTTGGGGATCTTTTTGAGGGAAAAGAAGGCATGCACCTCCATTATTTGCCTGCAATACTCCAATAGCACAATCTTGTCCCCACAATGTCTGGGCAACAAGTACGGTTTCCCGGAGAAGCTGGCGACCCTAATGTATGTGTACTGTTGGAATTGAATATAGTAATGTCCATAACTATGGACCAACTTCATTGCCTCAGTAGACAGGCGGTATCCGGCATCCTGGGTGGGTGTAAGCAGATGGTAGTAAACGAATGCGTCGTTTACCCAGCAGAAACTAGGGAAGCTGGCCTCCCATTGAACCTATGGGAAATGGTCCCACGGTGCCTTTTGTCCCAGGCCAATCCTGAGCACGCCATCTATAAGTAGACCATGAGAATGGGGCCTCTGCTGTGCTAGGGCCCAGAAAATATAGGAAGACATATAAAAAAATTTCTTCCTGTTCAGCTGCTGGAACTGGGAGTCGACATGGTTGGATATTATTGTGGCCTAGTCGAAGAATTCTCCCTTGGTGGAGATGCTGAGGAGGAAATAGTACATCCATTTGGAAAACTCCTGGACAGAGGGCTACCTAAAGACCCGGGCTAATGCTATCATCCCCATCTAGATGCTCTCCTTGAATTTAGAGCGGGGAATCTCTATCTTCATTCTCTTTGTGTCCCTCTTCGGGACCTTCAACCAATGGGTATTCATGTACACCCAGGCCGCATCTTCCAACTGTGTGAACTGGGTCACAACATCAGTCCTTATAACCACCATGGCCCTATCAAATTGTGGGATTCCCAGGCCCGCCCAGAATGTATCTGGGTTGAGGGATACCAGAGGAGTAGGGTATCCCATTGGTTCTGTGGCTGCGAGCATAACAACCCGAATAGAAGAGTTGTAGTTGTTTTCCAATGTTAGGATAAGCTCCGGAGATTGCACGAAGCATGGGAAGCAAGCCGCCTGGAGGATCCTGGAGTTCCCAACGTTGATTGATAATTGATCTCTAGCCTGTCGCTGGATGTGCATTATTTTCACCAAGGCCTTCATCTCCAACCATGTTTCGACGCTGGTGTTGGTCATCAGCTTGACCTTAGACTCAATCTTTGAGCCCATGATGACATTATCTTGTACGAATTTCATGGTTAGGGGCAGCTGTTCTAGGGCCCTCTCCATCTTAGATTATACGGCAGCCCTGGTTTCTATTGCGGAAGGTAGCTTTGGACTTCCGGGTGGAGAAGATGCCGATGCTTCAGACATATTTGGAAGATAGACTGCGGGAACCTACAAGGAAAAAGCGACCATCAGAATACATTTACCAAAATAATTATTCTGGGGCCCGGAGATCTTACCACCGTGATGCTCGCTTTCTCGAAAAGTCAGTTTCATGCAAAGATAACCGAAAAGCAAACACATCATAAACTTTAGATTTTCGTTAAACATCCAGGTCCAGGGATTTTATCACACTGGGTAAACACACAGGATGGATGATGGTAGGAGACCCGAAGCCCAGAGAAATGACCATTGATGAGGACATGAAAAAAAGGCTAGTCATCGAGCCCACGTGGGCACCACGTGCATAGGTATTAAATGGAAGTTATGGCAATGACGGCGGAGCCAACTGTCTGAGCACGCAAAAAGTGGAAACCACTTGGCTGGAATTGATTGTGCGCATGGGACATAAATGAGGTTCTGACAGACTTCATGGAGGAGAGAGAAAACTGCCTGTTTGAAACCGGTGGAGAGCCGAGTTTCAAACAGGTGGTTTTCTACCCTGAGGCGAGTTCGTGGGCGGAAAACCAGAAACGCATGTGACTCGACCAGCTCATTGAGCCATTTGGAAGGATATACATAGAGCCAAGGGATATATACAAAGACACGGAGGGATATATTGAGACTATACATAAATATACATGTATATACATACAAATATAAACATATATACATAAATATACAACACAGAGCGATGTCTACGGGAAAACCAGACAAGGCAGAACAAACTATCTACAGCTATCTACACATTTTACAGACGGAGCACCTCTACATAGAGAGTGGACAACCCTCTGGCAGAGAGCTGACCCACCAATGGGTGACAGAACCAGAAAATAGAAGAACAGACAAAATAGACGACAAAGCAACGAGACAACAAAAACCAAACAAAACAGAAGGAAACCAGAGAGGCAGAAGCGGAAAGACCAACCTGAGAACGTAGAAGGTGGAGAAAAGGGAAGAGTTACTGTGAGAGCTCTGCAATAGCTTGAGTTTTTGAATGGTCAAAATCACCACCATGAAGCACTCGTAATTGCCTGAAAGTGACTGGAAATGTTAAACGTTAATTATCATAAACTTTTTTCAAATGCTCGGTTAATCGCTTTGAAATCGCTCTGTTAATTGCTCCAAGTGCTTGAAGGTTTTAATCACGGTAAATGTGAAAGTGACAGGTAAGCTCTATTTATACCTATGGTAAAAAGATAATCCTTCTCCTTTTGGCAATCTCCAGTCAAGCAAACCTCCGGACTCCAGGCCCGAGGATTCCCCGTGATGATGTTCCTTAAGAACATCATGGTGAAGAATCCCGGAGTCTAAAATCTCGTTTCCAACGAAGGGCAACCTCCGGGACCGGAGTCCTAGAGACAAAAAAAAAAAAAAAAAAACACCACGTCGGGGAAGGAAACCTCGAAGGAAGAAAACAAAAAAGGGAAAGAAAGACAAGGCAAAGCCGCAAGCAAAAATAAAAAAGAAAAAAAGGGGGACCCAACATTTTGCACACAAAATGTAGGGACGGGGATGCAGGGCATAACAGAATGAAGTAAGGATTCAGTAATAACACAATGATATGATCAAGAGAACTGAAGAAAGTACAAAAAGAATGGATGATTTTCTGGATGGACAAGGAAGAGTTAACAACAATATTGATTTAGGGTATACCGAGCATGGAGATTCACCATAGCAAGATAATAAAAAAGATGTATACACAAATCCAAGACCAAGGAAGCAGTCATGCAATCATTATGGAAAACCACGTCACACATCAAATGTTTGTAGAAGCAAAATTAAAGGTATTCCCAAATCCACTTCTACATTCATTGGAAATTGTTATAACTGTAACAAGAAAGGACATAAAGCACATGAATGAAAATCTAAGGTGAAACAACCAAAGAAGGAAACCTACATGGAAAAATATTTTCCTACTTGCAAAATGCATGGGCACATATCTTTTGAATGCAGGAAGAAGAAAAAGCAAGCATGGAAGCCAAAAGAACAAGAAAATGCTTATCAACTGAAAAGATTCGGTAACTCATATGTTTGGGATTACAACACATGGAAAAATTGCACAGCATGTGGTAGATATGGATACATAGCTGCAAACTACATGAGAAAATGGATGAGAAGGTCTAGAAGCTAGACTAACCCCGAAATGGCATGCTTACACTGTCATAGGGTCAGTCATATAAGTAAGGACTGTAGAGACTGAGTGACAAAGATAAGCAGTTTCCCCAATGGAAATACCATTGAAGACATCAGAAAGATGAGAAACAAAATGTGGAGGAAAGCTACAAACACTAATGATGCTGGACGAAGCAATACAATTGGTGACACCTTATCCAATGGATCTGGTGACATCACCACCCCCACCTAAGTAGAACAAGTAAGTATGGAACTAAACTATACCAAGTTATATCTTACATCAATTCCATTATAAATTGATAAAATACCAAACTAGCATGATTAAAGATGCACTATGGTAATACTTGTTATGAATTTGTGAATCCAATCCCGTCGGTCAAATACTTACCGAGAATCATAAAAGTACATACAAAATCCAAGTTAAAGATTTAAACTGAGACTCTTCGGTAATCATGTAAAAGACATTGAAGTCTTCACTACTTACCGAGCACTGTCGATAAACATTGTAAAGGTCAAGTGAGTTGTCACTTACCCCGAGCTGGAAGTTTGTGTGATACCCAAGCAACTCTGTCTTCAAATACCAAGAAGTGGGTAAAGCATTAAATGTGCCACTTAGGGAATCATCTATAAAAAGGTGATGGAATAGCTCATTCACTAACCATGCGATTAAGAGTGAAGAAGTAGAGCATAGAGCGAAGAACAAAGACTAGATTGTGGAAGTGACTCACAACAGAATCATGACATTCAAATAGATCTAAAACATCTACAACAGGAAAAGTGAGTAACTAATGACTCACCGAGCTCATAGTCATTTATGGGAAAAGCCCTAATTTTTAGAAAACATGGTAACCACATCTCACATTTCCAAGATCAAGAATGCCAAGGATAAAAAGGTTAACCTAATCAAGAACACTACTTGTGAAGAACCTATTATGCCCTGCATACCCATCCCTACATTTTGTGTGCAAAATGTTGGGTCCTCTCTTTTCGCTTTGGCTCTTGCTTTGTCTTCTTTGTTTTCTATGTTTCCTTCTCCGAGATTTCCTTCCTGTGAGGTTTTTTTTCTCTTGGTTTTTGTCTTCTTGTGTCTCCGGGCCTGGTCTCAGAGTTTGTTCTTCTAGAGCCAGATTCCAAACTTTGAGATTCTCTGCCATGATGTTTTCTTCTTGCAAGAAGGTATGGTCACATGGAATCCCCAGGCCCAAAGTCGGGGGGTTTGCCTATTCTATATTTTGTGGAGGAGAAGGTAACTTGGTTTTATCTTGGGTATAAATAAAAATTACCTACCACTTTTATAGTTACCGCGATTAAAACACTTAGAGCTTTCAAAGATTCCTAGGTGATTAAACTGTGATTAGGCTGTGAATTACTCTATGCTTAGTGATTTATACAAGCTGATTCTCAGTGCTGGTCAGTGATCATTCAAAGGTTGAGATTGTTGCAGAAGTTCTCCTAGTGCTCTTCTCCCCTTGCTTTCTTCCATGCTTCTAGGCAGGTTCTCATTTTAGTTGGTTTTGCGTTTTCCATTTTTCGCCTTTGGTTTGCCTCCCGTTGGTGGGTTGGCTATGCCAGAGGGTTGTCCGCCCTCTATGCAGTGGTAACCTAGTGTTTATAATGTACATTGTCTTAGGGTAGTTCATGTATTTATGTAGATGTTATATGAATTTGTGAAAAGCTTGTAAATGATGTATATTTTAGTGTATATATGTTTTGGCCTTTGACCCTCTATGATTTTATGTATATATCATGTATATCCTTCCAAGTTGATGAGTTCCTGATGCTCCGTCATGTGTTTTTCACTTGGTTGACCAAGCTCATCAAAATGGAGTCACCATGGTTCAAACTCGGCACCTCGCTAGTTCAAGCCATGACGACTTTCTCTTTGCTCTGTCTCATCACCTTAATGGCAGGATTAATTTCCCATGAGTGGGAATTCAAACCACGTCCCATCTGGCATTCAATCTTTCCCCATGCCAACCCACTTGTCACCATTAATGCCTTTATTTTTCCTATCACGTGACCACGTGCCAACCCATGTTAGCCAAGTATGGTTTCTCTTTAGTCACATCGACACGGAAATGGCTAGTTCATCCAGACTCTGGGTCCTGAGTAACCCCTTGTCTTTTGTTCCCTCTTGTCACTTAGGTTGAACACCCCAGAGTCTAACTCATGTCTATTTTAAGCATTCCAATATTTTTTGATGTATGCTAACACTTGTTGATAAGGTGCAGGGTGGTGACAATTTCCTCAAAGTTTTAAGCGTCTTTATCTATACCATGTTCTAACGGTTCTCTGGTCTTCCAAGTTGTGGATAAGTTGATCAAAAATGTCTAAAGTAATCACCCCTCCTGATAGACCGGAGCTACCTACCACTTCCACCCGGGCGGCCACCAAGACCAAGGATAAAAGGTTGTTAGAAAAGCTTCCCTTGACCTCTAAATATCCAAAGGAGGGTGTTATCGTGAGATCCAAGGTGGATTCCAGAGTTCAAGAGATAATGGACACAAAGCCCAGACCTTGGGCTGAAACGCAAGGCTTTATCCAAGGCCTTTACAGGTTGAAGGCCACCAGACATAATTTGGCCAACCAGCTAGCTACATCCGACATCATCAAGGTAGAAAACTATTCGTGTTCAGTGCAGTCACCAGAGTTAATACTCTAGCTAGTAACTTTGTATAACGCACCTACTCAGACCGTTCTACTCCCAGATCCTTGGCCACTATAGTACCCAGCAAAAATTGTCACCTTGGACGTAGCAACTTTCACCTTTGGGCTGGGGATCCCATAGTTCAAAGGATCCATTGTCCAGAATCGGGTCCAGACATTGTAGGAGTTTGAGGACACTGCTCTCATCTCTCAGAAACATCTCAATAGACACTGGCTAAAATCCCCAAAGTGGGATTGTAGGAGGATGAAGATGGAAATTCCCCATGGGGAGTTTAAAGAGCCCATTTAGGCGGGCATTAGATTTTTGTGAAAGATCTTTGAATTTCCCCATGCCCAGGATTTCTCGGCATGGATGTACTACTTTCTGTATTGTATCACCACTCGCAGTCAATCCTTCAACTGGGTGGCTATCATAGCCAATCACATGGACACGCAGCTGAAGGGCATCGTCCAACATTCCAAGTTTTACATGACATCATATGTGCTATGGGCACTTGCCCAACAAAGACTGGCTTTTCTAGGATTGGGAACAGTTGGGGAATTTGGAAACGGACCAAGTCAAGTGACACCATGGGATCATTATCCCCAAATACAGTGGGAACTCAACTTCCTAAACTTCTGTCGGGTAAATGACGCTTTCATTTACCACAATATCCTAACACTTACTTGGGATTTTGGGTACCGAATATCATAGGTGGAAATAAATTTGGTCAGCAGTTATGGCCACTATTTTATTCAATTCCAACACCACACCTACATTCAAGTGACCAGCTTCTCTGGGAAGCCCCATCTTCTTCCTCAATATTGCAGGGACAGAATTATTCTTTTAGAATTATGCCAGCAGATGATGGATCTGCACGCCTTCTTCACATTGAAGAAGGTCATCAATGTCCCATTCCCATTTTCATGTGAGAATTATACATGCAACCTTGCTGCAGCAAGGGAGACAAATAATGAACTGAAAAGCCTGGGACTGGTGGAATTCCACTACGCCAGGAAAAACTACAATCCACTAGGCAAAATTGCCACAGCACTTCCCTAGGAATCCCCGCCCCATGAAGTAGACATTGAAGACTTTTGGGTGGACTGCCAAGATAGCTTTGATCTCTGGGCCCGACAACATTCATGCATGAGCAAAGGACTCATGAAGGCGCTTGAACTTTGGACTTTCCCAAAGAGCTTCTCAGATGACAGGCCGCTGGAGGATCTGGTGCATAAAGGAAAATGATAAGACAAGTTAGATCTTCCTTCAATGGATTGGGCCTCCCCAGAGGACCTAAAAATTGAAGGGTTATGTCACCCTATTTTGGAGGCAAGCCACCATTACTTTTCTTGGGTGTGTCCCAAGAGCACCCGAAAGAAACCAGCACTTTGTAAGGCCACTCCCTCTTTTGTTAGTGCTAGACCTTCTTCGTCCTTTGCCGCTGCCGAATCGAGCATGAGCAAAGGAAAAGAAAAAGAGGGCACTCTGGCCAAGGCACCTCCCCAATTTCCCACCCTTCTAATGGCCCAACTACAACAACAAATAGAGTCGGCAAGGCTAGCCAGCTAGCAGATAAGTAATCAGATATCCTCCGGCCTCTTTGTAACTCTAGTGGTGTCTTCTCACCTGGCGAGATCCCCATCATTGGCTGCAATGATGAGTAGACAGACTTTTGCTGAGGTAGAGTCCACCAGCATTCTGGATACCAGGGTTCCATTGACCAGAAAGAAGAAGAAGAAAGTAACCCCCACACCAAGCTCAGTCGCCAGTCCCGGTATGCCAGATGTGCCCCTAGTGGATGTTAGTTCAAACTCTCCTGAAATGGAAAATATTTTTGACTCCTCGCCCCTGCACAATGACTTTGATGACACTTTATCAGTGGAGGAGCTCATGGACCTCCAACAAGGCATAAGTCATGTGGTGGAGGAAATTGTTGGATAGGATAAGGAAGAGGCCCCCGTAGAAAAGGAGATCCAGGAAGAAGAGGATACATCAGAACAAGAAATCTGGGAGGAATTATAGAAGGGACCTAAGTAGGAAAATACACCAGTCCAAGGGACCAAAAACACACCAAGGAAAACCATAGATGAGCAACCGATGATTGGAAAAATTGGACCTTCAGGATCAACCATTCCCCCTTTCATCATGTTCCAGATGCCTTCGATTACTCTAGGTGATCAAGTGCCCCAGAGCACATTTGGTGAGGTAGTAATGGTGACCACTTTATTGAACTTTGGCCAGAGACCTCACCTACCTCCAAAGGATATTCTGGTGGAGGAGAACGTTCCAGCAGATGAGGCTGATGAAGCTCAAGAACAACAGTAGCAGGTTGATCAGGACCCGGACAATGAAAATGCAGGGTCAAATGACACCGAGAGGGATGAAGAAGTCTCTGAAAATAAAAACAATGTTGAGACCAAGGAAAAGGTTCTAGATATCATAACAGAGGATGCCAGCATGGCAGAATATGCTGAAGGTTTCAGAGAATAGGAAAAGGAATGAGAGAAAGAAAGGGAGAAAGAGTCCGAAGATGATGTGTATTTTAGGAACACACCACCAGATTCTAAAGGGAATGTCGATGAACAAGTCTTAGCAACAAAGCTACCCCAACTGCCCCAATGGCTTGTAGAATTGAAGAAAAGAAAGGCCCTAGCAGTGCCATCAGGCGCTACACTCTTGTTGGTTGAAATCATGGCCAGAAATGCAGAGGCTAAAAAGCCCAATAAAGCACGGACAATCCATACTCTCTAGACTGGTCCAACATGCAGCATAATTGCGATTATCGCAACACCCCCTCTAGGTGCAGATGTAGCGGCCATAAGGCCCTAAGACTATAACACAATAGAAGTGGCACTAGGGAGGAGGAACAAGCAAGGTGAATTGGATTTGCTGAAGGAGGCCACAAAAGAAATAGAGGCCAGATACATCAAAGAGGTCTAGAAGCTGAAGGAGGAAAGAGAGACTAATGCCAATCTCCTCGCACTTCTGGCAAAACTAACACAGCCTTTGGTCGAGGTCCACCCCAGAACCCCTTCCTCTAGACTGCCGCTTGCACAGGATGATGTGGATTCTCTACAGATTATGAAGAAGGCGTAGGATGTAGATGGGTGAAAAGCCAAGAAAGTAGCTACCATGAGACGATTTCTAGCGGCGTCCCTCCCAGACCTTTATAAGGTTGACACTCTTCTTAGCCAGGCAAATGGCTCTACTCTTATATGGGAGCAAGATTTAGCAAAGTATGAAAAATGGAAGACCGGGTTGGAGGAGATCCACAAAATAGGAGAAGTCACCACGAAGGTGGGGATTTTGGGAGACAAATCATATGATTCCCTCCAGGCCCAGTACTCTAGACTTGTCCTCAGAATTGAGGTATGCAAGGAACTGGTTAAGGCCTTAAAAGAGAAGGTGACAGTGGCCTGTACCCCTTGGGCTTGTTTCGAGCATTCATGACTGGAGTATCGCAAGTCGATCCCTTCACCACCAGAACATGTACCCCAGAGGACAATGTCCTTAGCAAGTTTGATGAGCGGATGGAGTCCCTATATCCACCAACTGGAGATTTTGACCAGGGAAGGCTATCTAGATTGTCCAAGAAAATGATTTGATCGCATGACATTATCAAAATGGTGGATGAATTCCAAAACGGGGCCGGAGATGTTGAGGAAGCATTGGAGGCTATTCACATTCGATGGGAAAACATCAGAGACGTAGATGAAGTAAGCATAAGCCAAGTGTTGGAGGCTTGGGAAAAATCATAAGGAACAATAAAGTTCTCCTGAGTCTGGGGACTCTCACCAACCATGTATCAGTTGTATTATTTATTCTTTGAGGCGCAAGATTTCGGATCTTGGAATTCTGGATCCTATAGTTTTGTATTCTTTAAGTGACCCGTGTCCCAGTTCGCAAAGCCGATCAGTCACTTTCAAGGTAGTTAATAAAGGGTGTCAGAAAGTAGGTAACTATAGTAAGGCATGTCATCTCGACAAGAGGGTTCTGACAGGTGGTCTTCCCATGGCACCACTTCAACGTAACACCTGGCACATTAGGGACAACGAGCTGCTCTCCAATTTATGAGGCATGTAGCCTCAATCCCCAGGGGATCAAATTTCTTCTCTTCTCCTATCGGCTCTCTTCTTGAGGCTGATTCTTCCACTCCTCTTCTCTTGTCTTATTCTTTTGACATGTCAGACCTTTTCCATCTCGAGGTCTTTTGTAGCATGGCACAGGTACCAGCCACCGAAAATAGTATTATATTGTTAAGTGTAAAATGAGTTAGGTTAGTTTTAGGTCAAAAATTGTGTATAAATAATAAGTCTGACCTCATTCCAAGGGTTAGTGAAATTGATGATTTTGCAGTCCATAGCTAATATCATTTCAATTTTATCAGTTCTTAGTTGTTGAGCTCAATGCTCCTTAGTTTTAGAAGCTTTCAGTAGTTAAATGCTCCCCTGGAGCCACCATTGTAACATGCACCAGTGCTTGCTGGGGATATGTTAATGAAGAAGGAAGGGTTCTATCAATGACATTGTTAGCATTCTGATCTCTGGGTTGACGGTATTTTATGCTTTATATTCTTATGTCCTTTGCTTTAATACTTCAAGTAGATTAACGACCTCCTTTTCCTTTGCTACTGATTAAATATGAGCTGATGGTTTTGTATTTCATCAGTATTTAGTGTAGCGTGTTAGAGCATTGTCGATGTTTTGAATGTTTAGTATAACTATAGGTAGATGGAATATTTATAACTCTACAATATATTTTGAAGTTTATTTGGTAAAGTTAGTAGATGCTTGAAGGAAACCCCGCTTACTTAGATACCTGGAGAAGACAAGCCAAGATAACCAGCTATCCCCCCAAAAAAAATAGTCACATTTCCCAACTAAGCTCCTGCACTGTCGAGACTCGACTCTCACATGCTTGAAGGCCCAGGGTATCTCATTTCCCTAGATGACCTTTATAGGAAAAGTTGGCTGGTACCCCGGTACCCAGTGACAACTTACATCTGTTGGTGGACCCGGTCACAAAGACCAATCAACAGAAACTAGCGCTAGAAGGAGGGCATGAACTCATCCCCCTCTAAGGATTTAGATTTTACACCACTCAAGGGTTCCCCAAGCCATAGTTTTAGGAGTCAAGACTTCAGTAGGATTGGATCATTTTCACTAGAAAGTTTCAAAAGAGTCCTTAGACCAACCCTCAATCCTAGATAGTTTTTCAAACTCAAGCCTCCCACTCAAAATAAATGGACCCTGAAAGTCAAGTTAGCCACCACTGTCTGGGGATCTAGCACATCCTAGAATACCCAAGTCCCCTAGATGACCCCAGGAATTAATCCTCAGCATAGTAAGAAACTAACACCCCTGATGTCTGCATATTTTGGAAATACCGAGTCCCCAATAGGAACTTTCCCAGGTGCAGCCGATGATTTATCTTCGCACCCAAAAAATATTTGTCCCCTATATGAGCACTTTGCCTCGCAGGCCATGAACTAACACCGGATCCAACATCAATATGTTGTGACCCAGATGTTCCCTCTGTCCCTGGGACAGAACAAACTAAACTGGTACCTTAACCTTCCCGCCAACTCCATCAATAATTGGCAAGACATGGAGGATGCCATCCTGGCTTCCTTCCACATACATGTAGACCCAGCGTGGTCCCACAACTAGTTCATTTCTATCAGGAAGGAACTAAATGAGCCCCTTGTAGCATTCAATCACCGGTTCCAATGCGCCTTAAAGCGGTGTACGGGTCCCTTCATCCCATCTGCGGATGTAACTATCCAGACCTATCTCAATGCGATGGACCCCTTCCTTGCCACTCTCCTCTAGAGAACTATCACCTCGGCTGACCATGATACTTTGGGGAAGGTTAAAACTTGGATTTAGAGTTGTCCCGAGGTCTTAACAAATCCCTGAGCAGGATTGGGCAGAGCATGCCATTTAACATGATACCCGACAGAACTTCTTACACTGGGGGATATAACCCCAATCAGGCAATGGGTACCCCTGCGATGGCCATGAATCCCCCACCACTGCCGATAGACCAATAGGCCCAGTATGTGTATCCATCTCAAACCTAGATAACACTAGATCTGGAATCTTTTCCCTAGAACCAACCGTAGAAAATGCAACAACCACAGACACAATCATCTAGAGTGCCTTTCTTCCAGTTGTCTGTGGCTAGAGGATTTCCATCCTCGACTCTGGTGAATGCTGTCACTTTCTCAGGGAACCAACAAAAACAACTGTCACACTATGATTCCAATACCTAGTTGACCACCGAGGTTGAATCCCTCCAGCAAATATTGTCTACACTGACAATAGACATGGGTCAACTGAAGGCGGGGTTCTTTGCACCCCACAACACCAATTCCCAAAGAGGGAATATTTTCTTTGGCCAATGAAACAATAATGTCGGGGGAAGAAATTTCAACAATGGACCTCAGCCCAACCAATAACAATGGAATAACAATGCTAGTACTGCAGGTCCTCCTCCAAACCAAAATACCAATCAAGGTAGCACTGGACCTTCCCATTTCACGCCAGTCATAGACTTCTAGCCCATGACCAACTGGTGTAGATTGCATGACATAGGCTCTTACAATGAGGTAAAATGTGCCATGCTGGAGAAATTCATCATGATTTCCTAGCTAAACATACAACAAGCTTCTGATCCTACTCCCCAAAGCCTCCTATACAAGAGCCCACTCATGGTGCATTCACTTGTGAGACCATCTTCTTTGGAACAAGTAGAGAAGACGAAGAGGAACCTGAACTACAGGGGTTCTTTGATGAATCTATCCCAGCCTTTGAGGCCAATGCCTTCACCAACCCATGGACTCCCTACAAAACTCGGAGTCAGGCTGGTAAAGGACTAGTTTGCACACCTGCACCTCCCAAAGACACACCTCTCCAAGACAACACAACTGATCGATTGGTCCCTCTAAAAGGTGCTGGCTCTAACCAATCTAAGGAACCGGTTGAGGGAAGCCACCAATTTTTAGAAGGAAGATTTGACATTACGAAGGCGTTTGAACAAACCATCACCTCCATGACCTTGATGGAGGTTTTTCTAAACTGTCTCGAGAAGAAGAATTCTCTTCTAAAGCTCTTGGGAAACCTGAAAGCTGTCAGTCGTCCACCCAAGACTATCTCTTTTGAGGATGACAATGCGGCTGTCTTCTGAGGTAACACCGAGGACCCTCCCTTCCTACTAGGCCTAAGCATACAAGGGAAAAACATACACAACTACCTAGTAGATTCTAGGTCTTTGGGCAACATCATGCCTTTATCCATATGCCAGAAGCTCAGATTCTACCCCACCCTGTCTAATGGTCCAGTAATCCAACTAGATAAAACTGCTGTAAAAATGGTGGGTGAACTGAAGAACATCTGGATTCAACTTATCCAAGACCCCAGGATAGCTAGCACAATTGACATCCAAGTGGTGGACATCCCAGAGACTTATGGTATGTTACTAAGTCACAATTGGTCCATGTCCCTGAACGGGTATTTTTTGACTGAATTTTCCCAATTATGGCTCCCTTGGGAAGGAGAATCTAACAAGATTTGGGTTGAAAGTGAGCCCCAGATGAAACAGGCCCTCACCAAAGTCAGGAGGGTGAATGAGGTCCTCTTCTCTGAGACTTCCCCTGGGGTGTACCAACCCCTTGAGATCTTAACATTTTATTTCACCCCTGGGGAGGACCCCATAGTTTCATAGAGAACCCAAGACCTAGAAGAAAAATAGAGGGTTGAGGTTAACTCTCAGGGTATCATAGCGACCCCTGCCACACTCTTGTCCAACACTTGGTACCGGTGCATTACTAGAAATATTCAGAGCTAGAGTGTGAACCTTGCCTTGCCACTGCTACCCGGCACATCAATGCCCTCTAAAAGAAAGAACACACAACTGATTCCCTAGGACCTAGTTCTTCTACTGGCAACGCCTTTTTGGTGCCATTTTTCTGGGAATCCCAACCAGAAATTCCTCTAGAAACAAACCTCACCTACGTACCATTAGCACCAGAGGAAAATCCTCCCAATCCTCCCAAAAACAATCCAAAGACCACTTTGTCTTCCCAGCCCCAGACAAAAAATGATGACTTGTGGACCCTTAAGTTTGACAGGTCCCGATCCAAACAAGGTTGTGGGGCCAGAGTGGAATTGATCAATCCACAGGGAAAATCCTTCCTTGTGTCCTATAGACTGCAATTCACCTATATGAACAATGTCACAGAGTAGGAGGCTTTGGTCCTCAGACTCCGATTTGCACTAAGGAAAGGAATCACTCACCTCTGGGCCCTAGGTGATTCGGAGTTGATTGTTAAGCAGGTCTGGAGTCAATACACCTATCATGATAAGAGGCTGGCTGCATACTACAACTGAGCATGGAGCCTTATTGAATATTCTGATTCCTTCGGCATTGATCTTATTCCCCAGAGATGGAACTATGTCCCAGATGCCCTTGCTATTTCAGCTAGCACACTTGAGAAAATGGCTGGCTTGTGACTCCAGAGATTCTCTGTTAAGATGATCCCCACCCCATTCATTCCAAACAATATCACCCATTTTCAAGTCTTTGACGACGATCAACATATACTGGCCTTTATGGCCAATGTTGGTGTCTTTGAAGACCAGATAGTGGAGGAGAGAGATCACAATGATATTGGATAGAGTAATGAAGATGACAAGATCATGGACTTACCAAAAAACACAATCCCAAAGGGGATGGTTGCACTTATATTAATCTTTGACTTGGACCCTCGGGGCCAGGAAAAGATATCATCCTCCTCTGAGGGAGGAAATTTTGAGAAAGTAAACATCGACCAGCCTGGTGAAGAGAAAATGATACACATTGGCACCTCTTGCTCTTCTGAGGAGAAGGAGAAGATTCTCATGGTTCTCCGAGAATACATTAATGTGATCATGTGGGGGTATGAGGACTTAAAATCCTATGATACATCCATCATGAATCATACTATCCCACTCAAACCTTATGCTAAACCTTTTTGGCAAAAACAACGACCAGTCAACCCACTGATCGAGCCTCTGATTTATCAGGAGGTTCAAAAACTACTGTCAACCTGGATAATCTTTCCAATCTGGCACACTATGTGGGTTGCCAACCTAGTCCCTGTGAGGAAGAAAAGTGGTGAGATCCGCGTTTGTGTGGATTTCTAAAATTTAAACAAAGCCTCCAAGAAAGACAATCACCCTCTTCCCTCACTGGACAAGGTATTGCAAATCATGAACGGATCACAAATGATGTCCTTCTTGGATAGGTACTCTGGGTATAACCAAGTCATGGTTAAATATGAGGATAGAGACAAAACAATGTTTACCACCAAGTGGGGAACATTTTCCTATCAGAGAATGCCCTTTGGCCTGATAAATGCAGGGGCCACATTTTAAAAGGCTATGGACATTGCATTCAAGGGCCTTGTGAACCGGTGTATAATCATCTACATGGATGATTTGACCATATTTTCCTGGTACAGGCATGATCATTCTTCCCACCTCGCCCAGATTTGTGAGAGATGTCACTGGTATGGAGTATCCCTCAACTCCAAGAAATGAAGATTTGGGTTCACTAAAGGTAAGTTGCTCAGGCATATTGTCTCTGAGAAGGGTATATCCATTGACCCCAAGAGAGTTGAAGCACTGCTAAACCTACAAATGCCTGACAATAAGAAAGAAATGAGATATTTCTTTGGGAAGATCAACTTTGTACGGCGGTTCATCACTAGATTCGCCGAGATCGTGAAACCACTCAATGAAATGATGAAGAAAGATACTAAAATTGATTGGAGCCCTAAATTAAAGTGGGCGTTCGCTCAAATTAAACAAATGATAATGGAGGCACCAGTTCTTGCTAGTCTGGACTATTCCCTCCCTTTTTACATATATTCCTTTGCTTCACCGCATTCTTCCATGAAATTTTTTACCCAGAAGGTTGAGGGGGGAGAATGACCAATAGATTTCATGAGCTCCCCCTTCAAGAATGTTGAAGTCTAGTATTCACCATTGGAAAATTAGGCCTTCACTCTCATTCGCGTCATGAAGAAATTTTGGCATTATATCCTCTAGAGCAAAGTGCATGCCATCATCCCAGACCAGGCAGTGAAATCCCTACTGATGCAGAGTGAATTGGGTGAGTGATGGGGGAATTGGATGGCCATCCTCTAGGAATACGATTTGGAAATGTAGCCCATGAAGATAGATTGAGGCTAGGGACTATGTAGAGCGATGGTAGAAGAGACTCCCCACATTGAATGTCAGACATATGCAGTGGATTCCATCACTCAGGACCCATGGTACACAGACTTGGTGTACTTATTATTGAATAAAAAATTCCCAGAGGGATTGCCTCCAAAAAAACATTGCACCCTATGATTGAAAAGCACACACTTCATGATTAAAAATTCTATTCTTTTTTGTAAGAACTATGAGGGAGTGTACCTCCGGTACATTGATAGGGTTCAAGCCATAAAAATAATTGAAGAGTTTCACAAATAGTTTGGAACCAGGCATGGCTCAACTGACACCACTGCCCATCAGATTCTCTAGGTTAGGTACTATTGGCCTTGTATCTTTAAAGATGTCTACACTCACGTTAGGAAGTGCCATACCTGTCAAACTGTGGCACATCGTGAGTGGAACCCGGCTATGCCTTTGTAGCCGGTCTTCGAAGCTAGACCTTTTTCCAAATGGGCATTTGAATTTATCAAGGAAATCAACCCCAACTCATCTACCAACCACCGATACATTGTAATGCCTACCAATTGTTGTACCCAGTGGTCCAAAGCAATACCTTGTAAAAAAAACACGGCGAATGTAGTCATAAAATTCCTGGAAGAAAACATCGTCACAAGATTCAGAATGCCCTTTGCTATAGTATGTGACAATGGTCTAACATTTTCTTCAGTGCAATTACTTGAATGGACCTATGATAGGAAGATCACTCTGAAGTTCTCCAGCAATTATTACCCCTAGGGTAATGGTGTTGCTGAGTCTACCAACAAAAAATTGCTTAAAGTGATCAAACACTTGTTAGAGCATAATCGTCGGGACTGCCACCAAAAGCTGATATTCACCCTTTGGGTGGATCATATTCAAATTAAGGCCACCCTAGGGACATCTCCATTCCATCTAGTTTACAGCTAGAACCCAGTGTTCCCCATTAACCTAGAAATCCCATTTTTACATCTTATGTAGGAATTCAGCAACCAGGACAATATTGTGGAGGTTCGGCTCCTAAATCTAGTATGAATGGAAGAACAAAGAGACACAACCCTTGAACATTTTTTGCATCACGAAGAAGTAGTGAAACGATGGTTTGACTGAAGAGCCTAGTATAAAGCCTTTCAGATTTTAGACTTGGTCCTCTTGTGGGATAAGGCCTGGGAAAAGAAAGGAAAGCACACCAAATTCCAATGGCTCTAGCTCAGACCATATTTGATCTCAGAGATCTGTGGGGAAAATACTTATCACCTCAGTACCATGACCAGAGAAGCCGTTCCATTTCCCATGAATAGATAGTTTCTCAAGCATTATTTCAAATGAGGTAAGTTTGTCTAGAATTTTACTATATGTAAATATTCTCACTTGTAAATATTCCTTCCCGGTGCTCCATTTGGGGTGCCTTGTCTTGTACATAGTTTCATTGGCTGTCCTCCGAGACTACCCCTTTTATTTTTATTTTGTTTTTGGCTTCATTCTTTCTTTTTTGAGTCCCCCATTGTTTTTCTCCCACTTTTTTGTAGGCCGGTATGCTTCGCATAACATCTAGTCTCTGGGGTGGTACCTTTTTCTTTTATGGTGAACTCAGAATCTATTGTTAGCATGGTGAAATTGGTCTAGTCTCCAGAGTTATTTTGTAAGTCTGGCAACAAGCTATGAGTAATCTTCATCGGATTCAACCCTGAAAGTTCAGAAATCAGTTAAATCAAAACTAAAGAACAAGTAATCGGACACACCAAGGATAGATCGGTCGCACTAGTTTATTGGCCCAAGTCTAAGAAATATTTAAATTCTTCCTCAGTTCATAGTTTTTCTTCCCTATTTAGAAAATTGAAGTAGATGGAAGGGTGAAAGAAGTACCGCCATTAAAATTAGCTAAGCTTAAGCTTAATGGTGAAAGGAGTACCGCCTTTCCATCCAGAAAAGAATAAAATGAAAAGGAAAGAACTAGAGAATGGGAGAAATTCTCGTATCTGGGAAAAATGTGCAAATTTGATGACTTGCATTTGATATATTCAGTGCCTCTTCTCTAATTCTCCCAGAGGTCATCGGCTTGATTTTCTTTCAAAGCACACACATCACAACTGCCAAAAGACCAAGGATTGAATCATGTATGGGCTGGATTTTTCTCAGATGCTTCACACCTTGCAAGTAGGATGCTCCAAATAACAATTGATTCTAGTTTTTCTAACCAGAGATTCTATAGTTCTCAAATGCGCTAAGACATTCATCCCAGATAGTCACCATTTTTTATGCCCTGCATACCCGTCCCTACATTTTGTGTGCAAAATGTTGGGTCCACTCTTTTTGCTTTGGCTCTTTCCTTCTCTTCTTTGTTTTCTCTGTTTCCCTCTTTGGGCTTTCCTTCCTGTGAGGTCTATTTTCTCTTGGTTTTTGTCTTCTTATGTCTCTAGGCCCGGTCCCGGAGTTTGTTCTTCCAGAGCTAGATTCTAGACTTTGGGATTCTCCGCCATGATGTCTTCTTCTCGCAAGAAGGTATGGTCGCATGGAACCCCCAGGCCCAGAGTCTGGGGGTTTGCCTATTCTAGAGTTTGTGGAGGAGAAGGTAACTTGATTTTACCTTCAATATAAATAGAAATTACCTACCACTTTTACAGTTACCACAATTAAAACTCTTAGAGCTTTCAGAGATTCCTAGGCGATTAAACTGTGATTAGGCTGCAAATTACTCTGTGCTTGGTGGTTGATACAAGCTGAATCTTGGTGCTAGTTAGTGACCGTTCAAGGGTTGAGATTATTGCAAAAGTTCTCTTGGTGCTCTTCTCCCCTTGCTTTCTTCCATGCTTCTAGGTAGGTTCTCTGGTTCTTCTTTTGTTCTTTCTGGTTTTGTTTTCATCTCATTTTAGTTGGTTTTGCATTTTCCATTTTCCACTTTTGGTTTGCCTCCCATTGGTGGGTTGGCTCTACCAGAGGGTTGTCTGCCCTCTGTGCAATGGTAACCTAGTGTTCATAATGTACATTGTCTAAGGGTAGTTCATGTATTTATGTAGATGTTGTATGAATTTGTAAAAAGCTTGTAAATGATGTATATTTTAGTGTATATATGTTTTGGCCTTTGGCCCTCTATGATTTTATGTATATATGATGTATATCCTTTTGAGTTGATGAGTTCCTCACACTCCATTGTGTGTTTTTCACATGGTGGACCGAGCTCGTCAAGATGGAGTTGCCACGGTCTGAACTCAACACCTCACTGGTTCGAGTCATTGTGACTTTCTCTCTCCTTTGTCTCATCACCTTAATGGAAGGATTAATTTCCCATGAGTGGGCATTCAAACCATGTCCCATCTGGCATTCAATCTTGTCCTGTGCCAACCCACTTGTCACCATTAATGCCTTTATGTCACCTAGCATGTGACCATGTGCAAACCCACGTCAGCCAAGTATAGTTTCTCTTTAGTCACATCGGCATGACAACAACTAGTTCATCCAAACTCTAGGTCCTGAGTAACCCCTTGTCTTTTATTCCCTCTTGTCACTTAGGTTCAACACCCCGGAGTCTAACTCGCATCTATTTTAAGCATTCTGGGATTTTTTAATGTATGCTAACACTTGTTGAATAGGTGCATGGTGGTGATGATTTCCCCAGAGTTTTAAGCGTCTTTATGTATACCATGTTCTAATGGTTCTCCGATCTTGCAGGTTGCAGATAAGTTGATAAAAAAATGTCTGAAGTAATCACCCCTCCTGATATCCCAAAGCTACCTACCACTTCCACCTGAGCGGCTGCCAAGACCAAGGTCAAAAGGTTGTTAGAAAAGCTTCCCTTGACCTCCAAATATCCAAAGGAGGGTGTTATCATGGGATCCAAGGTGGATTCTAGAGTTCAATAGATAATGGACATAGAGCCTGGATCTTGGGCTGAAATGCAAGGCTTGATCCAAGCCGTTTACAAGTTGAAGGCCACCGGAGATAATTTGGCCACCCAACTAGCTGCATCCGGAATCATCAAGGCAGAAAAAATTTCATGTTTAGTGCAATCACCAGAGTTAATACTCCATCTAGAAAATTTGTATAATGCACCTACTCAGATAGTTCTTCTCTTGGATCCCCGGCCACTATAGCACCCAACAGCAATTTTCACCTTTGATGCAACAACTTTCACCTCAAGGCTCGGGATCCCATAGTTCAAAGGATCCACTATCCAGAATCAGGTCCAGACATTGTAGGAGTTCGAGGATGTTGTTGTTATTTCCTGAAAACATCTCAATAGCCACTAGATGAAATCCCCAAAGAGGGATTGTAGGAGGATGAAGATGGAAATTTCCCGCGGGGAGTTCAAAGAGCCCATTCAGGCGGGCATTATATTTTTTTGCAAGATCTTCAGATTGCCCCATGCCCGAGATTTCTTGGCATGGATGTACTACTTTTTGTACTGCACACCATTCATAGTCAAACCTTCAACTGGGAAGCTATCATAGCCAATCACGTGGACACGCAGCTGAAGGGCATCGTCTAGCATTCCAAGTTTTACATGACATCATACGTGTTATGAGCACTTGCCCGAAAGAGACTAGCTTTTCCAGGATTGGGAATAGTTGGGGAACTTGGAAATAGACCAGGTTAAGTGACACCATGGGATCATTATCCCCAAATATAGTGGGAACTCAACTTCCTAAACTTATTTTGGGTAAATGACGCTTTCATTTACCACAATATCCTAACACTTACTCGGGACTCTGGGTACCGATTGTCACAGGCGGCAATAAATCTAGTCAGCAGCTATGGCCGCTATTTTATTCAATTCCAACACCACACCTACATTCGGGTGACCGAATTCTCTGGGAAGCCCCATCTTCTTCCCCGGTTTTGTGGGGACAAAATTATTCTTTTAGAATTATGTCGACAAATGATGGATCTGCACGCCTTCTTCATATTGAAGAAGGTCATCAATGTCCCATTCCCATTTTCATGTGAGAATTATACATGCAACCTTGCCGCAGTAAGGGAGACAGATAATGAACTAAAAAACCTTGGACTGGTGGAATTCCACCACGCCAGGAAAAAATAAGATCCACTAGGAAAAATTTCCACAATGCTTCCCCGGGAAACCCCGCCCCATGAAGTAGACATTGAAGAATTTTGGGCGGATTGCCAAGATAGTTTTGATCTCTGGGCCCGATAGAATTCATGCATGACCAAAGGGCTCATGAAGGTGCTTGACCTCTAGACTTTCCTGAAGGGCTTCTCAGATGACGGGCTACTAGAGGATCCAACATATAAAGGACAAGGACAAGACAAGTTAGGTCTTCCTCCGATGGATTGGGCCACCCTAGAGGACCTGACAATTGAAGGGGTATATCACCCTATTTTGGAGGCAAGTCACCAGTACTTTTCCCGAGTGTGTCCCAAGAGCACCTGGAAGAAGCCAACACTTCATAAGGCCACTCCCTATTCTTTCGGTGCTGGACCTTCTTCATCCTTTGCCGCTGGCAAACTGAGCATGAGCAAAGAAAAAGAAAAAGAGGGCACTCTGGCCAAGGCACCTCCCCAAGTTCCCACCCTTCTAATGGCCCAACTACAACAACAAATGGAGTCAAAAAGGCTAGCCATCTAGCAGATAAGTACTCAAATATCCTCTGGCCTCCTTGTAACTCCAGTGGCATCTACTCACCCAACAGGATCCTTGTCGTTGGTTGCAATGATGAGTAGACATACTTTCATTGAGGTGGAGTCCACCAGCATTCTAGATACCAGGGTTCCATTGCCCAAAAAGAAGAAGAAGAAAGTAACCCCCACACCAAGTGTAGCCGCCAGTTCTGCTATGCCAGATGTGCCCTCGGTGGATGTTAGTTTGGACTCTTCCGAATTGGAAAATATTTTTGACTCCTCGCCCCCGTAGGATGAATTTTATGACACTTTCATGGTGGAGGAGCTCATGGACCTCCAACAAGGTATAAGTCATGCAGTGGAGGAAATTTCTACACAGGATAAGGAAGAGGCCCCCAAAGAAAAGGAGATCCTAGAAGAAGAGGATACATCAGAAGAAGAAATCCAAGAGGAAGCACAGAAGGGACCTGAGCAGGAAAAGACCCCGGTCTAAGGGACCTATGACACACTAAGACAACCCACAGACGAGCAATCGATGATTGGGAAACCTAGACCTTCAAGATCAACCGTGCCCCCTTTGATCGTGTTCCAGATGCCTTTGATTACTCTGGGTGATCAAGTGCCCTGGAGCATATTTGGTGAGGTAGTAACGGCGACACCATTGTTGAAATTTGGCCAGAGACCTCACCTACCTCCAAAAGATATTTTGGTGGAGGAGAATGTTCCAGAAGATGAGGCTGATGAAGCTCAAGAACAATAGTAGCAAGTTGATCAGGAAGTCTCAGACAATGAAAATGCAGGGTCAACTGACGTCGGGAGGGACCAAGAAGTCTCTAAAAATACAAACAATGTTGAGACTGGGGAAAAGGTTCCAAATATCACAACAGAGGATGTCAGCATGGCAGAAAATGTTGAAGGTTCTGGAGAACAGGAAAAGGAATGAGAGCAAGAAAGGGAGAAAGAGCCCAAAGATAATGTGCATTGTGGGAACACACTGCTAGATTCTGAAGGGAATCTTGATGAATAGGTCTTAGCAGCAAAGCCATCCCAACTACCCCAATGCCTTGTAGAATCAAAGTAAAGAAAGGCCTTGGCGGTGGCATCAAGCACTACACTCTTGTTAGCCGAAATGATGGCCAAAAATGTAGAGGCTAAAAATCCCAAGAAAGAATAGACAGTACATACTCTCTGGACTGGTCGAACAAGCAGTATAGTTGTGACTATTGCAACACCCCCTCTAGGTGTAGATGTAGTAGCTGTAAGGCCCAAAGACTATAACATAACATAAGTGGCACTGGGGAGGAGGGACAAGCAAGGTGAATTGGACTTTCTGAAGGAGGTTACAAAAGCAATAGAGGCCAGATAGATCAAATAGGGCCAAAAGCTGAAGGATGAAAGAGAGACTAATGCCAATCTCCTTGCACTTCTGGCAGAACTGACATGGCCTTTAGCTGAGATCCACCCCGAAACCCCTTCCTTTGGACTACCGCTTGCATAGGGTGATGTGGATTATCTACAGATTATGAAGAACAAGGTGCAGGCTGTATTTGGGTGGGCCACCAAGCAAGTAGCTGCCATGAGACAATTTTTAGCGGCATCCCTCCTAGACCTTTATCGGGTCGACACTCTTCTTAGCCAGGAAAATGAATCCGCTCTTATATGGGAGCAAGATTTAGCAAGTATGAAAAATGGAAGACCAGGCTGGAAGAGATCTAAAACATAGGAGAATAAGTCACCACAGAGGCGGGGATTTTGGGAGATGAATCATATGATTCCCTCCAGGCCCAGTACTCTAGACTTGTCCTCAGGATTGAGGTATGCAAGGAACTGGTTAAGGCCTTGAAAGAGAAGGTGACAACAACCTAATACCCCTTGGGCTTGTTTCAATCATTCATGGTTGGAGTATCACAAGTTGATCCCTTCACCACAGGAACATGTACCCCAGAGGACTATGTCCTCAGCAAGTTTGATGAGCGGATGGAGTCCCTGTATCCACCAGCCAGATATTTTGACCAAGGAAGGATATCCAGATTGTCTAAGACAATGATCCGATTACATGACGCTATCAAATTGGTGGATGAATTCTGGAACAGGGCCGAAGATGTTGAGGAAGCGTTGGAGGTTGTTTGTAGTCAGTGGGACAGCATCAGAGACGTAGATGAAGAAAGCATAAGCCAAGTGTTGGAGGCTTGGGAAAAATCATAAGGAATAATAAAGTTCTCCAGAGTCTGAGGAATCTCACCAACCATGTATTGGTTGTATTCTTTATTCTTTGAGGCACAAGCTTCCTATCATGCCCAAAACTAGGGCAAAACACACACACAAATTTTTTTTTTTTTAACACAAAGGTACGTACAACTAATAGAGGAAGGGTTGGAAGTATAATAGCAAATTATAGTTAACCTTCGAATCTCATGGTACAAGTGCAGACTGAATAATGGTCAAGCCACAATAGATGCAAATTGGGCAACAACTTATTCCACGGTTAACTGAATTCCCAACTTGGGTTTACCTAAGTCTGATCTCCTTGTTTAAAAATCATGATGGTAGTTAGTGGATTCAGCGACATATGAGGATCTGGGTTGCCCGTACTTAATCCTTATATCTAGGTCATAACTTAATTCATCCATGTTGAATTCTAGTTTACATAAGACAAGGAGATACTGACAAGATTGCGATTAAATAACATTTTAAACTATATAATTGAACTATTAATTAAAATCCAATCTACGATTAATTCTGATTTCCTAACCTATTAAACATCATCAATAGAATTATTCACCTATGGGCAAACAACATGCTTTTCTAATCCATCAATTTTAATGTACGACTTTAATTTAACCTTATCATTTAGACAATAGAAATATCTCATAATACAACATTAAATTTAATTTTAATTATAATCAAGTGTAAACCTAAATTAGGTCACAAGAGCAATATAATCCCTAACACTTAGTTTTGTAAATGTCGCAAATATAAATTAACCAAATCAACTAATGTTACATAACCCTTAAAAATGAACATTCATAATATTATTTAGTAGATCTAATTCAAATTAGAAATTACCAATCCCATCCTTTATCAAAACACTTAAGAATATAAAGTTGACAATTAAAAGAAGTTACCCCATTAATTTGACATACAAATGTGCCTAAAACATTACACCTAAAAAGATTTAAGAAAAAAGAATTACACCATAAAAACTAATTTAACATTTACTAACTAATTGCTAATCTAACTATTTAATAATCCTACTAGTCCTACACAACATTTTAAACTATCCACACAAAAAAACCATAACTATAATCTAACAATTAACCTCTTTACAAAGTAAAACATGGCTGAGATTTCGAAATCTGCAAGCATAAGGGAGGGTGTACAGCATGGCAACTAACACTAGGGAGGAGGGGGGCCCACCATACCACCTACCCACCTACCCCTTCAAAATTTTCACATGGAAGGAAGGAAATCCCAAGGAGGTGGCATGGAAGACAAGGAGGGAGATGGTAAAAGAGTAAACATGGCCCACCACACTATGCTTTCCATTCCCCAAAGAGAATTTTGCAAGAAAAGAGGAGGATGAGTGGGTTTGACTTAGGAAATAGGTCATGTCAGGGTATTTTCTTGGGAAAAAGGACAGCAAGGGAAAAAGGTGGTGAGTTTCCCAAGTAGTCTAGCCCCCCCACAAAAGGTGAATTAATATATCATGTTTTTAAAAGCAAGCCTCCTTTTTATTTTATTTTACTTTATTATGTCATGAGTTTGAAAAAGGCTAGGCCTTGAAAACCAACACATGGGAAGGCTATAAAATTGAATTAATAAATATTAAAAAGATTAAGATGAGATGGTGAGGAAGGCTATGGGGCCCACAAGCTTTAAGTTATATGGATTTTATAAATCTTTATTAATTAAAGGTTAGCTGTTAATAGCAAGAGTAAGATAGGGGGTTAGGTTACTAATACCAATTAAGGGAGCATAATGAAAAGGGAAG
>MU222975.1:181379-194951 GCA_018584345.1 Thuja plicata
AGATTACATTTACACAAGGGTCACATTACAATCAAGGTTTCAATCCCTTATTGGATTAAACCTTGGCTTACTCAATTTACATGTGTTTAGCCCTGATTCTCCAGAAATTTCCATGGTTCCCATTTCTGCACACTAAATTTCGAGCATCAGTAGTCCAAGATGATAAAATTACATGCAATATATATTTTCAAATTATAATCTGCAACATTAATCTATAAGCAGAATTAAGCCTCTAATTGAAATTTTCATACATAAATATTTAAAACATAAGAATTCCTTAATCACCATGACATAATCATTCATACAATAGTCAAATCAAATCATAATTCAGTCTTCTCATAAATTCACTGATCTAACCATATATAATAAAATTCAACCACCTATTATAGGTCTAATCCATATCAAAATATGATCCACACAATATAATCATCATCACATCATAATATCACGAGTCCCTGTCGGGATAATAAAAGGTGTATCACTGTATCGAAATATAAAGTGTCAAAGTGTGATAAACAAAATGAAGATATGATGGGTTGGGGTGAGGCCTCACACTTCCGAATCCCAAAATTATAGATCCTACAATTTTGTGTTCTTTAAGTGACCCGTGTCCCAGTTCCCAAAGCCAATCGGTCACTTTCAAGGCTGTTAATGAAGGGTGTTAGAAAGTAGGTAACCACAACAAGGCACGTCAGCTCAATAAGAGGGTTCTGATAGGTGGTCTTTCCAAGGTGTTGCTTCAACATAACACCTAGCACATTGGGGACAATGAGCCGCTCTCTCATTTATGAGGCATGTAGCCTCGATCCCCGGGGGATCAAATTTCTTCTCTTCTCTTACCGGCTCTCTTCTCGAGGCTGATTCTTCCACTCCTCTTCTCTTGTCTTATTCTTATGAAATGTCAGACCTTTTCTATCTCGAGGTCTTTTGTAGTGTGGCGCAAGTAGTACCAGCCACCAGAAATAGTATTATATTGTTAAGTGTAAAATAAGTTAGGTTAGTTTTAGGTCAAAACTTGTGTATAAATAATAAGTCCAACCTTATTCCAAGGGTCGGAAAAATTGATGATTTTGTAGTCCATAGCTAGTAGCATTTCAATTTTATCAGTTCTTAGTTACAGAGCTCAATGCTCCTTAGTTTTAGAAGCTTTCAGTAGTTAAATTATCCCCTGGAGCTACTATTGTAACACGCACCCGTGCTTGCTGGAGATATGTTAATGAAGAAGGAAGGGTTCTATCAATGACGTTGTTAGCATTCTAATCTTTGTGTTGATGGTATTTTATGCTTTATGTTCTTATGTCCTTTTCTCTAATACTTCAAGTAGATTAACGACCTCCTTTTCCTTTGCTACTGATTAAATATGAGCTGATGGTTTTTTATTTCTTTAGTGTTTAGTGTAGCGTGTTAGAGCATTGTCAATATTTTGAATGTTTAGTATAACTATAGGTAGATGGAATATTTCTAACTCTGTAATATATTTTGAATTTTATTTGGTAAAATTAGTAGATGCTTGAAGTAAACCCCACTTACTTAAATATCTGGAGAAGATGAGCCAAGATAACCAGCTATCCCCCCGAACAAAACAGTCACATTTTCCAACTAAGCTCCCACACTATCGAGACCCAACGCTCACATGCTTGAAGGCCTAGGGAATCTCATTTCCCTAGATGACCTTTACAGAATAAGTTGGCTGGTACCATGGTACCCGGTGACAAATTACATATGTTGGCGGACCCGGTCACAAAGACCCATCAACAAAATCTAAATACAAGTTCTATCCAAAGGTTGCTTTGCAACCTGATGACACTGGTGCATTTTCAAGCATACCACCTAGGGTTTTGCTGATCGAGGATGTTTGAGCATATATCCACTACAAAGTTGCAAAAATAAGAGATCTGGAGGTTGAGAAATATTAAAAGAAGCTTTGCACAGATAGAACCATCAAGGATGAACATAAAAATATTGACGTGAAAGGGCTGACAAATGCCCTAAAGTTCCTGAAGGAGTTTAAAACTGAGTGGAACAGGATAGTACTAAGTAGAGTGCATGACCAAAAGATGTAGCTGGATGAGAAAAAACATATCACTAGGGATGTGATACACACAGTGACCGGTTATCCTATAACTGACAAGGCCAAAGCACTTAAACACCCTCCTTGCCCTGAAATTGAGAAGATGATAGGTGCAGAATGGGATGGAAGGGGATTGAAGGTGAATTCCATCAAAGATCCAGAACTGATATTTGGTGCATGCATACTGGGATACAATATATTCCAAGCCAACATAATGAATAGTTGTGTGTGTAAGATTACACCTTCATGAAATTAAGATTAAGAGCAACAATTCTATGGAAAGACAAAACAATTTAATCTAAGAAGTGAAGCTAAAAATCCATATCATCTCATGGTTCTCTATCTAAGTTTTGTTAAGAGAGTTCTCAAGCTTAATCTCTCTCAAGGACAATCCTAGAATGAGAAATTAATGATAAACAAAATGCTCAAATCTAGCTTAAGATGCTCAAAATGCTCCAAGATATGTTAGAAAACAACAAATGCTCCTAAACATGATATACTAAATGTTATGAAAATGCTGAAATACTCTCAAAAAGCTCTCAAATGCTCTCCATATGCCTATAATAAGGATGCTTTTGCTCTTAAAATTCTTGGATCCCAAATACAAAGGAAATGGCTTGTATTTATAGAATTTTCCCAAGGGCAGGGGGTAGAGTGAGTTGATCATGATCAAAGTTTGGTTAATTCAAAAGCTTTGAAGTGTTCTCAAATGGAGGGAAAATTGGTTGATTATCTCAAAGATATTAGAAATTAAATAACTCAATCATTTTATTAATTTAGCCATGGAAGGGTGAATGGGTTGGATTTTATCTTTTTGATTTGAACTATACAATTGAAAAATCAATTGCATAATTTGATTAATCCCTTTAGGCTTGAATTTAATTATTTGATTTCATGATTATTTGATCTTTTAATTTAATTTGATTTTTGCCATTTGTTTTGATAAATGTCCATTTGTTTTTAATTGAGATGATATTTTACAGCATTTAGCTGAGATTTGCAATTTTGAATGCTTGAGATACACCTGGTCAATTTTAGGTGTCTACAATAGTATTGCATACGAAGAAGTAGTCACTACTCACAAGATTGTAAAGAAGGGATTATAGTTGGATCTATTCGAGCTTCTATTGAAGCAAGTAGAGGAGAACATGAGGACCATTAGATCAGCGAAATCTAACTCAAGTAAGTTTGGTTCACTCCTAATGTGCATATTTTTCTAATTTCAAGACTTTTTCCCATCTGTCAATAATGTCAACTGGGATACTACCCGACCAGTGACAATTCAAATCAGTGAATTTATTAAGTCACTAGGTGACAACTTTACATCAGTCATGGATGAATATTTCACTAGATTCAAGGACAAATTGCAGAAAAGGACAAGGATACCAGAACAAGTGGTAGAACAATATAAGTCTGATATTTGTTTTATGGTGGACACTGATACCACCTTGATCAAACCAGTTGTACCAAGGACAACATGGTTAGCACCACTTGACTATGAGATCAACATAGATCAAGCCACCAATGCTATTGAAGCATTATTAAATGAACCATTAGAAAAATCATTACCAAGGTTTGGAATCTATGAAGAGGCTAAGGAAAGAATAAAGACCGTCCTATTAGTGAAGAAAATTGATAGAATTAAAGAAGGATAAAATGGTAAAGACACTTAAGAAAAAAAATTCGGTCAACAATGAAGAGACTGAACAACACAAAGACACCAAGGGATAGTCACCCATCGGTGAAGGTGAACAAGTGAGTGAATCTGAATCAATAGAATCTAATGCACCACTCCCAAAGAAGCCAAGAACTATTATTGCATCTAGGACAAGGAGTTAGACAACAAAAGATGCAATTTCATCACCTGTTAAGAAAGGAGAACTAAGGACTTACAAGAGGAAACCTTAAACTGGGAAAACTTCAAAACCAAAGAGGATAAAAAGACTAATATGAATCAAGGAAGATATAGAAGAAACTAAACAAATGAAAAACCTATAAAGAAAAAAGTTCCTACCACAATTGATGAGGTTGTTGCGTCAATCATTAGGTCAGGTACAATATCTGAGCCTAAGGTTAGAAAATGGCTAACTCTGAATACCAAGGATCAGAATAAAATAGAAGAAGCTATCATCACAACAATGTGTATACTCAAATACATACCTATACAATTTGAAAAGATGAAGCCACAAGAACTTCTAGACAGATTATTGGCAAGGCGTACATTTGCATTAAATTCTGAAAGATAGATAAGGGAAAGATCCCTAGTTTCTATAATACCACCCGAGTCCAAAATGAAAGAGATTGATGAAATGATGAAGTTGCATTCAAAGAAGTTCTTGGAAAAATTGAGAGCCTACAAAGTACTATAGGGAATCCTAATTGAGCTTGAAAAGGAAATTGAAGATGCTTGGAGACAAATACTCAATGTACCTAAAGAGGACACAAGCCCCGAGAGAGTATTAGCACTCACCAACAAGCCTCACAATGAAGAAAAAGAGGCTACATCAAGCCCTGAACACGTCTTAATAAATGACTCTAAGGATGTCAATTTAGTTGAATTGAAAATAGAAGTAAAGCAATGGATGACATACCTCAGATTTTGCAGTTGTTAGGAGACACAACGGATGTCACAATCCAAGATGTGACAATAATAGATATCATTGAAGATCCTGTAGATGAAGTAAAGGGAGACGAAGATGTCACTATTACCTCTGAGAAATATAAGGAACATGACACAACATTGTATGTTGCATAGGTTAATATACTAGGCCAAATGACATTATTGATAGAAGCTATTAATATCATATCAAAAAAGAAGTCACCCGAACATGATGTAAGCATACCCAAGGATAAGGGTGAAGAGGAGCAAAAAAGAACAAATGAAGAACATAAAGAAATAGATGGAGAGAAGAAAGATAAAGGTGAAGAAGAGAAGAAAGGTGATGCCACTCCAAAGGATACTGAAGTAGAAGCTAAAGATAAAGCTAAGGTTGATGTGAAGATGTCTACACCCAACCGACAGGTAGACACCGAGCATCAGATAAAAGGCACTACACCCCCAAAGCCTTCATAAAGTACATCAGACCAAGCAAAGGAACTTGCTATGGTACTGCATACAAGTGCCTCCACTACACTTTGAAAGAAGAAGAAGAAGAAGAATAAGAATATTAAGAATCCAGTTACCCTGGATGAGATCATTGAAATACTAGACTATGATCTGAAGACATTGGATCCATAGTCACTTACAAAGTATGTGGAACTTTGTAATAGGAAAGCTATCCAAGATACATTTAAAAAGGAGACAAAAGACACATAGGTACTAGAGACAACCAAGGAAATACTTATGTTGATTGTACTTGATACTGACATTGATCAAAATGATTTTATAATTGATCAATTAGTCATTCTTATGGAACGCATCACATCACAGAATGTGGATGCAGAGAAGAAAATAGAAGAACATGCAGAGCAAAAGTATCAATACAAATTGATAGAGAAAATCAGCCAAGAAGTGGTAGAGAACAAGGTAAAGCTATCTGGACTAGTCAATGAATTGGAACCAATCATTTCATAAGCTATAACCTTAGTTCAAAAGTTATGCACAATAGAGCAATTCACTAAGGAGAATAGTGAAAAGATTGCATAGATAGATGTAGATCTAAATGCTAGTGCACAAGGTCTTACAACCAATGACAATGCAATCAAGTTACACTTGTACATGGTGGAAACCTACCTGCTGGGAGCATGCTCAGACATGCAAATGTTAGAGAAATAAAATCAATAAGCTACATTAACATGTCTAAACATACTCTTAAAATAAGAAACTCCATCATGACCTCCAATGAGATAAACAAGTGCACCCAAGCCTTGTTGATTTTCTCTAAGAGAGGTTCGTGGGTGTGCTCTCCCAACACAATATATTTAATCCCACTATTTGATTGAATATGCAAACTAAGAAGTGAAGAACTCAAGAGCAAGTATGAGAAACTTGTCTCAAGCTATTACCATGACTTATGTGAATGCAAATATTAAACTAGATTGATATGCAAGATGAAACAAAACTAACTAAGATTCATTCCATTATGAGCCTAAGATGTAATATCTAGATTCAAAATGAAATAACATGAACTAAGAACTAAGTTTGCTATGAAAATGCTAAATGCTGTAGAATCAAACTAACATGATAACAATGCATAAAAGGGAGATGATTTGCTTTTGACAAAGGCCTCTATTTATAGAATTTTTGGAGGAGAAAGAGGGCTTGGATGAGGTGGAGCTCATGTGGCATCCACATAGGTGTCACATGAGGGACACATAAGTCATACAAGAGGCCCACTTTGCTCACACATGTGTGAGCAACTTTGGATGTGATGGGCAAAGTGTACTTAAAATATACATGTGAAGGATCTTGTAATAGGTGTAAGAGGGTGTAAGATTTTTGGGCCAATAGAACACTTTTATAAAGTGTAAGAAGGTGTCATCATGGGTGTAAGAAACCTTGTTGGCACCAAATAAGGATTATTTGGAAAAGGCAATTTTTGCAAATTTGCTCACACATGTGTGAGCAAATAATTAGGACTAATTGGTGTAGGAATCTAGAAATTAGCCTAATTAACCTTAGTTAATTAGTGAATAGGTTTATTTGGTGAGAGTGATGTGAGGTAGGGTAGGATCTAGGCTCAAATTAGCTTAATCTAAATTTAAAATTTAGATTAATTATGGTTTAGTAGAATTAAGTCATGTGAAGGAATAAATAAATTAAAAATTTATTTAAAGGGAATTAATGAAGGGTAATGTATTAAATAAGATTTAATACATCAAAAGGGGTAGTATTTAAATTAAATTTAAATACTAAGGAAAGTGAATCATATTTGATTAAATAAATTTAATTAAATAGATAGAAGAATATAATTAATATAATTAATTAAAATTAACTATAATGTTATGGAAATATTAATTAAATTAATATAAGGATGATTTTAGACATCTACATTTTGCCCCTCTTTGATGCGGTGTCGAAAGTGACATCGCGTCAAAGAAAAGAAAATAAGATGCCTTAGAGAGGTCAGAAAACCTACGGTAGCAAGAGAGGAGGAGTGTGCCCCCTCGAGAAAATAATAGGAAAAAATATAATTTTTTAATAAATTTTTTTTGAAAAGACAGGAAAACAGGAAAAGCAGACCATTGCATGGCGTGTCCAAGGAAAAAGGAGGAAAAATAGGGACACAAATGGGGAATAGGGACATAGAAAAAAGAAATGAGTCCCAAGGGGCTATAAATAGTCCACTGGGGCCCATAGACAAGTCACTTTCACTCCCAAAGAGCAAAAAGAGAGAAGCAGAGAGCAATGGTAGCACAATGAGAGCCAGCACAGCTTGGAGAGTGCATCCGGGTGTACCAACGACATGCGGATGCTAGACCACCAGAGATTAGTCAAGCACCACCTAGTATTTTATGCATTTATTACTTTTATGGGTCATTTAGAGGATAATAAATGCTCCCAAACTGGCTCATAGTGCAGACATCGGTCATTTGACTGTCGTCTACGCAGACGATGATCGACAGACTACCATCCTCGCAGATAATCGATCGGCGATCGGTGTTTGCATAGATGGAGATCGACCGATCTCCATTTGTAAGGGCAAGTGTAGGGGAGAGAGCACAACAGAGATGGCGGTGTGTGAACGCCGTCGTCTACGCGACAGCCTAAATTGTCATCTTTGCAGACTGACGTCTGTGAAGATCCATCGGCTCCGCAGATTGGCGACTGTGAAAATCCATCATTTGCAAGGGTCAACTGCCATCTGTGTGGATTGACCCAAATATAAAAGAAAAGAGTGGAAAAAGAGGAAAGAAAAGGGTCCAAGAGCATTTTTCAATGCCCCAGACAGGCCTGGGACATTTTTTGATGCCCCAAAATGCTATCTAATCGCTGACATTTGCTTGCTGACTGCAAGAGGAGACCATCACATTCTGGGCAAGGGAGTGTTATCCAGTGACCATAGAGCTGGAGCAATAGTTGACAATGGCTGAGTGGGGACAGGTGACACTATGTAGTTTAGACTACATGCGATATTGGTCGCATCTGCGAGCACATAATGTGCTCATGTCTGCGTTGATAAAGAGATGACATAGCACCACCTGCAGCTTCCACTACCCTATAGGGGAAGCTACTATCACACTCTATGACATATGGAAGATCTACAGAGTGCCCATTTGGGGGCTTATACTAGAGTACTACATGGAGGGATCAGAGCCATATATGGAGATGGCACTGGGTCAGAGATTTGCAGATCTACCTATTAAATGACAGTGGATGTCTTGGAAGGGGGAAATGGAGATAGAGCCATGACCATGGTGGTTGGATTTATACCTAGCTAGACTGATAGGGGGATGACTCAAGCTTGTTCATGCAGGCAAGGGGTTCCCGATAGGTTGGGCATGAGTACTGAGTAGTATGGTGGAGGATGGGGACCAGTACTGCTGGAGATATGTCATTAATGGCCAGTTGTATTATGATCTATATATGTGTGCCTACCACAAGGGTAGGGCACTAGGTCCTAGATGTACGCTCTTGCTGGTATGGGTATGGAAGCACATTGCAATCACATGAGTGATTAGACACCAGGAGACTAGGGCAGTGTACGATCCTTTTGTATGCTGATATAGGCCACCAGTAATTTATGATGCCACAGATTTAGTCAGATACTGGCGGCAGAGACTAGATGAGATGGGGGACATACTGTGGGCACCCTATGCAGGGTGTGAAGCCTGGGGTCATGAGATCCCACAGCAAGATGGATATGCTAAGGACAGGTTCTATGACTCATACTATATGGGATTTGTGCAAACTGACTGCTGGTTGTTTGGTAGGACGGCGTATATGATATCTAGGTACATGCCATCCACGGTATGAAGGTAGATGGGATAGATTTAGGAGGCGGTGCCGGATGGTTTCCCACATCCATTGGTGACCTGAGAGGTGGGGAGCGTTTGGGGTATAGGTGCAGATCTGCACATAGCGTGAGCAAATTTCATAGGGATGATCAAGGTCCCATGGATTAGGGCTTGAGAGTCTTTACAAGATGTCGATGTAGTACCAGCATACGCGTAGTGGTGGGCTGCACATAGACCTATTAGACTGACAGTGCCAGGAGTCATACTGGAGGATGAGCAGCTAGGGGTCAAAGGGGATGGAGGAGGACAGGATGGGGATGATGATAAGGAGGGAGGAGATGGAGGGTCTAGAGGGAGGAGATTCTAGCCTAGGGTTGTAGCATCAAGGCAAAGAGGATAGGTATAGATACTTGTACGAGGGTAGCCACCCATTGTTCCTGATGTACAGGTACAGGGGCAGGATCTGCATGGGCCACCACAGGGATAGGAGCCACCACAGGGGCCACCAGGATAGGGGTAGGTACCACTAGCAGGCTACATAGACCTAAATACACATGATATAGTCATAATAGAGAAAGATATCCTATGAACCAAGCTGGGTAGGGTACATGGATTATTGGTGACATCTCAGGCGACTAAGGTGAGTGCATAGGATAAGATCCAGTGACTACAGGGATTGTTAGCTATAGCACAGGCCACAGCCAGCAGCCTATAGACAGAGGTAGCCAGGGTATAGGGGGAGCTGATAGCAAAGACTGCTTAGGGGGATAGTGCTCAGAGAGCACTAGACATTTTACAGGCTCGGGTGGACAACAGAGAGTTTTCCATCCTAGAGGAGCACAGGGATCATGATGAGGAGCCAACAATGATGTCAGTGTAGATAGTAGCTCTTAAAATAGAGCAAGATTTAACACAAAGACGTAACGAGGACTACAGGGCAGACTACGATATAGCGTGTCTAGCAGGTAGTGCAGCAGGTTTGGGTCAGATGATGGCCGATGCCATGGCGACATAAAGAGAGGAAGGATGGAGAGGTTGAGAGGCTGCATATTACATGGGACTTTATCATGGTGTAGTGCCAGAGGAGGAATGATAGCCTGTATACTCTGAGAGAGCGCAGACAGAGAGCACCGACTGAGGGTCACAGGGATCAATAGGGTTACCGCCACATCCCAGCAGTGGTGCAGGACCATTGCGTCCACCACCATGATACTTCTCAGACCTTTTTGGATACTCATTTTTGACACATGATGTAAGATATTTAACATTTTTGATATATATACATGGACTATTTTGGGACTATGGGACTTTGATTTATGGACATTTATGATGCTATATGTTATATGATGTGATGTTTATGTAGGATGTATGGATGCACTATGATGTTATATTACATATGTTATATGTGTTAGAATGAATTTAGATTAACTAAGAGGGGAGGGGTGAATCAGTTATCCTCAGGTCTAGATGTAGCAAATTAAAACTTTTTGTACTTCAGATATGCTCGGTAGCAGTAGCATAAATCAACAACTTTAATCAAGCAGTTTACTGTCAATTGATATTAGCTTGTAGTAACATAACAGTAAAGTAAATCATAAGCATTCACACAAGTTGACACAAGTATTTAACGCGGAAACCCAATATGGGAAAAAACACCAGTAACATGCTACCAAGTTTTCACTCTTCTGAAGTGATGCCCTGTGAGGAGCCAACCCTGTGAAAGGTTACAATAACACACTACTAGGTGTGACCTGGTTAAAGGATTTAATCACCTTGTTAGGAGTGGCCTTGTTAGAGGACTTAGAACATTCCAATTTGAATGTCACCTTGTTAGAGGATTTATACAAATGACTGTTAAGTCAACCTTGTTAAAGGATTTAACTGATACAATGGTAAGAAAGTAATCAGCAGTTTGTGATCTGATACATACAACTTACTTTGCAACTCAGATCCAATTATAGCTCTAATGTTAACTTACTAGATAGCCTACATTTCCATTTCAATCTTCTAATCTGCTTGGAAATCCGTCAAGCAATCACACATGCAACTTTGTGCCTCTGCCTTTTTTTGCCTTCTCTGCTAGATCATGCCAAATAGTAAATATACTATGCAAACCTTTTGCATACACATACATTCATCCACACTTCATGAATAACCCCTAAGATTATCATATACCTCTTTATCTAGGTCAGATAAATCTTTTTCCACTTAAACAAGATCGTAGATCTTAGGTTAGGTCAGATCCAATGGATCATTCCATCTTTGCATTACATTTACTTCTCCAAAGTAGTCTCTAATTAAATATTGAAACCATGCATTAATTACGGTTACCCATACATTAAATGACATGGATCAATCTTTAATTAACATTACATAACCCAATAAAATCAACTAAGTCGGCCAGAGATCTCAAATCTCATCATTAATCCAATTACTGTAAGTCGACCAACATCACTATTTTCACTTGGCAATTTCAATGGTGCTCGACATTGAGCAACTTTTTGCTCATCACAAGCAACTTTAATCGGCACAAGAAACTTTGCTCATCATAAGCAATTTTTCTTGGCACAAGCAACTTTGCTCAGTATAGAACAGCCAAAAAAACTATCTTTGAAAGATAAACAAAAAATTACTTTGCTAGAGTGCCAACTATCAAGTACCCTTTTATTTGCCTTAACTCAACCATTCACTTGGTCTTCTTGTTAAATCTTCTTCATCAACAATAGATATGGTACTCAAATAGATAATAATAGTCTCACCAATTAAGGTTTGACAGCAATGACAAAATAACAATTGCTTGCATTGTCACTTTCCAGCAATCTCCCTCTTTGGCATTGATGGCAACACAAAATATTAAAACAATGATTTAACAAGCATAGTTACCAACCAATCCAAACATTAACCCGTGTTCCTTGATATGAATGAATTTTCATTAATGTCTTTAGCTTCATTCTGATTCTTATCTGTAAAACATTCATCCCTCCGTGTCTGTAATCACACTGTCATCATCTGTGTCTAATCATCTGTAGACTCCCTCTGAGTAGCTAATCACTTCAATATTTTCAATAGTAACTTTTGCCTCTATGTAATCTTTCCCTCTTTGTAATCTCTCTTTCTCAGCAATCTCTTCCTCTTTATAGGTAATCTCTCCCTCTTTGACAACAATTCCAAAGACGTCAATATCTTTACCATGTAGATCTTTAGTATCATTTTGATCCTGTCATCTTCAGTATGATTGATTTTTCTTTTCTATCCTTGTTCATCTTCACAACTTTAGCCAGTATCCTAAAGTGTGACTTACTGTGCATCAATGTGTCAAATATTCTGAATGTAATATTTGATGCAGTAGTACCATACAGAACTTAGTTGGCCTCAGTTAGGGGAATCACCCCCAATTTACCTCATAGATACTCATGAGCATCCTTGGGTAGTGCTTTTTTGAATATGTATGCTAATTGTTCTTTAGTATTCACATAATCCAGTCTCACTTCTTTACTCTAACCTAGCTCCCTCAAGTAGTGATACTTGATAGCTATATGCTTTGTTTTTTAGTGCATCACAGGATTTTTTTAAATATTAATAGCACTTGTATTATCACAATATATGACAACTGGGTCAGTGATTTCTTCCTTCATACCTTTTAGTAGTATCTTCAACCACACAATGTTAGAATAGTTAACTGCTGCTGCCACATACTCGGTTTCAGCTGTAGATTGTGAGGTGCAGTTCTATTTCTTGCTTGTCCAGGAGATCAATTTATTTCCTGAAAGAAATGCTTCACCAGTAGTGCTTTTCCTATCATCAACATTTCCAGCCCAGTCAGAGTCAGTGTAAACTCTGAGTTCAAACTTGTCATTCTTTTTGTAGTATAGACCATAGTCATCAGTTCCTTTCAAATATCTAAGAATCCTTTTTACTGCCATCATGTGAGTTTCCTTAGGATTAGCAAAAAACCTTGCAACAATCCCAATAGCTAGGGCAATGTCAGGTCTACTGTGTACAACATACTGTAGTTTTCCAATCATTGACCTGTAGAGTGTTTGGTTCACTTCTTTTGTGTCATTGTCTTTTGTCAGCTTCTGTCTTGTAGCCATGGGTGTACTCACTGGTTTGGACTCTTCCATTCTAAAAATTTTCAGTATCTCTTTGATATATTTGGATTGAGTGATATAGATACCATTCTTCATTTGATAAATTTGTAAGCCAACAAAGAATTTTATTTCACCAAACATAGACATCTCAAACTTAGTTTGCATCTCTGTTGCAAATTTTTGACATAACACATCTTCTCCACTAAATATGATGTCATCTACAAAAATTTCAGCTAATAATGTACCTTTGCTTTTCTCTATTTTCAAGTACAGGTTGTTGTTGTCATTGGTTCTTGCAAATCCAATCTTGATCAGGTAGTTGTGCAATCTCTCATACCATGCTCTTGGCGCTTGCTTCAATCCATATAATGATTTGTGCAATCTGCAAACCATATCCCTTTTGTTTGGGTCTACAAAACCATCAGCTTGCTCAATATACACTTCTTCTTCCAAGATTCCATTGAGAAATGCAAATTTCACATCCATCTGATAAACTTTGAATCCTTTATAGGC
>MU222975.1:203423-234984 GCA_018584345.1 Thuja plicata
TTCTTATACATCTTGATCTTTTCGCTCCAAGTACCTTCAAACTATTTTCAGGAGACCAAAGCTCTGATACCAATTTTTAGAATGAATTTAGAATAACTGAGAGGGGAGGGGTGAATTAGTTATCCTCAGATCTAGATGTAGCAAATTAAAACTTTCTGTACTTTAGATCTACTCGGCACCAGTAGCATAAATCAACAACTTTAATCAAGAAATTTACTATCAATTGATATTAGCTTGTAGTAACATAACATTAAAGAAAATCATAAGAATTCACATAAGTTGACACAAGTATTTAACATGGAAACCCAATATGGGAAAAACTACCAGTAACATGCTACCAAGTTTTCACTCTTCTGAAGTGATGCCCTGTAAGGAGCCAACCCTGTGAAAGGTTACAATAACACACTGCTAGGTGTGACCTAGTTAAAGGATTTAATCACCCTGTCAGGAGTGGCCTTGTTAGAGGACTTAGAACATTCCAATTTGAATGTCACCTTGTTATAGGATTTATATAAATGACTGTTAAGTCAACCTTGTTAAAGGATTAACTGATACAATGGTAAGAAAGTAATCAACAGTTTGTTATCTGATACATACAACTTACTTTGCAACTTAGATCCAATTACAGCTCTAATGTTAACTTACTGGATATCCTGCATTGTCATTTCAATCTTTTGATCTGCTTGGAAATCCGTCAAGCAATCACACATGCAACTTTGTGCCTCTGCCTTTTTTTGCCTTCTCTACTAGATCATGCCAAATAGTAAATCAAATATGCAAACCTTTTGCATATACATACATTCATCCACACTTCATGAATAACCCCTGAGGTTATCATATACCTCTCTATCTAGGTCAGATAAATCTTTTGCCACTTAAACAAGATCATAGATCTTAGGTTAGGTCAGATCCAATGGATCATTCCATCTTTGCATTACATTTACTTCTCCAAAGTAGTCTCTAATTAAATCTTGAAACCATGTATTAATTATGGTTACCCATAAATTAAATGATGTGGATCAATCTTTAATTAACATTACATAACCCAATAAAATCAACTAAGTCGGCCAGAGATCTCAAATCTCATCATTAATCTGATTACTGTAAGTCGGCCAACATCACTGTTTTCACTCGACAATTTCAATGGTGCTTGGCATTGAGAAACTTTTTGCTCATCACAAGCAACTTTACTCAGCACAAGAAACTTTGCTCATCATAAGTAATTTTTCTCAACACAAGCAACTTTGCTCGGCACAGAACAGCCAGAAAAACTATCTTTGAAAGATAAACAATAAATTACTTTGCTAGAGTGCCAACTGATCAAGTGCCCTATTATTTGCCTTAACTCAATCATTCACTTGGTCTTCTTGTTAAATCTTCTTCATCAACAATAGATATGGTACTCAAACAGATAACAATAGTCTCACCAATTAAGGTTTGATAGCAATGACAAAATAACAATCGCTTGCATTGTCACTTTCCAACAATATGAGGTTTATGACTGACATGCAGGATGAGATGAATATATGTATGATGATGCTGATGTATTTGTGATGTAGGGATGAGATGCAGATATATATATATATATATATATATAGAGAGAGAGAGAGAGAGAGATGTGAAATGGGATGTGTTAATTCTTATATTTTGTCATGTATGGATGTAATGTGATGATGCATACATGTAAATGTATATATGATTTGTGAAATGAATCTAGAATGAATGAACCCTAAAAAATGTTACGGATTTTATTAATGCAACTAAATGAATGAAATATAATTATATGCAATGGTAATAAATAATGATTAAAATGAAGTAACAATGCAACTAAATGAATAATGATTAATAAATGGAGTAACAATGCAGCTAAATGAATAATGATTAATAAATGGACTAACAATGTAGCTAAAAATGAGTAATTATTTAATGAACTAAAGGAACAAATTTAATGAATAATGATTAATGAACTAAATGAACAATGCAAATGATTGATGGATAATGATTAATGCACTAAAATGAACAATGCAACTGATAATGATTAATGAACTAAATGAACAATGCAACTATAGTGAATGGATGCAATAGGAGACAAATGAGGACACTATTTTTGTGTGTATCAAATAGGTCTAATAAAATCACTTAGGTGACCGGATAGGGGGAATAAATAGAAACCTTTGCCAAGATAAAAATCATAATGCAATATGATCTACCTACAATGCAAAGACTAACTACATGATGATAGTGGGATTGATACCATGTTAATGTTGGAGAGCACACCCTAGTCTGATATTGCAAAAGGAGTTATGCACCATGTGCTAAAAAACACGAGTGACATGGTTCCTTTGCTTGGACTAGACTCTCAGACAAATAGGTTGTTAGGAACAAGAATGCAGGATCTTATGAAATGTTACTCATGAGGAGACGCAGTACATCTAGATCTTTTGAGGGATTTGAGATGCATGAATCCTGCCCCTAGTGAGGCATACATAGTCATAACCGAATATCAAAACATAAATGCACTAACAAACTATGACAAGTAGATCATACCACAAAGGATATGTATTTCACTAGATACTCACCATAATGAACCAAGATATAAAAGATTGAGGTTGTCATGATAAGGACATAGTAAAACACAAGATAAAATCCACAAAAAGGCATCCTGACCAAGTGGTCATTTAGTCCAAAAGTTCTTGCCATGAACAATTTTGATGTGAGGATTGATAGAACAGCCGACATCAGAAGGATGCATCCTGATGGGCCAAAGATTGATTGATAAAAAATGGGAATTCACTTGAAATTGCTTGTGAATAGAATGAGCATAGGAAAGTCAATCTGTCTATTGATTTGATGTAAAACATTTGCAATCACTGTGTCTAGAATAAAGCTCAGTGTTTGATTTGATAAGCTCAGTCATGCGGGAATCTTTATTGTGAAAGAGTAAAAATGGTCAAAGAACTACCTGCATAGATATGGGTAGTGACTCTTATTAGGAAAGATGATGCAAAATGTATAGACAAATGGTGGAAACTGATGGTGGATCTGACTACACATGGTGCCTGAAATAGGTTTTCACCATGGTACTTATCCATTGCACCACCAAAGTGGTTTTCACAGATGGACAAATTTATTTCTCTTTCTCTTTTTTGATATTCTTTTCAAGATTTTGTATTTTTTATGCTTTTTTTTTATTTTTTGCTTGCTTTTTGAATGTTTTGGGATTTTTTGCTTTTCTGATTTTTTTGGTTTTTTAAAAATTTCAGCTATACAATGAACTACGGACTGATCAAGCATAGAAGCACTTGAGATGCATAATATTTATAGGATCAGGGAGTGGATTTCCCTCTGGTGACACAATCTGATAGGCATTTGAACCATACTTTTCTGTAACAATGAAGGGACCCAACCAATTAGGTCCAAACTTCCCTTTCTTCTCATAGTTTTGGAGGTTCCTCATATTATGCTACAGGACAAGATCACCAAACTCAAACTGACGAGGCTTGATCCTTTTGTTGAACTGAAGGTGAAGGTGATTTTGATACACTCAAAGGTGGTCTAGGGCATTGAGGCATCTCTCATCAAGGAGTTCCGGCTCTTGCAAGCAGGCAGCTCTATATTCTTCGAACAACAGATTCTTGAGAGAGATTTTGAGGGAAGGGAGCTCAATTTCAATGGATAGAATAGCCTCAATACCATAAACAAGGGAAAAGGGAGTGGCTCCCATGGGGGTTTGAATGGAGGTGTGGTAAGCCCAAAGGGCAGGGTTGAGGTGAAGGTGCCAATCACAACCAGCTTCATCGACTATTTTCTTGAGGATTCTGAGGATGGTTTTATTCGTAGCCTCATCTTGACTGTTGCTTTGCAGAAAGTACTTGGAAGAGGTATGGTGGGTAATGCTGAATTTCCTACATAGCTCTGTGACATCCTTGTTCTTGAAAGGTCCTCCATTATTAGTAATAATTTCCTGAGGAATGCCATAGCGATAGATAAGATAGTTCAAAATAAACTTCAAAATCTATTTTCTAGTAATGTAGGTGAGAGGAACAACTTTGACCCGCTTGGTAAAGTAATCTATAGCAGCCAGGATGTATTTATGGCCATTGGAAAAATTAGGGAAAATTTGGCCAACGAGGTCGATACCCTAGCATGAAAAAGGCCAAGGGGTGATGGTAGGCTAGAGGCATTGGGAGGGAGCGTGTATCAAATCGCCGTGATGCTGACAAGGATTGTGTATCGGGAAGTGTGACAAATGAAGGTTTTACGTTGATTGGGGTTTAAAGTAAGTGGGGTATGTCCATCACAAAGGTAGGAATACACTTCTTGGTACCATGGGGAATTGGGATCATCAATTTCACACACCATTTCAGAATTTATTTTGTCATAGGCAGGGACAGTAAGATTCTCAACAAGAAACTCACACTGAGCACTATGTTCTAGCATAGTGATCAAGGACCCAATTGTTGCCATGGCATCTGCTACTTTGTTGTTTGTGTGAGGTATATGTTGGAAGATGAGCTTAGTGAAATGCATCTTGAGATCTTCAACTGTTCAGTGATACAGAAGCAACTTGTCATCCTTTGTTTGATATTCATCCATAACTTGTTTGATAACCAATTGTGAATCACCAAGCACTAATAAAGTGAGAATCTTCCATTGTATGACATGTCAAAGTCCAAGTACAAGGGATTCATACTCTGCAATGTTTTTGGTACAAGGAAACTGTAATTTGAAATATTTAGGGATGAGATCCCCTTTTGGTGTAACAAACAAGATTCATGCCCTCGATCCTTTCTGAGTGAAGGATCCATCAAAATAAAGCTTCCATGGTGGACTTAGGGCAAGATTAAGGACTGATTCATCTGAAAAATCTATGATCAGAGGATGTTTACTGTCAATAGGTGCTTTAGCTAACTGATCTGCAATTACTTGTCCTTTGATATCTTTTCGATCCACATAAACAATGTCAAACTCACTAAGGATCATGACCCATTTTGTTGTACGACCAGTAAGAGTAGTGCGTGCCAGGAGATATTTGAGTAGATCAATTTTAGCAACAAGATGAATCTTATGATTAAGCATATAATGTCATAGCTTCTGCATACAGAAAACAACAGCCAAACATGCCTTCTCAATTAAGGAATAATTTAACTCATAGCCAATAAGAGTCCTGCTGAGATAATAAATTGCTCGCTCTTTGCCGGTATCATTCAATTGTGCCAAAAGGGCTCCCAACGTGACCTCTGTAGAATATATGTACAAAATCAAAGGGTGACCAACAACAGGTGGTACCAACATGGGTGGATTAGGTAGATAGCCTTCATCTTCTCAAATGCATTTTGACACAAGCAATCCCACTGGAACTTGATATTCTTGTGCAGGAGATGGGAGAACGGATGCACCTTATTTGCTAGTTGTGACATGAATATTTTGATTGATTGCAGTTTTCCTTGTAAACTACATAATTGCTTCAATGATTTGGGTGGTGGCATCTCTAGGATAGCTTTCACTTTCTTTGGATCAACTTCTATTCTACGTTGTGACACAATGTATCTCAGTAGCTTACCAGATTATACTCCAAAAACACACTTCTTAGGATTCAACCTAAGCTTATACTTATCCAATCGCTCAAAGATGGTAGTAAGGATAGGAATATGTGATTCCCTTGTTTTGTATTTTCCTAAAAGATCATCCACATAGTCTTCCATGATGACATGCAAAAGGTCATGAAAGATGGTAGTCATTGCTCGTTGATAAGTGGCTCTGGCATTTTTAAGGCCAAAAGGCATTACTTGATAACAGAAGGTGCCCCAAGGCATTATGAATGCAGTTTCGTGTTGGTCTTCTGGTGCTATCTATAACCACCTGAATTTGTTCTATTCCAACTATGGATCCTATTTACCCTAAGTGTGATCATACCCTTGATTAAGTCCAAACAACCCTGTTACTGCTTGGCATAATTCTTTGAATCAATTTAATGTCCTAGGTGATTTTTATCACTGAATTATATTAACTATTATAGCCATACAATTCAAATCAATTCAAATCATTTAAATCATATCAAAATCAAATATGGCTATAGTATTTAATTATAAAAGAATTAAATAAATCCCTAAATCAATTACCCACTTGCAAATAGCCCATTCCCCTAGCCTATTTAATTTAATTAAAATGGCTATAGTCTCCTAATTATTAAAAAGCAATTAAATTGTTTAAATAATAAATTCCTATTTTTGAATGAATTAAATAAGTTTAATTCATCTAATTAATATTCTCCTAAACCCCAACCTAACCTATCTCAACCACTTCTACCTTGGGTTCTAACCCATCTCAACCCATTCACCCTTGCTAATCTAATCCTAATCCTGATTCTAACCCTAACCCACCTCCTAATATTGTCACATTCCATTAAGGAATGCTTAGCAATTCAACCCACTTGAGAAAGTCAAGGAATCTCAAGATTCCTTCCTTAAGGTCCACCTTCTTAAGCCATCCTCTTACACCCTCCCCTTGCTTCTTTAAGGCTTTCATTAATACCTTATTAATGAAGATGTCTTAAGCCTATGTCTCCTCCATGCCTTATTAATGCCCAAGGCATTAATGGTTCTTACACCTCCATTAATGAGTCCCTCAACTCATTAATCTACCTTGTCCCCCCCCCTCTAGCTCTCATTCTTCTATAAATAGAAGCTATTTTTGAGAGCAAACAAGCCTTCATCCAATATTCAAAATGCAATGTTATGCTGTTAGATTAATCTTAGACTCACATTTCACTTCATAATTCATGCTTTTACATTGTTCTTATTTCTATTCTTAGAGCTAGAATGCATGTTTTCTCACCTTTTAGCTTGTTTTTAAACTAAAATCCTTCATGCTAGGTCATATATGTCACTGATTGTAGCATAATCTAAGGGCTATTATGTTACTAATCACACTCTTCTTAGTTAGAAGGCAATAGGTCAATATTAGTTGGTTTTACATGTTTATCTAACCTTTTTGAACTAATGCAATGACTTATTGATGTGTTGTGTCTCTCTTATCAGGTACATAATATACACACACATTTTTGGCACCCACCGTGGGGCCGTTTTTCCAACTTGGCCTCATTTTCTAACACTTTTTTGCTAATTTGCATGCTCAGAATTCTGTCACAGGATCATTTTTTACCATTCAGGATCGCATCCAGGATACGCCATCGCACCGTAGAAAACTAGGCTCACATCCGAGATTTCCCAGGTCATTTTCAGTTTAAGCTTGCATTTGGTAAGCAAGGGATCACATTTGGTAAGGAATCTCGCATACAGTATACTTCATCACATTCAGTAAACTTTTAAGCTCGCATCTGGTTAAAAAACTTGTGCATTTTGTTTGCCTAACTTTAACATTTTCAACAAGTGGTGTTTGTGGTGTTTTGTAGCTTAACAAGTGTTTGCAGGTTGTTTTTGGAGATTTTCATGGAAGTTGAACTAAACAAATACTAACTCAATTTTACAGGTTGCCAACCCCCCATCTTGACCTCTATTTACTTGCTTACAAACTTAAAGTACATATTCCAATTTACTACTAAACTGACTAGAGGATTATGCTCTTTTCCTTTTAAGGAAAATCAGAAACTCATACATCAGTTTATGGATTGAACAGAATTTGGGGTAAATGAACAAGAAAACACATCACCTAATTATTTTTGGAAACAGTAAATCAACAAAATAAAGCACTAAATATGTGGGATCAAAGAACAAGTTCAATCGTATAATTTCTTTTGGATTAGTAATTGAACAAGCAACTCACTAAATTTTGTGATTAATTGAACAAGGCAAACTTTCCTTTCCAAGCATCCTATTTTCTTTAAAATAGGAACAACTAAATTGAGCTCAACATAGCTTGAAGGAATGAACTTTTCTTTAAGTGTTTTGGGAGAAAATGACTTAGATTAGGAGAGTATGCTCTTCTTCTTTGGAAGAATAAGAAATCTAGACATCCAAAGCTCACAAATCCTAGTTACATACATTTAAATAGTACAGGGCCTGTCGATTGAGGAAAAAATCTCTCGAGAACGACCCAAGTGAGGACAGGTTTTACGCCAACCCTTCCAACTCACTATAAATAGTTGCTTCCTCGTAGGCCAAAGCCTTAGAAGACAGAACTAGTTTTGTTCTTGGAATTTCAACATCATTCCTTTAACATATTTGGGTATATGTAGAGTGGAGCCGCTTGAATCTTGCTTGCAAGACTACATATATTTGGGTACTCATAGGGATATACGCCTAAATTTTGCCTTGTGCAATTCTATGGGGGACAGTTTCAAATGGATTGCCCAATAATCTACAACAAATTCAACTGAAAGAATTCCTGATTCATCCCCAAAAGGGTGATAATCTTTGTGCAAAGCAAAAATTAATTACCCCAAGACACTCGTCATATTGTGCCCTCACTTGCATTTGGAGTCAGCTAATACAACATCATGACTGGAGCCATTGCGTGCTTGGTGATGGCTATATTCTGATTATCATTTGAGTGTGTACCTGAGTCAACGATCAAAGATTTTCATCCTCCACCTAGAAGATAGGAAAAGATGAGTGTTTGTTTCACCCTCTTAACAATGCAAAATTGCTTGACATGTCCAAAAGATCATTAAAAAGATAAGCTCCTCAAAACAATCAACAAATTTCAAACCTTGGAGTACAAGTGTTTTTCACACCTTACGACACCTCTTAATGCAATCTGGAAACAAGCAACTCCACGCACTTTAAAAAATGAACTTTTCAAAACTGACCCAAACTGACAAAGACATCATAAGATTGCATCATATATTTCCCAAGTTGCATACAGTGTTTAGGATCGTATTTGGTATTTAGGATCGCATTTGGTCAGCAAGAAGTCACATCCAGATTCTAGGATCGCATTTGATACCATCAGAGGCTCGCATCTGGGAGCTCACATTCAGGATAGTGGGTACTTGTAGAATTTTTTCTTAGGAGGTCTCAGTTGATTAGGATACCCTTTTTTCTCTTTAGTTGGTTCCTGTTGTCTCTTCTAGTCTCCCTGTTGTATTTTCAAAACACTTTCGAAACATCCACCTTGCATGATTAGTCAGTCTTTCTCAATCAGTTCAATATATGTGGTCTACCCATTTCCTATCAACAACTTGGTTCCCAGCTCACTATCAGGGCATTCTAACCCTCTGATGCTAGAATAATTTACATTCACCAACAATAAATAGTTATTTTGACCTAGACACACCCACTTGAATGATCTAAAATCCTTACTTACACTATTGGGAAATGTTAACAAAGTTGAGAAACAAACTTCATGGTTAACATAAGACGCAACCAGTACACAACTGAAGGATCAAAAGTGCCTATTAAAACACCACACTTTCAAGGAGAAACATCTCGCAGTTCCCTTCTTAATCTAGCTTCCCCTCAAATGGATAGCAAAACTAATGAATGGAGTAAGGATTTTGAGGGTTATGATGATGGAAAACACAAAAAATCCAAAGGCACAGAAGAGGAAGAAAGACCCAAGTTTGAACATAATTTGTTTGGATCAGACAATGAAGAGGAGATCCCTGAAGATGAATACAAAAAACTTAAATAAAGTAAACGGATCCACAAGCTAATGGAATGGATAATTGGTGACGATAAATAAAAATACTTCCTCCATCTAGCATCTACAGGTGTCAAATTAACCAAGGATTATAATGTAGAAAATCTCAAAGAAAAGGAGGTACCAAACCCGATATCTATCCTCACCAAACAGCTCAATCTGATGCAAATAGAGCTCACAAACCTCAAACAAGAAAAGGAGAAACCCAAAACACAATACTCTTTGGATGCCATTTGTCCATTTCCTTTTGACAAGAGTATCACTATGGTCCTGTTTCCCCCAATGTGGCAAGGCCAAAGTATGAAAAATACACAGGATAAACTGACCCCCATGATCATGTGAGGGAATTATGTGCTCTAAGCATTGAGTACATGCACAAACCCACATACCTCATGCGACTATTTCCAGGAAATCTAGGAGGTAATGCCATGGAGTGGTTCTTAAGACTAAACCCTAAGGTCAAAACATTTGAGGAGTTGATCCAATGATTCATTTAACATTACTCCTACAACATCCAACATGATGTAACTATGATGGACCTATGTAACACCAAACAACGAACTGGAGAATCATTCACACACTTCCTCCAAATATGGAGGAAGATTTTTGCACGATATTCAAGGGTCATCCCCGAAATAGAGAAGATGGAAATATTTGTTAATAATCTAGTGCTTGAATTGAGCTATGCTCTACAAATGCAAGACTCTCCTAGCTTCGATAGAATGATTAAAAATGCCCTCCGTATTGAGGAAGTTATGGTTAAAAGAGGGGAGATCACCCTTCAAAATGAAAACAAAAGCAACAACTCCAACACCAAACCTAAATGGTGGAAACAAAACAAGAATGTTGTTAATGATAGAGTGGTTGACACCTCTAACATTAATCCTAAACCTGAGGCCTTCAAAATCTAACCAATAGCATGCAAGAAAGCAAAGATGCTAAGGTAACACCTCCCGTCCCCAAAGTGAACAATGATAACAACAAAGAATGAACATGGACTTCAAAACCCAAAAGAACATTCACTCCTTTGGGGGAGACTCTTGAGACCATTTTGAAAACATTGGTGGATAACAAAGTTCTTACAATTCCCGATTCTAAACCATGGGAACCAATGGTCAAACCCAGATGGTGGGATGATAACTCCTATTGTGCCTTCCACAAAAATAAAGGACACGAGACTAATAATTATCTCAAACTTAAACATGTCATCCAAGACCTCATCAAAGAAGGTAAGATCAAATTAGACAAACATACTACCAATGAGGATCATACAGTATTCAACAAACCCTTTCCTAATTACAATCAAGGAGAAACATCTAAAGGAAAGGGTAATGAGGTAAACTACACCAATTTCAAAAGTGACAATGTGATTAATATGCTCAACATTAAAAATGAATCCATCAATGTGATCACAATTAAAGGTGTCTCATCCCACTCAAATGTTGTAACATGGAGCCAAGTGTTGGTTATAATCAAAGGACCTCCAAAACTGACATCAATGTCAACATCCAAGGTTCCTATTGTAACTATTCCTAAACCAGTGGAAAAACACATGGTCACTATCCCCGGAGCAAAATATGACTTGGTAGACCAATTGCAACAAACTGCTGCCAAAATTTCTATTTTTGAATTTCTCAAGATATCCATGGTACACAAGTAAATCCTAGAATAGGATCTACATGCTGCTAATGTTCCAAAAGATATTGACATAGACAAGTTCCAAGTGATGGTCAATCACATCTCAGCGCCACACTACCTCTCCTTTTCTGAAGAGGATGATAAGTCATTGACCCATCCACACAATCAACCCCTCCATATCAAAGTCCTTATTCATAAATCCTGTGTTAGACGAGTGTTGAAAGATGGAGGCGCAGGATTGAATATCTATACACTAGATCTAATCAGGAGACTAGGTCTCTCAGAACAAACAACTGACACTAGAAACAAGATAACTATCAAAGCTTATGATGAGGAAGAAAGGTCCTCCAGAGGTCTTATTTCTCTACCTATTAGAGTCAGACCATTCAAGAGGAATGTCATATGTCAAGTTCTAGATTTACCATTGGCCTACAATATTCTACTAGGCGAACCATGGATTCATGAGATGCAAGCTGTACCGTCCACTTATCACCAATGCATAAAATTCCCACATGATGGGGTAGAAGTGACAATTCCTATAGATGCTAACTACACTTGCAACAATATCAAAGTAGGTAGCATGATCCCACACAAAAAAGAAGCTATGGATACAGTTGCTCTTGAAACTACCAAGGACATGGTTATGAAGTTTTTTAGCAAGACCTTGAAACTTGAAGAAACAGGTATGGGAGAGTACAAGCTAGACCTGACTCCCTCACTGATAAAACTTCTGATGTCACTGAGATCCTATGGAAAACCTTCATCAACATTCACACCTCTAGCATTCAAAAATATAGAAGTACACAAGGTGACTAGCATGATAAAGGCATCCACATCTTCTTTAGATAACACAGAAGAACAGGCAGTCTTGGACTAGTTTTATAAGGGAGAACCAGTGGAATATGAGGTCAAACATGTGAAGATATCCCCTAAATAGTATGGAAAGGGATATGATCTCCTCACACAAATGGGATACAAAGGAAAGGGACCTCTAAATGACACAGGATGAGGGATCATTGAACCTATACCCATGGAGTTCTGCAACACCAGAGATAAAACAAGACTGGGTTTTAATACTAAAATTGATAAATCTTCTTCCAAAGAGAGTCCACCTTCTGATAAAGGGAGTGATGAAATAGATGAGATAGTACTAGAACCATGGCCTTATGAAAGATTATTACATATTGGTACAGAGAATCCTGCATATCATGGAGAACACTATGTGCCTAGCTTTGAGGTACCACAGGATCTTCACACTCCTTTGCTAGCACAACCTCCCATTCAAGAGGTAGGATACACCATAGCAAAAATTACTCAAGAGATACCCCAGCCACAGAATTTACATCCTAACTAGGGGCAATTGGTCACAATTTCACATGTTCTTGATCTACCCCACTTTGATCTACAAGCAGCTAATCGAGTACATTAGATAACCATTGCTGAATACTTAAGAAGATCTAATGATGATGTCATGGAATCTCATGACTATGAATGGGATTGGCTATCTATTGCCTCTAAAGATATTGGAATAGATACAATTCACATGTTTGCAGCTCCCTCAGCTCCTAGCAAAGGATCTGACACTCCTCTCAATGATACCGATCCTCCTGAAGTAGAAGAAGGTTTTATCCCCTGATCATTGATGGAGACACTGGTGAATACATAAGTCTAGAGGAATTTAATAGGCCACAAGCAAGAAACCTCCATTTACAAAGAGATAATGATGAGATTTCTACTGATGAGTCGCTAGAGTTTGATCCACATATGACTAACAATGACCCTTTTAATGATGATCTTACTCTTATTGATCTAAATATCGAAGAAATTAACTTAACAGACCATGTCATGTTGGTTAATGGTCTTGATGCTAACACGATGCTATCCTTCCTAGAATCTGACTCCCTAACATTGGTACTTCCAGACCTAATAGATTGGACTGAAATAGATCCTATTCCTATCCTTGACTTTCCCAATGACCACTCCCTAGCTTGTTATCTCAATGCTTGTGAACCTTACCCTTCTTCCACCAATGCAAGGAGCGAGAACATGTCACAGGAGGATATCAAGTTTCTTAGTCACAAACAGGATAATAAAAAGAAAAAGTAGATTGATGGTGAAAACCACTCTGTGGCAGTATCAAATCCCAAAATAGTAAAGAAAAAAGATGTATCCAATGGTGAAAACCTCTCAGAGGTGCCAAAGGATGAGACTCTTGATATCCTCCCTGAACACTTTCTTGAAAGATCTTTGGTATTGATTGAACCAACACAACCAGCAAACTTGAGCACCATTGAAAATCCTCAAATAGTTCATCTGGCACAATCTTTATCAATTGAAGAGAAGGTACACTTCACAGAGTTCCTGAAGGAGAAGAAGATCAACTTTTCATGGTCTTACACTGATATGCCAGGGCTAGATCCTAATCTCATCATGCACCACTTATCTATAGCTCATGGGATCAAGCCTGTTAAACAAAAACCTAGAAAAATGCATCCTCATGTTGCATTATTGGTGAAAGAAGAACTAGAAAAATTGTTAAAAGCTAGATTTATTTGAGTCATTGCCTATGTAGGGTGGAACTCCAATGTGGTCCCCATTTCTAAATCTGATAAATCTATCAGAATCTATAGGGACTTCAGAGACCTAAGCAAAGCATGTCCGAAAGATGACTTCCCTCTACCAAACATTGACATGATCATAGATCTTACAACAGGCTTTCAGATGTATTCATTAATGGATGGATTCTCAGGCTATAATCAAATCAAGATTTCCCCTGGGGATCAAGAGAAAAACTACATTCACATGCACATGGGGCACCTTTTTCTAGAATGTCATGCCTTCCAAGTTAAAGAATGTCGGTGCAATATATCAAAGAGCTATGACCACAATATTCCATGACATGATGCACAAAAACATGGAGGACTATGTTGATGACACATTGGCTAAATATAAGGAGAGAGGTACTCACATTGCTGACATAAGAAAGATATTGGATTGAATGGAATAGTTCCAACTTAGGCTCAACCTGAAGAAATGTGCCTTTGGGGTCCAATCAGGAAAGCTCCTAAGATTCATAGTATCAGCAAAGGGAATCAAGGTAGATCCTACAAAAGTAAAGGCTATTCTAGAGATGTTTCCTCCACATAACATCAGTCAAATGAGGATGCTATAAGAGAGACTCTAGTCTATTAGGAGATTCATGTCCCAACTTGTAGATAGGGCACAACACTTTACTAAGCTACTACATAAAGGGGTTACCTTCAAATGCGATGAACACTGTAAAGCAAACTTTAGAGAATTAAAAGGGTACCTGGCTGCTCCACCTATTCTTATGGTGCCTATTCATGGAAAACCCTTATTCCTATACATTTCAGGTATGACTACATCCCTAGGAGTATTACTGGAGCAAGAAGATGAAACAAAGAAAGAATGAGCTATCTACTACATTAGTAGAACACTAGTCACTTATGAGATCAATTATAGCATTATTGAAAAAGCATGCTTAACAGTCATCTTCGCATCACAAAAATTTAGACACTACATGCTCTCTCATATAGTGAAGCTCATTGCTAAGATCAATCCTCTAAAGTATCTTTTGAGTAGGACAACATTAACATGACATTTGGCAAAATGGGTCCTGATTCTAAGTGAGTTCGACATTGAATATGTAAAATGGAGAGCTATCAAAGGATAGGTACTTGTAGACCAATTGGTTGATTCACCACTTCAGGATGATGAACCGTTACTAATTGAATTTCCTGATGAAACAATCATGCATCTCACTGAACATCCATGGAAGATGTACTTTGATGGTTCATTCACTCAACAAGGATACAAGATTTCCAAATATTACAAATTAATGTTTCCATACACCAACAATATCTTAGAATATGAAGCATTGGTCAATGACCTCAAGCTAGCTATGGAATGGAATATCATTGAGTTACACATGTATGGTGACTCCCAACTAATTATCAATCAAGTCAATCGGGAGTATCAAACAAAAGATAAAAATTTGATGCCCTACAAGCAACTAGTTGATGATCTGAAGAAGTACTTTATCTTCGTCACCTTCCAATAGATACCAAGATCCGAGAACAAGGCTACAGATGCTATGGCTACCTTGCCATCCATGTTACAACTGGAGGAGCATCAATTTTTCTATGACTTCTTGGTGGAAGAAATATCCTATCCTGCCTTTGCCAACCCTGAATATCAGATAATATGTGCCTTGAATACCCCAGATCAATCTCGATATGCCTGTATCATTTCTTACCTTTTTTACCAAACCATTCCCGCCAATCTATCTAGAAATGAGAAAAGATCCCTGATTAGGACAACATCATGTTATGTCCTCATAACTAACAACCTATATCGACGCGGTCTTGACGATACACTTCTTTAGTGTTTAGAGCTTGAAGAGTTTGATCTAGCATTAAAAGAGGTCCACGAAGGTGTATGTGGATCACACTCGAACGACTTTTCATTAGCCAAGAAACTACTCATAGTAGGCTATTATTGGCCTACCATGGAGAGAGATGCTATTCAATTTTCAAAAGCATTTCTTAAATGCCAGACACATGGAAATCTTATCCATGTTCCTGCCAGAGAACTTATACCTTTCATAACACATTGGCCATTTCAGCAATGGGCCTTTGACTTGGTTGGACAAATATATCCCAACTCTTCAAATGGACACAAGTTTATCATTATGGCCACTGAGTATTTCATGAAGTGGGTCGAAGTCATGCTGCTAATGAAAGCCATTGGCAAACAGGTGGCTATGTTCATTCTAAACTACATTATTTGTACATATGGGATACTCTCTTCAATTGTAACAGACAATGGGGGCCAATTTAAAAATCAAGACATTGATGACCTTTGTGAACAGTTCCATATTACTCAACATTGCTCCTCTATCTATTATCCTCAAGGTAATGGATAGGCTGAGGCATCCAACAAAAATATTCTCAAAATTCTACACAAAATTGTAAGTAAGTCTGGTAGAGAGTGGCACCTACAACTGAATCTGGCACTATGGGCCTACAGAACAAGCATCCGAACACCTACTGGAGCCATGTCATTTTCTCTTATCTATGGCGCTGAGGCAGTCCTACCTATTGAGGTTGAAATAACATCTTTGCAAATATCTTTACAAGGACTGGTTACTAATGAGCAGTACCGCATTGATCGAGTGAATTCTTTAGAACTACTAGATGAGCGCAGACAACAAGTGTTTGATCACCTCAAAGTGTATCAAGCACGTATGTCCAAAGGTTACAACAAAAAGGTAAAGCCACACAAATTTGAAGTAGGAGATCTTGTCCTCAAGGAGAATCCTAAGAACTAGCCTAACAGGGAGCAAAAAGGAAAGTTTGAACCTAACTGGCTAGGACCTTATGTTATCATTGCTACTTTTGGGACTAGAGCTTATCAGTTAGCTACACCTGAAGGAGATGTTCTTCCAGATCCTATCAACACTCTACATTTGAAGTGGTTCTATGCTTAATGTTCAGCTAGCAAAGCCTATACAGCATAAAATTTCTTGCAAAATACCAAAAACATTCAGAAAATTGATCCTAAAGAAATCTAAAAATAGTGGAAAAGATCCTACAAAAGCGGTATCCTTGGTGAAAACCTGGTAAACAGGCACCTTGATACTATAAAAACATTCAAAAAAAGCAAAAATAGCAAAAAATTTGAAAAAGAGAAAAGTGCCTTGATGAGCACCTGGTAAAATAGGCATCTTGGTAGCAAAAAGAAAGAAAAAGATCTTGCCAAGTGGTGAAAACCTAGCAATCAGGCATCACTTGTGTCCTGCGCTCCATCTATCAATGCACTACTCATACTAGGCCTTCACAATTTTTCCTGTGCTCCTACACTAACTTCATCTTCCTACATGAATATATTATCCTCGCTTGGGATTTGTCTATCTTTACGTCTTAGGAATAAGTCATTCTACACTAGGGGCATCTTTGCTGGCATAGTCAATTACGGTTGCTAGGTTTCTCTAGGATGGTTTGCCTTGCGAACACAATATTTCTTGATACATGCAAAACAATGTCACTTTCCAAAACAAGGGTGTCTTTCCACAACATCAGACACAACATTTGCATTAAACAGAGTTCCTACAAAGCCGTATTGGATCGCAAACAGGAATGGATTATCTTATCAATGCACAGACATGGAACACCATATTGCTTGTATTACAATTTTCTGATTGATGAATCTTTACTGTGTTTGAAATATGAATGAACAAGTACTACTTAAACACATAATTTGGTATTGGTTTGATTATTATTCTTTCATGTCCTGATGATGTTTTCAACTAGGGGCATCTAAATAATTATAAATTTTATTTGATTGATTCACCATTGAGGATTAGTTATGTCTTCTTAGTTACTCAATGACGTTTGAGCAAAGACAAAGAGTCACAAGGATAGGGGGCATAATGTTTTCTTGGTTTTCTGCATATGGTGATTGTTCTAAATGATCCTATAAATTTCACCTAACTTGGATGTTTATGGTAAGAGCTGCTATTATGGGTGGATAGCCGCATATATCTTGATCTTTGTTATGTGTAAACTATGGTGAGGTTGAAACAATTTCCTTGTCTATTTTCTGATCCAGATTCTCATTAAGATAAATGAATCATAATGTACCCAAGGATATGAATTTTTTTAAGGTCATTGCGGGTCCCATATCTTGCCTTAATCAGAATCTAGTATATTAAAAGGAAGGTGACTATTTTTATCCTGGCTTGTATGCCTTGATGCCTAGGTCTATTTCTGACATCTCAATAAAACATAGTATTCATATTATCATAATATCAGTGAGTATTAGTGATGATTATACTACCAGGTGGTTACCATTCTGAAAAGTACCCAATGATGATAAAAATGTTGCAATATTTTCTAATCAGTGACAAGTCCTAAGAGTCTGCATATAGCTACATTTAAAGATTGCATGATGCATTTATAACAAGAAATAATAGCATAAGGAATTTTTGTGGTGAAAAATGGTTTCTATCTTCTTCTAAAATATCAAGTTAATTACATCATCCATATTACTGATATCAAATATTGTTGCACATCCATAGCATACATTTTGCATTCATTTGAAAAGCAGAAACAAAAAAACACAAAAATAAACCATCCATGTATTGCATTTTTAGTTTTTCATCCTAAAGTGCATCCATACATCTATTTTGTATAATTGAAAAATCAAAAGAAACATACATTTGCATTTTTCACATAGCGTATCATTTAAAACATATTTATATCAGTAGTGACTCATCACATCCAATCATAAAATGATGTTATCATCTAAAAACTAACTCATCAAGAGACCAAGATATCATCACATGTGCAAAAGATGCATTTACCACATCTATGAAAGTAAAAAGAACTCATGAAACCTGTCAGAATCAAGAAGCTGCATCAGATATATATATCATCGTAACATGGTATAGATCAAATATCAAGAGTATCAGTGTATCAGTGAGCATAAAGAGTATCAGTGTATCAGTGAGCATATAGAGTATCAGTGTATCAGTGAGCCAAAATAAATTAGATATACATGTATGAATGTCATCTACACAAACTGATCTCAGAAGGATCCAAATATACAAAAGAGGGGATCTCAGTAGGATCCAGATATACAAAATATGATCCCAAAGATATACATGTCATAAAAATGATACAAAATATCAACTCTATCCCGCCCCCTCTCCCTGGTCAGGAGGAGGAGGAGGAGGTGGTGCAAAAGGAGCTACTAGAGGAGGCATGGCCCCCTCTAACTGCTGAGCCACTCAAGAGAATGAAGGTGCTCTCTGACCCTCTAGAACTACCACATGATATAGGGCGTAATAATATGTATCCCTCTGTCCCTGATGGACTGTTATTTGAGCCTGTGCATGTCTCTCTTCTCTTAGACGCTCAAGCTGTAGATCTTTGTCTGCCAATAAAGCATCATTAGTAGTGACTCTAGCCTCCAAAGCTGTGATCCTGGCTCGGAGCTGCTCTCTCTCCTTCTCACATCTAGACAGAGGATCTCCATCTCTACCTGTATCCTAATCCTGTGACCCCTGTCGCCTCTGTCACTGTTTCTCTTCTATAAGTAATGGACCAGTATCTCTCCGAGGGGCCACAAATCTGAATCTCTTTTGCCTGCCCTGCCCACTGCCACTGGCACCACCTGTATCAATAGCCTCTCCACCACCACCCCTATCATCACCATCATGGCCATCATCGGGAGGAGGACACCTGCCATCTCTACCACCGTCCCTACCACCATCATGGCCTCCATGCCTGTTGGGAGCCCTGTCTCTCTGTGCACCTCCTCTACCCCTGACCAGTCGATCATTAGGATCATATTCTAGTGGCTCCTCTATATGAGGAATAATCTCCTCTGAAATAGTGAACCAAGGAAAAGGGTATTGGAGTCTCTCCGCAGCATAACCATCTGATACACCTGCATTAGCTACATCTGGATGGAGATCCCAGTCTACTGCTATGATATCTTAGACCTCCTAGTGTGCGGTCTCATACGTCAACTATGCACCCCATAACGGTGTCTCTTCCCTACTCTGAGCGTATATAGCAATGTCCTCTATCCTGCCCTATCTCCATCCATACTACCTCATCACTCTGGTAATGATGAACCACTCTATCACATACCTGGTCCTGCCAATGAGATATCGGCTCTGACACAGGAAAGGTACCTGCCGGGCATCTGAAGTCCATGCCTCACAATCTAAATATGGTCACCAAATAACCTCTGTCATATCATCAAATAATTGATGCCAATACTCAATCTTTCCCAGATGGGGCTGCTGCAAAAGGCCTACATACATATATACATAGGGCTACTCAGGTTCCCTCTGCCTATCTACAATCAGCCATGTAATAGGGATGTGCTCCCAGGCCCAGATCTGGAGAATAAGGATACCCACAGTCATACTGTGGGTATAATGGTAAACTATCTCATGGAGCTCTCTATACATGTGAGCTAAGATATAGCTCTCCCAAGAAAATCGCTGATGGTGGGTGACCGTCTTCTCTATCATGTCTATCTAGCCAACCATAAATCTGTGCTGGCCCCTATTTGGCATGAGGATGCCGCCTACCAGACCTACTAGATAAACCGATAACTGATCGTAGTGATCAACCATGTAATCCCAAGCTAGATATATCTGGTCTATGGTGTCATCCTAAAAATATCTCCGTGCAGCACCAATCGCCATGTCCATTTTTGACTCAAAATGTACCTCATGCCTGACCATCGGTACATGAAGTATCCTCCAGATATCCTCCGGGGTCACAGTGATCTCTCCTGTTGGTAACTGGAAGGTGTTATGCTCTGAGTGCCATCTCTCGGCCAGAGCAGTCAACAACCCACGGTTTACCCCGATCTTGGGTAAACCTATCAAGAAACATAATCTGCATCGGATCACAGTCGTCTGCTCATCATCTAACAATCAGCCAAACAATGTAAGAACGCACGTAGGGTAAGTGTCGCGAAATGCGACTACCTCAAACTGGGCCTAGTTTGGACAAAAATGGCTATACATCAATATCCTATCTATATTACAGGGGCAGATTCCTAATCGACTAAGTCATTTCAATTTTGTAAGATGCAAACAGATCAAACAAATTAAAATTCTAATTTTTTACTAGATGCGATCCTGAAAATACAGGATGCGACTGCATTTACTATATGCGATCCCTGACATACGAGATGTGATCCTAAATGCAGGATGTGACCCTGAGCAAATAGGATGCGACCCACTGATGGATTTCCTATTTAAACAAGATAAAAACAAAGGAACTAGATGCGATCTGGGAAATATCGGATGTGATGCAGGAATCAGGAAAACCCAAATGCGATCCAGGAAAAACTGGATGCAACGTGGGATTCGCAAGATGCGATCCAGAATCCTGAATGTGATTCTAAATTGAAAGGGCTCTAAAAGCCACAAAAATGCATGAATTTAAAAATTGCAAAATTCATAGGGTAGTTTATCAAGCACTTACCGACGGTGGGTAGTCGGCTGGACGCTGATGTCTATGGCTCATCTCGAAACAGTGTTTCCTCACAGGGACTACCATCTTCTCTGCAGAGCTCTCTAAATTTCTATGGAGGAAAGTGAAAATAAATAGTGAAATGGTAATTTTGGAGGCTTATATGGGACTTTTGAGACATTTAGGAGTTTCAAAACTCCTCCCGGACAACTACACATTCATTTTTGTTCTCTTTCTGATCAATTGGGAACCAAATCAAAAGTGCCTAAGATGTTTTCAGCAGTACAGTGTCATTTTTGCGATAGTTTCAAAAATTAAAAATTTGCTCCATTTGTTCCAAACATCGGTCAATATTGCACATTTTATCATACATTTTGGTCTAAGCATCATTTTATCAGTCTTATCACTCGCATTTTTATGTAATTAACTTGGTCCTCACGTGTTTATTTTTAAACACACCTTCTTCTTCACTTCTTTCTTGTCCTCGCCACTTCCTACAAGTGATACATTCTTTAAACTGAGGGATTTATTCTTTTCCTTCGATTTCATTCTCAAGGGGGCATGATCACACTATCATCAATTAAATTTTTTCTCGAAACAACATCAAAATGACTTTGTTATCAAATAAACTAGGGGCATTATAGTTTTCTTGACTAAAGTTAGAACTATTGGATAGAAAGATTTGGTTCTCATGAGCTGATATCTTATGTTTCCTCATTTTAAAAGATTTTTATTAAGCTCCTGGCAGCTTCTTGCTGGATTTTTGGATGACAACCAAGTTCAAAATCAGTATTATCAATTTTTGGACGACAACCAAGTTCAGAATTGGTATCGCTAAAATCTTTTATTGATCTTTGGATGACAACCAAGTTCAAAATCAATTTTATCAGTTTTGTTCGATCAGGTGCGAGACTGATCTCATCAACATTACGTTCGACAACTAAGAACAGAATTCTCAATCTTTCTGAAGTCAAAATCAAAAAATTTATTTCAATCAATGCGCTACTTGCATATCAATTCAAAGAGGGGCAAATATAACCACATGAATTTGGTCTGTTCCAACTATGGACCCTATTTTCCCTAACTGTGATCATACCCTCAATTATGTCCAAATGACCCTGTTACTGCTTGGAATAATTCTTTGAATCAATTTAATGTCCTAGGTGATTTTTATCACTGAATTATATTAACTATTATAGCCATACAATTCAAATCAATTCAAATCATTTAAATCATATCAAAATCAAATATGGCTATAGTATTTAATTATAAAAGAATTAAATAAATCCCTAAATCAATTACCCACTTGCAAATAGCCCATTCCCCTAGCCTATTTAATTTAATTAAAATGGCTATAGTCTCCTAATTATTAAAAAGCAATTAAATTGTTTAAATAATAAATTCCTATTTTTGAATGAATTAAATAAGTTTAATTCATCTAATTAATATTCTCCTAAACCCCAACCTAACCTATCTCAACCACTTCTACCTTGGGTTCTAACCCATCTCAACCCATTCACCCTTGCTAATCTAATCCTAATCCTGATTCTAACCCTAACCCACCTCCTAATATTGTCACATTCCATTAAGGAATGCTTAGCAATTCAACCCACTTGAGAAAGTAAAGGAATCTAAAGATTCCTTCCTTAATGTCCAACTTCTCAAGCCATCCTCTTACACCCTCCCCTTTCTTCTTTAAGGCTTTCATTAATACCTTATTAATGAAGATGCCTTAAACCTATGTCTCCTCTGTGCCTTATTAATGCCCAAGGCATTAATGGTTCTTACACCTCCATTAATGAGTCCCTCAACTCATTAATCCACCTTGTCCCCCCTCTCTCTCTCTCTCATTCTTCTATAAATAGAAGTCATTTTTGAGAGCAAACAAGCCTTCATCCAATATTAAAAATGCAATGTTATGTTGTTAGATTAATCTTAGACTCACATTTCACTTCATAATTCATGCTTTTACATTGTTCTTATTTCTATTCTTAGAGCTAGAATGCATGTTTTCTCATCTTTTAGCTTGTTTTTAAACTAAAATCCTTCATACTAGGTCGTATATGTCACTAATTGTTGCATAATCTGAGGGCTATTATGTTACTAATCACTCTTCTTAGTTAGAATGCAATAGGTCGATATTAGTTGGTTTTACATGTTTATCTAACCTTTTTGAACTAATGAAATGACTTATTGATGTGTTGTGTCTCTCTTATCAGGTACATAATATACACACACACACTATCCTGATCTGATTGTAACCTAAGAAGCCATCCATAAGTGACAACATTTCATGTCCTGCCATCAAATCCACTATAATGTCAATATTTGGTAGTGGAAAATCATCCTTGGGACATGCAAGGTTGAGGTCTCTGAAATCAGTGCAGATGCAAATTTCCCTAGTAGGCTTACCTACTAGTACAGTATTAGAAACCCATTTAGGATAATCAATTGGTCTGATTACTTCAGTGTCCAACATCTTCTAAAGCTCTACTTTGACTACCAATGTGACTTGAGGATGCATCTTGAAAAGTTTCTGCTTAACAAGTTTTACACTTGGATCTACAGCAAGATGGTGCATGACAAGATCTGTATCGAGCCCGGGCATGTCTTTGTAGGTCCAGGCAAAGTTGATTTTATGTTTATGCAAGAATGTTGTCATGTCTCTCTTTTCTTGATCGCTGAGAGAAACTGCAATGTAGGTGGTGTGTGGATCTTATTCCATGCCTAGGTTGATTGGAATAGTATCTTCAATGATCATAGAGGACACTTCTGGTTCTGAAAATATAAACAAAAAGTCACCCTCTCCCTCCTCTAGTGCCTTAGAAAGGTTTTCACTAGAGGAAGCGTCCTTTATTTTATCCAAAGGTGCGTGTGAGAGGTTTTCACCAGAGGATGTATTTTCATTTTTTTATTTTTATTTTCTTTTTCCCTTTTGTGACTAAGAGAGTTGACTTGGCTACCGAAGTAGGCTTGTTTTCTATAGTGTATCTGATGTTCACACTCTCGGAGATTCTTAAGTCCAAAGAGGGCTAAAACTACCTCATCAGAATCACAAACGTCCAAAGTGGGTGGTGAGTCTTTCCGATCCCAGTCAATTAATTTAGGGTTTGTGAGGGGTAGATGAGGGGACAAAAGGTTAGCTTGGGTGATAGTGAAGACATGGTGATTTTCGTTTATGTCATCTTCAATATATTGGAAAGGAATTTTGAAGAACTCTTCCTCAGTGTCTGAATCTAAGGTAGCTAGACAATAATCCTTAGTGAAGTTAGTCTTATTTTGTACGGAACCCAATCCTTGTCCTTTAGGATAGCCATTAGCTTTTATGATATTCTTCTTACCTTTTTTATTAGCTCCAAGGCCAGTACCATGATATCCCATGCTTTTGACAATGGGAGTAACTTTAGGATACTTTCCTTTGGGGAAAATTACAGGTCATTCTTCTTCATCATTATAGATCCAATCAAGGACACTATATTCCATATGTTCATATGATAGGGACCCCCAATGTTCAAAAATAGCTGATTTGCAGCGCATAAATGCTTTATCTTTGGAGAGGGGTAATGGTGATGGTCTTCCATAAGATTTTGGAGACAAAGGGAGTTTCCCAATACATAGGGCACTTTCAAATTTATACTCTACCATGCCTTGATCTGTAAATGTGGCCTTTGCTTCAGATGAGGAGGGTTTGTCTTCAGTAGCCTTGTCTTCAATAACCTTTTCCTTTCCTTTGGATTGTTTCTAATGTCTTTTCTAGAACTGGTGGAATGTTTGAAACAGGGGTTTCTTGATTGAAATGTCGGCCAAACTCATTCAACAGACAGTAATTAGCTTGTTTGCCTTCCAATCTCTTGCAATATTGAAAGGGCTCAGGATCTCCAAGAATTATGATTTCTCTACCATGATGTGGGAAATTTAGACATTGATGATAAGTAGAGGGTACACCTTTGATAGCGTGTATCCATGGATGTCCTAGCAAGATGTTATAAGGTAGATCCAGATCCAATACATGGCAAACAGTTTCAATCAGGGTTGGGCCCACTTATAAGGGTAGTGTGATCAAACCCTTGCTTTCTCGTTCTCAATCATCATAGGCTTTTATGGTGATTTGTTTGTCTGCATCAATGAGGTCCTCAGAAAGACCAATATTACAAATCATTTTTAATGTGCACAAATTTAAGCCAGATCCACCATCTATGAGGACTCCTTTCACTCTTGTGGAGCGGATTTTGCCTTCTATATTGAGGGACTTATTATGATGAGGATCAGGACCACCAAAGTCCTTATCCGTGAAGACTAGATGTTCTTGTGCGGATAGGTTCCCTATCATAGCTTTGAATTTTGCAGTGTTGATGTTCTCAGGGACATGGGATTCATTTAGAGATTTATCAAGGATTTCTCTGTGAATTGGCAAAGTTGTCAAGAGTTCTAGAATAGATATCTATGTAGGTGTCTTTCGTAACTGGGCCAATAAGTTAAAGTGTGAAGCAGGTCGAGTAGTAGTAGATGGTGCAGCTGGTGGATTTGCATATGTAGAAGGTTTATTAGCAGCTTGGACAATGACTCTAGGTCTACGTGTAGTAGCATTACAATCAACATCTTTGAGGATTATGGTATTAACATGCATATCAGATTCTTCAATGCGGCCACAAAGAGATTCAAACCCAAAGATATCATTTTCACTTAAACTCCCACATGTTTGATCATGACCTGTAATAGTATTGGTATAATAGTCATATGGGATTGCGTTTGATGCATTGTTTTGATTATGAGGTGGGAAGGGTTGATTGTAGACTTTGAGTTTTGCATTAGATGAGGATGCATTCTGACCTTTAACTTCAATCTTCCCATCCTCAATGAGATCTTGCACAAAGTGTCTAAGCTTCATGCATTTCTTGGTATCATGCCCCTTGATACGATGATAATCACAATACTTATTATCTCTATACCAAACTAGTTTAGGTTTATTCTCATCAAAAGGTCGAGTATTTGGGTAGACTATCATTCCTTGATCCACAAGTTGTTTGAAGATCACATCTAGGGGTTCTGCCAAAGCTGTGAATTGTCATCGTTGTCAATTGTCATTATTATTGTTTTTGTTTTTGTTGTAGTTTTTGCGAGGAAAAAAGAATGATTAATTTTGCAGTTGTTGATTATTTCTCTGATTGTTGTTTTGATTGCTCAGATTCTGATTTTGATTTTGGTTGTTGTTGCGATACTGATTTTGAATCTGATTGTTATTATAATTGTTTTGATTGTTATTGTTGGATGCTTGGACATTTTGGACATGCTTGGCATCAGTCACTCCATCATTAACAACTCCTTTGTTTTTACTCCAAAATTTTTGTTTATCATTATTGGAACGAGTATAATGTTTGATGCTACCTCTTTGCAAAAGGCCATCTTCAATGTCTTTTCCCTTCTTGACAAGGGATTCAAAGATGTCAGGTGAAGCCATTTTCATTTGGAAGGACATTTCAGAGATTAAATTCTTTGTGAAGATGTCAATTAAGTGACTATCGGGTATTTTCCATGGCATGCGATTTGCAATATGTCTCCATCATTGTAAGAAACTAGCAAAGGTTTCTCCATTCTTTTGTTTAGTATTGCAAAAATCGCTGAGTGTTGCTTGATGCTCAATTTTATATGAATATTGTCCAACAAACTTCTCTGCAACATCAGAGAAGGTAGAGATTGACCCATAAGGAAGGGCCATGAACCATTCCAAGGCTGCACCTCCAAGATTCCTAGTGAAGAGTCTTTTTAAGTAATTCTCATTATAGGCAACCTCTTGACATGCAATGTAAAACTCTTTGAGATGTTGTAGAGGACATGTTTCACCTTTGTATTTCTCAAATTTGGGCATCTCAAAGTTTGGTGGGAATGGTTACATCATGATAGACTTGTCAAACAGATAGGGACAAATCTCTTCAAAAGAAAACTCCTTCTTGCCCCCATTTTGTAGGCCTTGTACAATGTTCTTGAGCTCATTGAATTGTTGGGTGAAGTTTGGAGTATTCTGTGTGAAAAATGGGGGTACATAACCTCCACCTCCTCCAAATTGTGCAGTTGAAAAGCCCATAAAGGCCATACCAATGGTAGGAGGAGGTATATATTGATAGGTTAATGACGTATTGGTTGCAGATTTTTTTTCCCCCATTGTTTGAAACAAAGATGAAGACAAGAACATGGAAACTTGCCCTATGTTATTGACATTAGCACTTGCTCCTTGAGTCATTGTCGTTTGAGTGCTATTATGTGTAGTATTGTTTGGCAAAGCGCTTGTGATCTATTAAATTTGTTCAGGTGTCAATTGAGGTATTGATGTAGTTGTTGACACAGGTGCTGATATAGGTACTGACATGGGAGGTTCGCTAAAAAGTCCTTTACCAGTGTCATGTGATGATGTAGCATTTGACTTAGAAGCCATGGCTGCAGTAGTGGCAGCAGCGGCTTTGGTGACATTTTGGGTAAGAAGTGTTTCATCGAAGTCAACAGGAACTGTGACACCATTATGAATAAGATTCAAGAATATTTCATCGTTGTTATGCATAAGGGCCTTCTCAACCATTTCCAAGCTATATGGGTCTCTAAGGAAGTCATTTAATTGGGTGGGTCTTTCTTCTTGGTCCACTAATTCAGTTTCTTCAGGTATTTCCTCAACTCATACCCCAGTTCCTTGAAAGTATTGAGTGGCAAATGGATTCTCCTCATGGGTAACAGTGTTGAATGTTGTTTGCCTCATGTTTCTAGCTTGGGATCGAGTGACAACCATACAATGGTAGATTTAGAAGAATGAAAGAAAAGGAGATGTAAAAAATGAAATGGAGCAAAGATCTTCGATCTTGAATTTGATTGGGTTTGATTGGATTTGATTGATTGATTGATTGATTAAGGATTGATTGATTTGATTGATTGGATTGATGGATAATTGATTTAAAGTTTTTTGGAACACAACCTAAGCATGTCAAAACCTTATGATGATACAAACACTAAAGGATTTAAAGTAATACCTGTTCTACTTGAAGATGGACTTGTGATCTCAAGAAAAATGGGACATCACTAAGGATTTAAATCACTTGAGATAGATTGATGGTCTACAAGCAATGTTGTGTTTGTTTGAGGATGAAGGTTTGTAATACTTTGATTAAGGTCTTTCAACCTAAAGATTTGATTTGATTTGATGGTTTGATCTAATGCTCCAAGAGAAGGAAGAATGATGATGGAAGAATGGAAGAATGATCCAAAAGCAAGGTGCTATCTAATCATATTGTTCAATGGTAACAAAAGCACTTTTGATTGAAAACTTGGCCATGAAATTGAAAACTTTGTTATTGTAGAGGATTTTGTCAAGTTTCTCACGATGTTCAATCTCTTGTTTGATAGATGTTGCAATATGTTGATTTTCCTTGGATTAACGGGTGGTTTCTTTTTTCTCTCTAAGGACTGGAGGTGTTGGAAGCTTAACCTTCTTATGTTTCTTGAAATTGGTCATGTCATGGAAAATATAGTTTTGGCTGAATGAATGAATGATCTAGGACAAATGATTCAAGGGTCCTGTAGAAGGTCAAATTTTGAGTATCTTGGCAAATTTTGAAGCTCACTATTTTAAAGTAGAGACGGCACTCTCAGACATAGCTGACGATCTTCACAGATGATGATCTACACAGATGGAAAATCTAGAGTGGAGATGGTCGACTATGACTAAGGCAGTATGTTGAAATTCTAGGCAGATTTTTGACCTTCAGTCTGATTTTGGGAAAATTTGTTCAATGGAAAGAACAAATTTGAGCACAGGCAAACCAGAAAATAATAGACACGCGTCTCAAAAAAATCCAACAAGGGACAAAGAAACCTTGAGGGATACTAGCAAATGTGCCATTAGGAAATCTTGATTCAACTTGTAATATCTCATTCTTGTATGTTCAAGTGACTCTTTCAAGTCACTTATTTTTTTACTGGCTCTAGCACAACGAAGATAGTTCGAATAGTAGCTACCTTAGGAATTTGGCTTCACATGAAATATTATAGGCCCATTGCTTGGTAGTCCTTCAGCTCACACAACATGTCACCCCCGGAAGGGCACCCATGTTTTTATCTTTTGCCACGTATTGTTGCCATGCTACGAAGATCTCTTTCGCGACACAATACCCTAGGACACGTATGATGGGAATCTTGGGGGGAGAATCTTCTCTTCCCTTGCACTATAATAAGTCACCATTCGAAGGTGAATCAGCTAGGATACTAATTTATAGTTGCTAGAAAGGTTTTGTGGCATCCCCGTAATTGGTTTGTATGGTGTGAGACACTTAAGTCTCTAGTTCAACCATGCCAATATGCTAAGGATATTCACTCAGTATGGACTACCATTGAACATGACCCACCCAAGCTTGAAGGGATAAAGAGGACCTTTGGGTCACACTTTATTTCTATACCAACCGAAGGGATTACCAGTTTGAGGTCATCCTCTAAAGGGGAAGCACACCCTCTAGACAGGCCTCTCTAGAAGCTTGATTAAGCTAAGCTTTCTCTTCACCCAAGATCTGCGAAGGCAAGGGGAGAGGATACAGCTATAACTTAATCATAGCGTCACTTATGTTAAATGGTTTTAATCTAATGACATATAGCTCGAAAGAAGTGTTGAGAAACACTTCTTCAAACACACCAAGAAATATTCATTCCAAATTGAACCTATTAAAGAAACTATATGTTTTTCTATCTAAGTAAAAGACACAATAGTATGGTTAACCATTCATGTTCAATTTATTTCCCACACAGCAAAGAAAAAAATTGGAAATGTGTGTTCATTTACCTAATTTCATTCAAGATTGATGAGGTTCATTCCTTTAACATTCAAGATTGATGAGGTTCATTCCTTTAACATTCAAGATTAGATGATTTTTCATTTTAAACAACATGCATTCCAAAACAAATGATTAATCATACAAGTTCATTTTAATAATTTGTTAAATTCATAAGGGAATCTGCATGAAATTCATTAGTAGTTTGGAATTTCAGATATTAAATGGTGCAAAAAATCACAAAACTCAGAAAATGCGCAAATGGTGAAGTGTCGCAGATGGTGATCTGTGAAGACGGTGATCTGCGAAAATGGTGAAATACCTGCACAGACGGACGAGTATACACAGTCAGATTCTGTTAAAAAGAACAGACTTAATCAAATTTAAAAATTATATTTTTATCAAGCCAGACAACATTTAACTCTTAAAAACTTTGTTACTGTCAAAAACTTGAGAGTTAAAAATGTTAAAAGTTGATAAAAAGTAGTTTAAACCACAGTTTTATAAGTCTTTTTCTAAATAGGCGGAGACGGTGGATCAAAGGCGTAGACGGTCGAGTTGTGGAGATGGCCGAGAAGCGGAGATGGTAATTTGCAGAAATGGAAACTCTAGAGCGGAGACGGGTTTGCGTGAAATTTTTCTGAACTGCAGAAAACCTGCAAAAAAAATGTTAAAAAAGAAGGGACGTGGGTCCCACCGGGCATGCCAAAATGTACATGATAGAAACCTACCTATTGGGAGCATGCTCAGACATGCAAATGTTAGAGAAATACAATCAATAAGCTACATTAACATGTCTAAACATACTCTTAAAATAAGAAACTCCATCATGACCTCCGATGAGCTAAACAAGTGCACCCAAGCCTTGTTGATTTGCTCTTAGAGAGGTTTGTGGGTGTGCTCTCCCAACACAATATATTTAATCCCACTATTTGATTGAATATGCAAACTAAGAAGTGAAGAACTCAAGAGAAAGTATGAGGAACTTGTCTCAAGCTATCACCATGACTTATATGAATGCAAAGATTAAACTAGATTGATATGCAAGATGAAATAAAACTAACTAAGATTCATTCCATTATGAGCCTAAGATGTAATATCTAGATTCAAAATGAAATAACATGAACTAAGAACTAAGCTTGCTATGAAAATGCTAAATTCTCTAGAATCAAAATAACATGATAACAATGCATAAAAGGGAGATGATTTGCTCTTGAGAAAGGCCTCTATTTATAGAGTTTTTGGAGGAGAGAGAGGGCTTGGATGAGGTGGAGCTCCTATGGCATCCACATAGGTGCCACATGAGGGACACATAAGTCATGCAAGAGGCCCACTTTGCTCACATATGTGTGAGCAATTTTGGATGTGACGGGTCAAAGTGTACTTAAAGTACACATGTGAAGGATCTTGTAAGAGGTGTAAGAGGGTGTAAGAGTTTTGGGCCAATAGAACACTTTTAGAAAGTGTAAGAAGGTGTCATCATGGGTGTAAGAAACC
>MU222975.1:235034-255519 GCA_018584345.1 Thuja plicata
GAATCTAGAAATTAGCCTAATTAACCTTAGTTAATTAGTGAATAGGTTTATTTGGTGAGAGTGATGTGAGGTAGGGTAGGATCTAGGTTCAAATTAGCTTAATCTAAATTTAAAATTTAGATTAATTGTTGTTTAGTAGAATTAAGTCATGTGGAGGAATAAATAAATTAAAAATTTATTTAAAGGGAATTAATGAAGGGTAATGTATTAAATAAGATTTAATACATCAAAAGGGGTTGTATTTAAATTAAATTTAAATACTAAGGAAAGTGAATCATATTTGATTAAATAAATTTAATTAAATAAATAGAAGAATATAACAAATATAATTAATTAAAATTAACTATAATATTATGGAAATATTAATTAAATTAATATAAGGATATTTTAGACATCTACAACACTATGAAAAGATTATGGAAGCTAAAAGGTTGAGACTAGATATTTTAGAGGCAGAATCAAAATTCAGAGATGAGGTAACCGAGCTTCAAGCTCTACTTCTACCTAATCTCACATTACAACAACAACATATGACTTCAGAAAGACAATTGATTGCCACCCAAGAGATGTCTGTCACCGAGAGTATCTATGATATGCATGCAAGAATAAAATTGGATCACATGGCACTGGAACACCTTAAGAAAAAGTGGGAGAAAACAATGGAAGACATACAGAACTCTCATTCCCACATTTTTGACATGGGGGGAGTCATATTGACAAAGTGAACACATGGTGTATATACTAAACATTTTAGTTTTGCACATATCAATTTTTTATACTAATGTCAAAGGGGGAGATTGATGATCATATTTTGCCATTAGTATACAAGGGAAACAATTTTTGAACTATCGGTACATGATCACCGAAAGATAGGTTTATAGTGCAACCTGACACATCAGTTAACTAAGGTCACCAAAAAGGTTAAGTACAGAGGAACCCGACAAACAGATCACTATGTAAACCGAAAACATAATTCACAGAGGAACTCGACAGAAGTTTATAGTGTAACCCGACAGTGAAAACCAACAGAGCAGACAACAGAGGAACCCAACAAACAAGTTTACAGTGAACACCGACAAATAGACTACAAAGCAACCTGAGCACCTATCTACCAAGAGACAGTTTTGTTCTGAGAAATGTGGATCTGACTTACACGTATGAAAAAACACTTAAGTTTTATATTTAGCTTAAAGATTAGCTTTAAATCTATTTATTGAGGGACAAGTAAAGTAAGTTTAATTGTTTTAATCAGTCTAACTGATTGAAAATATGCAAACTAGGAGATCAAGGTCAAGTTGTAAACTATTGATCATAGAGCTATCAGTGTAAAGCATGAAACTTATTTAGGTCAAATTCATTGTATAAATAAATGTGTAATCAATCAAAAAATTTGATGTGATGATGATTGTAGCCGCAGAGACATCTATGGATCAGAGACAAATTTTTATGCAGAAGGAAAACAAAAGATGGAATAAGTTATAAAGAACAAGGTCCAAGGCTATCGAGCATCACAGAGGTATCAATCAGTCACTATAGGTGATACATCATATTGTAGACATTAAAGGATCTATACTCAGAAATTATAGATTGCATATACTCAAGTCTGATGACATGTAACCTATTGAATGTTTGATAATGTTAAGTTGAAGATGATGCAAAACATTAAATCAGTTAATGGTTTGTATTATCATTGATGTCAACTTGATATCATCTATATGGTCATACACATAATGTCAAATACTTCAGAGAATCAATGGAACAATGATTTATGCTTTCAACAATGCATAAAAGTCAAGTATTCGCTAAGTGACAGACAACACCGATAGAGTGCACACCATCGGTAAAGACAGAGATAAAGTCACAGTGATGCCCGATGAGCAGAAGACAATGTTATCCGATGAAGCAGAATCACAGGATGCCCAACAAGCTGAAAATAGAGTTGCCCAATGAGTAAGATCCAATGATGCCCGACGGACGGAGATCCCGAAGCTAACTGAAGTTACACTGACGAAACTGGCAGTTGTCACCGGTGACGAACTATAGATTTGACCAACAGAACAAAGAGATCAGAAAATGACAAAATATCTAGCTGGCAGAGCTTAAGGATAGACTTAACTATTTGTTTTGTTCAAACACGGTTAAGCAATTGATTTATACAGCTGGCAAGAAGATAACTACGAGATAAATCAGGAGTTAAAGCCGTAAATCAAATTGGCTAGATTGTTTTTCACACCAAGAATCAAGAATCAAGAATTAAGGAATATCATGTCTATATAAGAGACAAGCATAATTCATTTTTGTATGCACTCAGATACATGGGGGAGTGAATTAAAAGAAGATGTTGAAGAGAAACTGGTGAAGGATAAACTTCATATAGTCTTGATCAATCAAGCTAAGGGAGAGCTAAAGAATTCTGCAAACACCGAAGAACAGACAAGCACAGCATCATAGAGCAGAAAGTGTGAAGCACAAAAGAATTGAATTTATACATTGATCAAAGAGGTATTGTACATAAATAGATCTGAATATATGCAATTCAAAGTTGCATTAGAAACAGGTCATTGTGTTTCAGTTTAACCATTGAAGCATTAAGTCTCTTAACAGAGCGGGACTTAACCATCTTCTATAATTGAGGTATATCCTAATAGATTACCAAAAAGGTTGATTCATGATAGTAGTAGCGGTCTTACCTAAAGCCTATTGACAGTCTAAGAAGGAGGTTGATTCAAGGATGGTAGTAAGATTAGCATAAATCCTATTGATAGTCTAAAGACTAATTCAAGGATGGTAGCATAGATGCCAAATACTAAGTGACAACCTATGTATAAAAATCCTCTAACAAGGTCTCACTTAACCGTGTGTTTGTAACCTTTAACAGGGTTGGATCCTAACAGGCCTCACTTCAAAAGAGTGAAAATTTGGGGTACCGATCCCAGTGGTTTTTTCCCTTAACAGGGTTCCACGTTAAAATCCATGTGTTATGTGTGTATGGTTTATTACTTTATTTTTTTACATTTCACATATGCATTTCTATATTGATTGGTATACTCTGCATATTTACTAAGTATCGGTAAATGAGTTTTACTGCTTATCGATAATCAAGGAGGTTAAGGACAGATAAGGTAAACTGACAGACAATTAATTATTTCAAGTATTTCAAGGCATACATCTTATAGGGACTTAATAATCTGAGGTGTATTAATTGGTGGATTAAATTTTAAAGGATAAATTTTTGAGGCCACTGATTCCCCCCCCCCCCCCCCTCTCAGTTATTACTAACAAGGTCAATAAGTATTTTTTACTACATTATAACAAGTGTAGAAAATAGAAGAAATCCTTTGAGAAGGTGGATTTAACAATTCTTTTGTAAACCTCTTAATCGAGTACACACTAAACAATGTTGCTAAAGCTCTTAACAAAGTAGACCTTAACGAGTCTAAACATGTTACTCTTAACAAGGTAAGATTAGTAGAAGTGATCAAACTTGTAAGCCTTAACCGGACCCTTCCATTCTACAGATAGTGAAGTTTTGTGGGTTTCATCCCCACCGCAATTTTTACCTTCTAACAGGGGTTTTCTACATTACCAAATCTTGTGTCATGTGTCATTACATTTCATGAATGTTTACATGCAAATTAAGTTTATGATTTGATATTACATACATAAAGATAGGATAGAACATACGATCGGTAATGCAAGGAATTGATTACTAAAAGGATTAAGGTTAACTGATAAAAGTTTTAAGGGTATTGATTCACCCCTCCCCTCTCAGTATACACCGTTCCATTATTCCAACATATGATTCATCCCAAATAGGATAATTGTTGAAAAGATTAATATTATCATAGTGAGGATTAGACATTCCATAACAAACAAAAAAATCTTGACGAGAGTTATTATTATGAGACTGTTGATTAGTTTGATTATTAGGAGTAAAAGGCTTCTCATGATTTTGTTTCTTAAAACAATTGTTGGACACACGACCATCTTTCCCATGATAAGTACAATGGGGTATATTATTAGGTTGATTAGAATTATTATGATAACTATTGTTATGATTATAAGAGAGCCTAGAATTATTATTATGATGTCAAGAATTGTGATTATTAGAATAACTATTATTATTATGATTATTATTTATATGATGATTATAATTAGTATTATGATAATTATGTTTATTATTAGAATTATTATGATTATATGATCTATTATTTTGATTTTGATGCTTAGACACAAAAGCATGTTCATAAGATCTAAGAGTACCAAATTGCAGTAACTTAGCTTCCTCTTGACGTAATAAATATTAAAAATTAGCATAACTTAATTGAGGAGCTAAACTAGGAATAGAAAGTTGAGAATCGATGTTAGTAATAAACTGTTGAAATTATTTAGGAAGACATTTCTTTAGAATGATAGTAATTAATTTGATATTAGTTAAAGTAACATTTAAACCACTTAATTGAGTTTTAATAGCATCAAATTTAAGTAATAACTCACCCATGGATTTGAAATTTGTATACCTTAAGTCTTCCAAGTTGTCTTAGAGTTGAATCTTTCGTGATTCGGTGGAGCTGTCATAAGTTTGTTTCAAAATTTCCCATGCTTGATGGGCTTTGGTGCAATGTCCAATCAAGATGTATAGATCAAGAATAATAGAAAGGCCAATTAATCCAAGAGCTTCTTCATTTTTACCTTGACATGCATCTTTTTTGGCTTAAGTAGTGGTATCCGGTTCAAGAGAGGCATCTGTAGCAACTTCTAGCAAATGCTTAAAACAAAATATAAAAGAAATATTCATCTTCCATTAATGATAGTTATAACTATTCAATTTGATTTTTGGGATAAACTAGATTACAAGAAATTATATGTTAAAATAAATTCAAAAGAGGAATGTAATGCGGATATCACCGGTTAATTTGCAAGAAAATTAAAAAATTTAAAAAAAATTTAAAAAATTGTTCAAATGAGAAAACAAAATTTTATTGCAACTAGGTATCAAAATAACAATCGCAATATGTTTATATTGATAAAATGCATAAGGGGTTAAGATGTTATTAAAAATTATGAAATGAAAAAAAAATTGTTTTAAAGTTTAAACTTTTTTTTTGTTAAATAAAAGATAGAACAAATTTTGTTAAACAAATAAGCATAAGAATCTAATGATTAAGAAGTCGACTAATAATAGTGTTGCAAGAAGACAAGGAAAAGTAGGTAATGATTAATGGAAATTTATGATGAAAACATTATAAGAATCTGCAACTCTATAATTATAAAGAAGAGACTTTACCTTCATTTACCAAAACAAAATGTAGTAAAGATAACATGCAACTTTAATTGGTTTGGTAAAAAATAGAGATGAAAATTTTATAATAATCTGCAATGTTATGATTATCTTGACCTACATCCTCTTGAGTTTTATCCTCCTCCATTAACAAGTCCTTTTCTTATTGATTCAACTCTCCAAGCCCCCCTTCCTTTTATACCTCATCATTCATCTTCCCGTATGACTCATGGGATTCCACCATTGGATTGTCTTTATATTCAACTGAAGAGAAGAATTGTGGACTCTCGTCAGGAGGTCTAGGAGGAAAATTGAAAATTATCCTCTCCTATTCATTGGGAGTTTTATGAAAAATTTTGATGATTCAATTTTCATACTAACCCTAGGCTCATTATATTTTGTTGATTTCAAGGGATTTTTCCTAAGCCTATGAGTTCTTTTATATGGTGACTTCTTAGTAGGTTTAGGGGTTTTAGTTTGTTTAGGCTTCTTAGCTGGTTTCTTAGCCTGAGAAGTGGCTATAGGTGATTATTTCTCTTCAACATTCCTTTTCCTAGGGTATAGGGGTTTCTTATCTGATTTTTTTCTTCACATTTTCATCTTTTCCCTCTACTTTCTTTTCTTTTCCTTTCTATTTTTGCACAACATCCCTAGTCTTAGTTGGGGTTTCAGGTGAGACATCAACATTAGGGTCCACTGAAGAGCTATTGGAATCACTAGACAAAGATTAAAATGGACTTGGTTTAGTTGTAGGAGAGTCTTCATTAGGGTCTACCCTAATAGTTGAGGCACCTAGGTTAATTTAATAGTTCCCTCTATAGTGTGAACCTGGGTTAATTTAATAGTTCCATCTATAGTTTGAACCCTATGGGTTAAATGTTGACCCCTAAGTCCAACATTAACTACTCTAAGATTCCTAATTGTAAAAAATTCATTCCAAGACATGTGAGATACATATCGCAAAGATATTTTGACATGTAACTTGATTAAACAATGGTGTGAGACATAATTTGGCCTACCTTTTTTATTCTCTATTGTCATGATTAAGAGAAAATTATATAGCATGTTCAATACATTCATCCTCCGACCATGTCTCATGTGGATCAATAGTTTAAAATAAAATCAATGGAGACAAGATTTCCTACCCTCACATGTGAGATAATTGATCACATAAAATGCTACTTGCCTCCATTTATTTGGTAAAGAGAGCCTTCTAGTCCCATGCTTATCCACAATGAGTGGAGGGTCTTGAGGCTTAATGAATTTGACCCTGACAAACTTGGCATCCTTGGCTTAAAGGTATTTTTCACCTTCCATGAGAAACTATGAAACTTCAGCTATCTACTCGTATGTAAAAATTACTTTTAACCCCTTCTCCATTGCTTCCCCATTTGAGAAATTTTGAGAAAACTCCAAAGCAATGTTGTTGTTGAACCCATTTAGTTTCAGGAAATAATATAACCATCCACATTTCCTAAACTTCGGCTCACATAGTGGATTTTGAAGAAGTGTAGTATGAACCATAGGCTCATTCTGGATATGTGGTCCTCCCATTGCTTTACCTTCATCTTATACCCTTTAAATTTTCTAAAATTAGCATGTTCAAAGAAAAACTCAAATGTACTTCCTACAACCTATAAAAAAATTCCCTTCTGCCAAGACAATAACCCTTCAAATTCCTATCTTTCAGTATTATTATGAAAATTAAGCTCATTAAAGGATGTACCAAAGAAACCATAATAACTTTAAATGGAAGTGGTGTCAACACAAATAAGCTCAGAACAAGTAAGTTCAAAAATTAAACACAGGCCACTTCATACATGTAAATTGTATCCTCAGCTTAAGTTTGCAAGATTTAAAATCAAAAAGTGACATGTTGGCATTAAGAATTAAAGCACAATAAAAAAAAGTAGTAATGTAGATATGACACATGTTTACCCTGCCCCCAACCTAAATTATGATAGGTGTCCACACATGTCTATTTCTAAAAGTGTAGGAAATACTGGGGTATGTTATGTGAATTATCCATATTAATAAAGTAGTAATAAAATAAATGCATCTAAAATAATGAATATACACAAATTTTCAACTATGTACCTGAAGATTGTCATTAATGCAAGATATCCTCCCATTATGGAATTAGGTATCATGTTGAACTAGTAAATCATCTAAAAAGTAAATTGGAATGATGGTGAGGTGATGTGGAAGATGAGTGACGTGAGATGAAAAGGTGGTGAAGTTATTGATGGAGATATGTACTCCCACAAGGAGTGAAAGTATTTATTATGAATGCATGCAAATATTTGACTATGAAGAAGGTGGGACATTGAGTTGGCCTTCCTCGACTGTAAGATTTTTGGAACTATGAGAATATGGTTTATGGTAAAGTTTCAGAATATGGTTTATGGTAAAGTTTCAAGCGATGACCATTAACCAATAGTTTGAATCTAATAGTGTCAATAGTTTCAAGTTGTACAACTCCATTTGGAAAAACTTATGAAAATTCATATGGCCCTAACCACCTTGTCTACAATTTTCCCATGGTATCCTTGTATCTAGAGTCATATAGGAGTGTCCGATCTCCTCTATAAAATTGCTTCTCTTGTATGTACTTGTCATGCTGATGGGCTAGAATAACAACCTATTTTGTCCTAGTTTATCTTATTTTGATTAGAACTATTAAGGGGTTTAGGGGTGTTTAAAGACTTTGATTTTAATATTTTTATGTCTTTTAAAATAGTATCTAATGAACATATGGCATGTGGACTTAAATACATTTGGGATCAAATACTTGATGTTTTAAACCATGTTTATCTTTATATTATTCATTTTTTAATAATTGAATCATAATAGTTTTCTTGCACCCAAGTAGTTTTTTTTTCCTGTAGCTATGTAATATATCCATATTAATGAACTTTGAAGTTTAATAAATGTATGAAATGTCGAATGTGTTGTCTCCCAAATCAACAGATTGGAAATCTTATGAATTTTCATAATTTAATGATTTGATTATCCAACTAACTTGGCCAAATAACAAGAATGATCAATTATGATCCTCTTCCCCTGCACTTGAGGCTCTATGAAACCAAGGAGGGTGGGCCTACACCTCAACCTTATATGTTGGTAGGAGGATTTTTATAGTAGATAATCTGAATCCTCTAAGTGATTCTCTTGAGAAGGCAATTATCCTCAAGAAAATCAAATCAAAACTTTGTAAAATTCTTGAATGCTTAAAAAGTGTAAAGTAAAGTAAATTGTTGAAAGTATTGTGAATTGCTTTATGCCAACCAAAATCCAATATTAAAATAAGACCAGTGCCTTCACTTTCTTGGGTGATGAAATTATGTCTTAATGATTATATGTTTAAACTTATGAGACAATATTTAAATTTGTTACTTGAACAAATATTTCACTTAAAAGGTAGCTATGTATTTTGATTATTTGATATGCTTCAATTAGTCATACTGATTTTAAATTTCTCTTAGAAAAGGCCAATAAGACAGAATTAACATGCAAATAAATATTAATACTGGTATTTAAAATGTAACACAATTGAAATAATATTTCCACAAGATAACATAATCAAGATCTACATTAATGAATAGATGTAACAAGGAACAAATCAAGTAAGCACAATAATTTCAACACCTTCGAAAGGAGAAACTTTTGATATTATATTAACTCTTGAAATAAAGTTGCATGTAATTGGACACATAATCTAAAGAAAAATTCCAATTGTGCATTCTGTAATAAAGTTTTTAAAAAGTTAATCCTAAAAGTGCTACCTCTCCAATTACAAAATGACCCTCTTTATATAATATAGGAATCAATAAAGGTGAATAGACATGCCTTTTCCCCAAAAGGTACAACAATTGTTCTGAAACTAAATGAAAACTAACCTAACTATTCAAAAAGTACAAAAAATATCATCATCAACAAGGATCAATCTCCCAATATAGTGCCACATCTTTGAATGTGATCCAAGTATTCCTTTGAAGCATATGTATTTACATCATATATGACATCCTTGACATCGTGCTCCAAAGAAATCAAGTGCTCCATCTATTTTGTGGTCCTTTATAAGTCAGGTCCATTAGCATGAGTATTATTCAGGGTAGTTACAAGGATAATTTGGCATTCTCCCATCCATATGTCTAAACCCTTAAAATCTATGTTTTGATCAACAAGTTTTGGAAATCCTTCTTAATGGCAACTCTAAACCCATTATACACAGACTGCAAACTCTCAGTAAATTATACATGTTTTGCAAATGCATCATTAATTTCATCAATCATTTTGGTACCTTCCCCACTCATATTAACATTATGTAATTTTGCATCCAATCAATTTCTTATTCTATCATGAGTGATAGGATTTTCCATGTTTCTTTTTTACACATCCTGAAACGTTTCCAAAGCATCTTTTAATCTGTCAAATATTTTCTGCAATATAAGAAAAGTGGTGTTCACTATGATATCTTGCATTTCCTTTATCATTTTCTGATGTTCCCTCTGCAACTCGACATATTTCTTCTTCCACTTGGATTCCTCTGGTGCAACAATCATGGGAACAAATTATCCACTTCTCTTAAATCCTTCTTCAAATTTGGATTTGTAATAATCTCTTTCTCTAACAACTTTCAATACTTGTACCTTGTTGAACATGGCTATATCAATGCCCATATCAGTAGAGACTATAGGATCAATCTCTTACCTTGATTTTCATCATATGTCCAAAAACCTTATCTACATCTATGATTTTTGTCCTATTTTGGGTGAATATAATTACCATAATAGTAAAGCATTCTCATTTGGGTCAAACCTTGACCCAATATATATCTCATTCACACCCTCAATATCAAGTTTAAAATCTTTATTTTCAAAATGGAGAAAACTATCAAAAATTAATGAAGCACTAATATCCCAACTTGGAAAGATAATAACACCTAACTCAATAATAAATTGTCTTCATCTTTGATGAGTTATATTCTAAATTTCCCAATCAACATCTACCTTTATTTTCTTCAATAATTCTTCTTCATTATCAGGACTAATATCGGGGATAGATTCCCTAAGTTTCTTATTTTTTGCATTAAAAAGAAAAGATCTAAACTCTTTTGATTTCACAAAAAAAATCAGTAGATAAAAAGGAAGAGTGAGCCTCCAATATGTTATCCTTATGCACTTCCATTCTTGTCACGATTTGATCATCCTTATTTGGCTCCTCCTCTATTATTTCCATTTATAGTCTTGAAGTCGCGTCCTATTCCTAGGGCTCATACTCTCCTAACCCTTCTTGAGATTCCAATTCAAGAAATTTTTTCATATTTTCATCCAACTCCCTATTGTATTTGTCAATTATCTCACAGGCCTACAATTCTTATACATTCCTAAAAAATATCCTCCACAGGCATGGCTTGATGGAGGTAGTTTCCCAGGTTCTGTCTCTTTTTGCAAGAATGAATGTACTCTTTTGGATCATAGCCTTTCCTTGGGTAATGTTATACTAGATTGAATTCATCAATAATTTTATTTGTACTAATTCATATGATTTAGTTGAAACAATAGTAAAATCTCCAAAACTTAAAGTACCAGATAAGAAAGTTTGTTTGTATACACTACCAAAATGTTGAGCATTTGATATACTCAACTACCTTACAATCTCCAAATAGGCAATTCTGTCTAGTACCATTTTAGGAAACATGTAGGGAGCACCTTCAAAGCCATAAACTCTAACATAAGTGAAATCTAGATGAACATACCAATCTCCCCAGTTGAGCTGCACCAAACCTCTATCATCAAAGTATTTTGGCCTTAGAAATTTCTTAATCTCCATGGAGATTAATCTCTCACACATAAGATTATACATCTAATAAATAGGTCTGACAAACCACTCCTCAAACTTGATGTAATTGGATTTTGTGTATCTGGAGTTCCAAATGGAATTCCATAATTGTATGGGTCGTTCCTTTCCCTCCTTAACCCTCACTGCTAACTTAATTTGACCTGGCCACATACCCCTAGTGTATCCATAAAACAACACTATGTACATCAACAATGAATAATACATAAACCTTGGTTATTCATTATCCTTTTGTCAGGATAAAAATCATTCATGCATCTTCTCTGCTATGTAGGCTACATAATCAAATGGCATGGGTTCAAATTTCTGAATATTTATAGCTAATACCATTGGCCCTATACTCATAAAATTTGGAACCTGCACATCTCCAACTTTCCCACAAGACAAATAGGTATACTGCCAATATGGTTTGAATAATTCTATATTGAAAGGTAGACCATCCTCATCAATAAGAGGGAAATTTTTCTCATCTTCCCTATTCTTGTGAATAGCTAATTTCCACCCCTTGTATGTGGTATCCATCCTATTATATTCCTTTTCCAGTTCCTTAAATGACAGTGGCATACTACATGATTGGTCTAGGTTAAATACTTCTACTAATGTGTTCATAGAGAAATAAATAAAAGGTGTGTCATTGGAATCTATAATACACCTCTTCTTCAAACTGTAGTTCCTCACTAATAATTCCATTAATTAAATGTTCACAAAAACATTTGGCATAGTTAGCTTACCTAGTTTCATCTTCCAAGCATGGAAAATGGGTACTAGCTTATCTCTTCTCAAGTAATGAAACAAGAACAATTCATACCCCCTAATTTTAGTCCATATGTTCCCAAAAAATTTGTATTTATCCTCTAATTGATCTCTCTCAGGAAAATGATGTTTCAACCTTCTTGAATTCAGACTAAGGGATTGCATTTGGTCAATCTAATCTTGATTCAATTTCCTGGTTGGGGTTTTCTCTTCTATTTTTTCCCTCTTCACTTTAGATTCTCCACTTTTTGTTGGTGTCTTCTTATTTAAAGTAATGGATGACCCTATTATGGTAGTTCTTTATCTGTATATTATTTCTCACCTCTATAATTATGTGATCCCTTTCCACCATGTGAATTCTCTCTTTTCTTTCTCTGATACTGGTTAACTCAAAATGCCAGTATAATGTATTGAATTTAACAATTTGCAAAGAAATTGAATGATTAAAATGAATTGTGTGATTCCATTACTTTAGTCAATTTGATCATTTATTAGTATCCCTCAGCCTCTTTTTGAAAATCAAAAAATTGATGAGACAACGGTTGGGTCGGCCTAAGTCACTCTGATCAATTTTATTCTTACACATCGTCGGTAAAACCCTTGGCTTACTTCTTCAATAAAATTTTTATTTCATTACCATCGCCATAGAGTACACTGATCCTTAACTCATTTTTATTGATGTATGTCTCATCGATAGGATATAAAATGTGTTCTCATCTCCCTATCGACATATGTCCTCCCAATGAAGTCATCGAAGCTCAGCACAACATTTTGATTGTGTTCCCGATAATATAAACTATACCAATGAATTCCATCGGTAAGGATTTCCCCAATATTAATGCTTCATCTTCATCAATGTATATTCATCTGATATCAAATGTGTTAAAACCTTGCACTTTCCATTGGTGTAAGTTATACCTATTTTTCCATCGGGTGTTAGAAAAATCTTTAAATAGTCACCCTGATAGTTTAAGTTATGTCGATGAAATTCATCGGGTAAACTCCCTCCGATATTATTTTCCCTTTTTCAACTGCCATCGATATAGGTCTTATCGATGGTCTCATCGGTCATCAAAAAGATATTATAAATCTTCTATTGCTTAATATTGGTATCTCCATGCATAATATCAGTATGTGATTTGTCGACCATGTATTATTTTGTTAAATTCATTTGTCTATCAGTATTACTTATGTCAACATGACATTAGGATGATAATTTCCTTTGTAATTAAAAATCCCCTCATCAGTACATATTTCACTGATAATCTTTGCCTTTTATACTTCCTTCCTCACCTCTCATCAAGATAACTCATGGTGATAATAACAATCTGTATAATTCTCCAATCGGGTTAACTTATATAATGTTTTGCCGATATGAAATCTTATACCTATTCTTTTGGATTTATCCTCTATTGGTGTAACATCCCCTGTAGTCTTGCCGATGGTAGAATTTAGGAACAAAACACAGATGAAGCACTTGATTATGTTGTTTCTTTGGGATCATCATGCACATACAAATGCAAGAAGTAACTATTCTCATTATTTAAATACAATGGTGAAATAATGTAATTAATTTCCAAAAGTGAAATAGTGAGAATAAGTAAAGAACACTTTCTGCTCCATCATAAAAATATTAACTTATGTAATCTACTATCAAGACATGATAGGCAAGAAAGTATGACTTGAGGGATCACAATGAGTGAAAATTTATGTGCTAACAAAATGGATGTATCTCCATGTTTTTATGCTCCTAACCTTTCATTTCAGGAATATATGAACAAGGAAGAATGGTCAAGCTAACACTTAAATGTGTTTCATCAGCTCTTGGAACAAGTCATTCATCTAGGAGCAGAAATGAGGATAGCATTGAAGACTCATTGATGGCTTAACTAATTGATCCACATTCTAGCTGGAGCAATAAGTGGTGTTTTAATGAAGATAAAATCTAGTGAGTAGTTTTCCTATATTCTCTCCTATAGACAAGAAGAAGATTGTTTCTTTCTTGTTGAGGAAATTTCTCCTTTCTACTTTCAATGTAATAACTGCACCCATCTATTTTGTTGGAGGTGGTCAGTTAGTTATTTAGTTAGTCGGTGAGTTGTGAATTTTTAATTTATATAAGTTGTTGAAGCCTCTTCGTAGGTTAGCTATGACAACATACTATAGTAGATTAATGGTGATAACTATTTTCAATATTATAGTTTTGACAGTTTCTATTATTATGTATAATTAGTTTCTATTATTATGTATAATTAGTTTCTATTATATGAATAAAGAAATGGTTATTCTAAGTTTATAGTGTGTTGAATAAATTGGATCCAATCACCTAAGGGGGCCCACTTGGTGAGTGATCCTTTAAATTTTTTTGTTTATTTCCATTTGTTTTAGTTGTTTTTCAGTCACTTGTCTGTTCCTGCAGCCACTAGGAAATAGTTCATGTGTTTGTTCCTGCAGCCAAACTAGGTAGAGTAGTTTCCTGCTTGATAAACATGAACTTAGTTTCTGTAATTTCTTTCACTATTATTCATACTTAAGTAGTTTTTAACAAAGTAGGTTTACTTTCAAGCATATATTTTCTTGTATTACTTATCTTTCCAACAATATTTAGCATGGCCTCAATGGAGACTTAGTGCATATATTTTGCAAAACCATTTCAAGTTCATGAACCTAGGTTGTTGACATATTAAATGAAACTTACCATAAGAAAGATAGATACTCAATTAAGATGACCAATATATGAGTAGAGGACTTGAACTAAGTTATTTATCCATTTGGAAAGGCCTACATTTTTGGCACCATTGTTGGGGATGGATGTTATCTTTAGTTTTCTTTAGTAATAAGAAGAAAAAGAAGACTTGTTGGTCTAAAAATATTTTAAGAGCCACATGACACAAAAAATTTGTGTTGATATCTTGGCTAATTTTCATATTCACCCTCTTGTGAACCCATCCAATCAAATTAAAGTTGATAACCAGTTGGATTTAGTGGTTTATCAACCAAGAGGTCCACCAAGGATGGCAACAAATCCTCCTACCTTTCCATTTTCTATTACTAATCAGCATGAAAATAAAAACCTTAAGAATATCCCTACTTCAACTCTTCCCTAATTTTATGGCTTGGTCATAAAGGACCCTGATACCTTCCTCTTTGAATTTGACATCCCTTGTATAATTTTTGACTACACCACTGATGCTCAAAGGCTGAAGTTATTCCCTTCCACTCTAAAATATTCAGGTCTTAGATGGTTTATGGGCTTGGGGGTAATATTGTGCATTATTGGGATGAGATGAAGACAACATTCTAAACAAAATACAAGGAATATTGTAGAGGAAATGACATGAGAGGAGATGATATTTTCATAATGCATAAAAAAGAAGATGAAATCTTGGAGGATTACATATCAAGGTTTCTATTCAGCATACAGAAGTCCACACACCATTAGTTGAATGAAGAGTTATAGAAGTTTCTCTTTTTTAGGGGGCTCAATGATGGTTGTATTGAAGCATTGGCTATTGGAAGGAGGAGATATCACCCAATCAACTTGGGATGATATCAAGAAAATATGTCTCAACTACTCAAGAGCAGTTATTAAAAAAGGAAGATGATATCACTCTAATGTAGGCAAATCAACTAGTGATGGAGTCTCAAGGACATAAATCACTCACCTATTGTCTGAATTTAAACAAGATATTATCAACAAGATGGCCACATAATTGGACACCATGCAAGACAAAAACAAACATGAAGAAGCAGAGGCAATGTTTGCTGAATATTTCCCTCACTATAGACAAAAGAAGAAGGATTAAGGATGAAAAATGGTGGCTAATCTAGAGGCTAATAATATACCTATTGAGTTCAACTGGCCAATAGAAGGAGATGATGATCATGTATTTTACATTTCTCAAAGGATACCATGGGCTCCAAGACAAGGTATGCCACAAGGCCCCTTGACTTTTAGTGGTCCTTTTTCAAATTCTTCTTTTAGTAATTAGTGGCAACCTTATTTTAATCCTAATCTTGGAAATTATCAGTCCCAACCTTGGAAAAAACCACATCATGAGTGGCCAAACTATAAAAATTATGCACTGCAATGGAAACCCCCTCAAGGTAATTGGCAGCAACCCCAAAATAATTGGTAGCAACTTCAAAAATCAGTGGCAACCACGACAAGGTAATCAACAATAATCACCTCAGTGGAGGTATGGTCAATAATGGCTTAACCAATCATTTGGTTTCCTGTAACAACCTCAATAGCCAGCTTTAATGCCACCTCCTCCTCCTCCTACTACAAATTCATCTCCAACAAAGTCTAATTAGCTTCCAGCACAACCATCACCTAATCCCAATAATAAACCCTAGTAGCAACAATTTTATTCCACGAACCCAAATCAACATCGCATATGCTCTAAATGTTAGTGATATCCACCTCGGGTTAGACAATACACTTCCAACACCATCTTCTCTTTTTATAACAGAGGTACCTTTAGAGGAATTACCCCAAGAGGAATTGTTTGAACAATCTCTTCAACCAACCTCAATCCAACAAAGTCAACTATCTAGGTTACCTACAAAGACTCCTCCATTTCCTCATAGACTTTATAATGAGATAGCCCAATCACAGGAAGAGTCCACTTTTGATATTATTGACTAGTTGAAACACATTTGTGTTAAGATGTCCCTATTTAAACATATAAAGAAGTTCTTATCTATATAAAATAAGTTAGGGAGGCTTGTTTGAATAAGTTAGTAAGAAAGAAGAAAGATCCTAAAATTGTCCATGTACTAGGCCAGATGTCTAATTTAATGGTTAAGAAGGCATTCCTTCCTAAATACTCTAACCCTAACAGTCTAGTAATTAACATTTTATCTATGGAATTCAAGTTAAGAATGAATTATTTGACTTAGGGGAAGATATTAATGTTATGGCTAAAGACATCATGCATTAGCTTATTATTACAAGCTTAAGAGCCACTCCCATAGTCCTGCAGCTTGCAGATAGTTCTATAGTCAAACCTGATTGTATGGTAGAAGATTTAGTTGTTACCCTTGATTCTTGGGAATACCCTACCGATTTCATGATTCTTTAACCCAAGACAACATTGGGAGGTTATCAAGTTATACTGGGAAGACCTTTTCTTACTACTATTGATGTGTTTATAGCATATATATGCCTTTATAGCATGTAGGTCATGAAATATGACTATTTCACATGTTCTATCCACTAAGAAAATTTCACTCTATTCTCTTGCACAATCTCAACTTGATGAAGAGCAGGCCTTATGGCCAGATATAGGGGAAGAAGGGGATGAGGTCCATTCTAATTGGTAGCTTATGATGATAAAAATAGAACCTTTCATTGGAATCCAAGAAGAATATGGCATCATATCTAGCATTATTCAGAATCACTATGGATTAGCCCACCATTTTTGTGAAACTACCTCATGTCCCTTACAAACTATTCTTCCACCTTATCTTTACCATAGTTTCCTGTGGCCAGAGACTGTTTGCATACCTTATTGCCACATGAAGTGTAGTCAACTAGTGTAGGTGACTTTTATATGGTATAATTGACTACACCAATTGAATTTTCTCCTATAAAATGTCTAAACGTTAATTAAGGTTTAACTCCATCACAACAAGAGTCTTTGATCAGATTGCAGCGGACAAATCAACAAGATTTTTCTAGGACTATACTGACATGAAAGGATTAGATCCTAAGCTATGTACTCATAATATTTATATTAGTGAAGACTTCAAACTTGTAAGGCAACACAAGAGGAGGATCAATCCTGCTAAGGAGAATTGCAGAAGTAGAGCATTGCAGAAGTGGATAATTGTAGAAGTTGTTGAATGTGGGTATTATTTATCCTATTTCTGATAGTTAATGGATGTCGCCTCTTTTCATAGTTCCTAAGAAAGGAATGAAATGGATAGTATGTATAGACTATGGTTATATTAATTCTACAACCAAAAAGGATCACTTCCCTCTTCCCTTCATAGATCAAGTCTTAGATAATTTGGCAGAGAAACAATACTTCTCATTTTTGGATGGGTTTACTGGTTACAATCATATTAGGATTTCTCTAGAGGACCAAGATAAAACTAAATTCACATTCCCCTGGGAAACCTTTTCCTACTATTTTTTCCTTTTGGTCTCTGTAATTCCCCAACAACATTTCAGAGGGTAGTCATTAGCATATTTTATGATATTTCCCATGACTGTATCGAGATCTACATGGATGACTTTACTTCCTATGGCTCCCACTTTTTAAGAAGCACAGACCAATTTAGGAAAACATTTATGGAGGTGTGAAGACCACAATTTTTCTTTGAATAATTAAAAGTGCTTCATGATGATGTAAGAAGGTGTGGTATTAGGCCATTATATCTCATCAACAAATATTCAAGTGGATCCATCTCAAATTGCGGTGATTTCTAACCTTACTATCTCTACTAAATAGAAGGAAGTCAAAAGTTTTTTGGGTCATGTAGGTTACTATAGGAGGTTTATTAAAGATTTATGCCAAATTAATGTACCATTATATAATCTTTTGAAGAAGGAATTTGAGTTTGAATAAACATCATATTGCAATAAAGCTTTTGACGGCCTTAAAGTAGCTCTAAATCAAGTTCCTATGTTGAAAGGACCAAATTATTCATTTCCATTCCATATCCATACTGATGCTTCTAATTATGTCATAGGAGTGGTTCTAGGACAAAAAGAAGGATCAATTAAGCATATCATTTACTATGTTAGCAAGATTCTCCAGAGACCTGAATTCAACTATATTGTCATTGCATAGGAGATGTTGGTATTCATATATACTCTTAAAAAATTTAGGCATTACATAACTGAGTATCAAATATTTGTACACACATATCATGCAACAATTAAGTATCTCATGAAAAAACATTCTATTGCAGGAAGGTTAGCAAGGTGGTTGGTGTTAATGTAAGAATTTGATATAATAATTTTTGACAAGCGTGGGAAAGCTAATGTAGTGGCTGATTTTCTATCTAGACTAAAAGTAAAATATGATCATGTAGCCATTCATGATTCATTTACAAATGAGACCTTATTCTCCATAGCTACTAAAAACCCTTGGTATGAAGATATAGCAAACTACTTAGCTATTGGCAGGACTCATCCTCACTTTTCACCAAAGGAATGAAGGTTACTTGTGGAGAAGAGTTTCAACTTCTCCTGGATAGTTGATTATTTTTTCTATACTGGTATAGACCATATCATGAGAATATGTGTGAATGAGGATGAGACCTATGATATTTTTCATCCTTTCGATGATGAGCCATGTGGTGGTCACTTTGCAACCAAGAGAACAACCATGAAGATTCTCAATACAAGATACTACTGGACAACTTTACATAAGGATGCGGCCAAATATACCAGGAAGTATGATAGGTTTCATAGGATGGGTAGACCAACTAGATCAGATAAAATTCCTTTATTTACCCAAGTGGTTGTGACTCCATTTGATAAATGGGGCCTATAATTGATAGGGCCCATTGAACCATCCTTAAATGAAAATTCCTACATTCTGGTATGTAGAGATTATGTTACTAAATGGGTGGAAGCTAGACCAATGAAGCATGCAAGGAATAATAAGGTTGTCTAATTCCTATATGAGGATATTTTTACTAGGTATAGAGTTCCAATAGACATAGTTACTGACCAAGTAGCCCAGTTTACTTCCACATTGATTACAACCTTGGTTAATGAATATAACATCGGGAACTGGAAATCCACACCCTACCATCCTCGGGCCAATGGGAAAGAAAAATTCACCAACAGAGAGATTGAATCTATCCTTACTAATAAAGTTTCACTCCATAAAAGGGATTGGGCCAATAGATTTAAAGAATCCATATGGGCCTACCGAACTACTTTGAAAACTACCACAGGCCTAACACCATTTGAGTTGGTGTATGGAAAAATAGTTGTTATGCCCAATGAATTTAAGCAAAAAACACTTAGAATATATTTAAACTTAGAGATGCATCTTACCATTTCTCAAAAGGATATAATATTTTAGTTGAACACTTTGGATGAGTATAGAAAGTCAGCCCTATAGCATACAGAGATAATACAGATTCAGAGGAATAATTGGCATGACAAATTTATCAAGAAAAAGAAATTTCAACCTATAGATAGGGCTCTTCTCTATGATTCCTAATATAAAGATACTCTAGGTAAATTCCAAACCCTTTGGTTGGGATCTTATGAAATCATTGAAGTTTTTCCAAATGGACTAGTGTAGCTGACCACAATTTATCCTATGATATTCAAACCACTTGTTAATGGTCATCGTTTAAAATTGTATCACATGGCCACTAGAAGATCAAAATTTATGTATAAATTCAAGGAGGACCAGTAATTTGAGTTTTCAGTAGCCAAATAAGTAGGACTTTGTGTGCTAACAATGTGTCACACTTCTATGAATCATTTGATGAAGGGTGCTCCCCTTAATACCACAAACACATAACAGAAACAGAGAAGCAACAACAATTTGCAAGAACAGAAAATGGGCTTCTTATTATCTCCACAAATGTGGAATTACAAACTTTCAAAAT